>JAWQUT010000147.1:651416-706555 GCA_033807755.1 Ellobium chinense | reverse complement strand
ACACACACACACACACACACACACACACACATACACACACACACACACACACACACACACACACACACACACACACACGTGCGCTCGCAATCTCTTTCCTTATCTCCCACTTCTAACCCAACCCTAACGCAAGAGAATATCAGTAAATTATGTGATCGAGAGTTTTAAAATTCCTGTTGTGCCGACAGTACCATTATCAGCTGATAAATGAGTTTAATCAGAAGTCCCTTGTGGTAGCGAAACCTTATAACAGATTTTAATTAAAAAACACCGACAATTTATCACCCACCGCGCCAGCCTGCACAAATCTTGATATAAAAAGTTTGTCTGACTATCGTTCCGTCAAAAGATATAACAAAATGTCGATAATCATGACAATGTAGATAATCTACGTCTCATTCTTTTACTTCAGAATCACTTTGTAAAGGAAAGACTTAGTTGCATATTAAATCATTTATTCTATTCAGTGTTGCACAAGCGATTGCCAATTTACCATCTGTATTATCTGCTTGTAATTTATATTGCATAAAAAAAAAAGAGTGGACTGGGGGTGTGGCACGCTGTTTTCGAACGCGATTAACCCTGAAACCACTGTAGGTAAAAATTCTGCCAGAACCGTCAATCTGCATGAAATTCAACAGAAGAGGTTTAGCGTTAATGTCTGCTCACAAAAGGTGCAAGATTCCATTAATAATGTACGGGCAAGTTTGTGCCGCTGCTCACATTTTGTCCTTTATATGGATAAAGTTCAAATTTTGAATTCTGCTTTCCGTTCATTGATGACGCCATGCAATGTGAAGCCATCGAGCACTGTATCAACCGGTAAACCCGTAAATGTGGTCATCCAGTAGTGTCCCATTTGCTGAACGAGAGTGCTTGCTGGTGTACTACTGTATATTGCTACCGCAAGAGAATTTTATTTTAGATACTTAATGTCCCATTCATAGAATGGGTATTCTTGCTAGTTTATATTATAAGAATGGACCGGGGGCGTAGCACGCTATTTCTGAACGCGGTTAACTTCAAAACCGCCGTGACATAAAAATTCAATCGGAATCGTCAACCTCCATGAAATTTGATAGAGGAGGTTTAGCGTCAATATCTGCTCAGATGGGTGCAAGATTGCATCAATAATGTACAGGCAAAGTTTGTGTCGTTTTCCACATTTCGTCCTTTTTAGGAATGAGGTTAAAATTTCGAATTCCAGTTTTCGTTCATTGATGGCCAATGTAGTATGAAGCCGTCTAGCAAAATCGTAGATGTAGTGTCCCCTTCAGTAAGGGGGGCGTGCACGGTGGTTCACTATAATTATTGTTACTGCACTACATTGATAATTCAAGGATCTTCATAATTATAATAGATAATCTTATTTTAGTCAGCTAATGTTCCATTCATAGAATGGGTGTCCATGTTAGCTTTATATTAAATTTGATGAAAAAAAGTATAGTGTAACCCGGCGAACTGAAATCCAATGTACCAAACAGCAGAGTCTAACACGATTTACAAAGCATTTTTAACACTTACATCAATAAAATATCACTGGCGACCCTATGAACCCTCTCAGAGTTGTCTCCTTCCCTATTCTAAGCTCACGTACTGTTTACAAATCCTTCTGTTATAACGGCCCTGGGCTCACTACCACAACCTTAGCGTGGCACCCCACACCCTGTTATTGTAAAATAATTGCACTGGTGAGACAACCCTGCCTTCTCAGACGCCTAGTCGTATTGTATTTGTATTAGCATAATGTAACGGTAAGCATATTATTTTACCAATACATGGGTTAGTGCGTGCTTAGAATATATCCCCCCTGAGGCCGAAACTGGGTTTAGATCAAAACATATGCTGAAAGGAGCTGATCATATTCTTTATTCTCGCTTCATTAAACACTTTCATACATGGACCATTCACTTGGGGTGCTAGAAAGCAGGTTTCTATGATGCCTCTTTGCTGAGTATAAATTGCCCAAGCTTTGCACAACAGGTTAGGAGCCCAGTGGAAGAAGTACTACAAAATTAATTCTAAAAAAAAAATGCATGGTGGCCCCAAATGAGCAGCGAGTGCACTGAACAGATTACAGGTAGCGTAGTAAATCAGTAGTAGTAGTACCTGTAGCCTCTACGATGACTGTCTTTTGTTCCCTGGAGAAGTGGCCTCTTTTTAGACAGGTGGGGTTTTTTTAAAACATAGACCTAGGTTTCTGCAGAGAAATTAAATAGGTGCTTCATCTCTCGGTTTTTCAGTTTATTCAACTTTAAGTCAAAACTTTTTTTTTCGGCCATTGTTTGTTTTCTCTGCTATTCTTATTTAAAAAATATGTTTGCTGCGTACATGATGTTACCCGTTAAAAGCATTCATTTGTCTCTGTCAACAGAACTCATTAATAACGGTGAGGTAAACCTTATGACTTAGCAAGTTCTGAATTCATCATCAAGAATATCAGTGTTCATAGCCAACCAACCAACCAACCAACCAACCAACCAACCAACCAACCAACCAACCAAACAAACAAACAAACAAACAAAAAAGGGACACAGTGAGTATGTGTGTCAGTGGTGAGTACGCAAGTGGGTGAGTGAGTGAATGAGAAAGTCTTTTAATGAGTGATTGAGTGAGTGAGTGAGTGAGTGAGTGAGTGAGTGAGTGAGTGAGTGAGTGAGTGAGTACATGCTTGTATGAGAGCGAGTGTAAATGAATGAGTGTTATATATATGCACGCCTCGATAAGTGTTCGTTGCTAAAACAGGTTACATGCATCTTCGACCATCTAAGTCCCCATTATAAGATTTTACGATAGCTTGAGCATCAATCAGTTCCCATACTTCCGCTGGCTTATCTTCCCTCCCACCGAGAGAAATGGCACATAACAACAACATTATGTAACTTATCTCTATGGTATGCGCTCTTAACAATACCTGGGAGACCCGCAGAAGCGTGTGTGTTACACAATACGATCTGGTCGCTTGTCCTCTGTTACCCTCCTTTGCAAATCCATCTGTTGATAAATTATTGATCAGACTTGGACAATAGCTTGGCTTGATGTCATAGAGGACTCATAACAAGCGACACGGCTTGTAGTTACGGAATGGAATACTCACAAACGTTGCGAGTGTTACTGTTACAGAGGAATCACAACGCGCTGTCCACTGTCATACTGGAGTAACAAAGTGCAATGTAGCTTAGAGTCACAACACGCAATGTTGTCACAAATTTTAATGAGTCAGCGCCCTGTCACAGAGGCGCAACAGAGTGCAATATGATCTGTAGTCACAAGGCGACGAGATGTAACAGAGGAGTCACAGCAGGCAATGCGGCTTGTAATTACAGAATAGTCACAACTTGCATTGATGTCACAGATTAGCCAACGCTTTGTCACACTGGAGTAATGATTTGCACTCGCAGCGTGGCGTGGTGATACACTGGCTTCACAGACTGCAGCAAGGCTTGCTGTTTCGGAATTGTCACAATGCAGTCACAGGTGCATAACGGACTTTCAGCTTGCAACACATGTGCTATCACAATATGTGTATATGTCTAATGTCACAGTTTAGAGCGACAGCATGTCACATGAGTATCAATTCTGCAACTCTGCAACTTGCATGACTATCCCAAGTTACGGTAGAGTGAGTCACACACGATCGCATTGCGTGGTGTCACGTGAAATGCCTAATCATATCCATCCACCAACACTATCTTGTGTCAATGTTTGATGTCACGGTGGAGTGACACATACACGATCACGCTGCGTGGTGTCACGTTAGTGCTTCCTGCCACAGTGGAATCACATCACTACTTATAATATATGGCACGCAGTGAAATCATTTTAACTAGGACCAGTTGTTAGTGTCATATTGCAGTGAATACCTTATAACACTGTATGTACATGTATCTACTCTGCCTCACCCAGTCACACTCAGCAGTTTCACAGTATTATCGTAACTTAACCCAAGCTATTACCTACACAGCTTGTAACTTAATAGCTCCGGCGCGGTTGTATCTCCTCACACTATCAAAACAAACAGACCTTAAAGGGTCGATAAGGGTTCCCTTATCCAGCCAGTACCACCCGAGGGTGATCGAAGCATGGAAAAATCAATCGATCAATCAGATGATCGGTAGCTAAAATATCGGCGCTAGTCAGTGGAATCAATAGAGAGCGGGGTCGGCTTGTCTATAGCGGGGTATGAAGTTAAACCATGGGGCATGTCTTAAGACGTCGAGAAGGGCGGGAAAGGTACAGAAGAATGTAGGGGTGTTACAACTTGCGAGCTGCCAACATATGAAAAGGGTCCTTAGCTTCTTATAGCACACTGTATATAATCGGGTCCAATTCACATGATGAATTAGGCTGCTTAACCGTGGCGCCCTGCTTATTATTGGGTGTAGAATAGTGCCGAGGCCGTGGTGAATTATGGGCTGTCCACTGAACTAACGGTATAGACAGAGTTGTGGAATTTGGAGTGATCTTGACTTATGAATATATTAAAGACTTAACTTGATGATTGTTCTGATACAAATCTAAGGGCATACTATGTATAAGATGGTAGGGTTGAAGGATTGGGTATAAGGGCAAGGATAAATATCCAGCTCCCAGTTTGTATGTATTAAAATTTGTAGATTCAAAATTTGAAGGAATTTGAAACTGAATCTCTTTTCCTGTCTAGTTATGCCTCACTCTCTTTCTCTGCTTTCCAGTAGGAAGAAAAACAAACCCAAAGTAATCTAAAGCAGTCTCAGTCACAAAAGGCTTCTTAACTTGACAAACCAACACTGATGGGCAGAGAAATGATAGCCAGAAAGGTGGTAGTGTGGCAGATTAGTATTGGAACAGCCAGGTAGTGTCCAGTAACTCAACTTCACATATTTGTTACCCCAGGAGACCAAGTTATTCTGTAACTTTCTTAAATCTGTAACGGGCATGGTGTATTACTGCCTTTTGCAGGCTCTGAACATTTGGACAATAGCTTTTACAGCCCATGGCCATGTACCCATTTTACAGATGGGTGAACTGAGGAAAGTAAGGAAGAAACGTTTTCCCAAGACACTTACGACATGAACAGTCATGGCAGGTATTGCAACCCATGACAAGTTGATCCTGAGTCCAATGCTCTTTGCTGCTCATTGACACTTGATATTACAGTTGTGATCAAGAAGAAATTGTTTGACATCACTACTAACATGGAATAAATGCAATAACTCATGAAACCGTTACATTAATGTACTTTTATTTTGCCTGCTACATATCGTATATTGCACAATTCATTGTGAATCATAACAAATGACTGCTGATGTGCAATAGTAATACCGAAAAAGAAATTTTCATTTGCAATTTCAGATTTGTCAATGATTTAACAATGAAGGCAACAAATATTTACATATTTATTTATTTACACAGTGTAGGCAAAGCGTCTGAGAAAAATTAAAATGCACATCGTCATAAGCTCAGCATCTGCCAGGAAATAAGCTTCATTTACAAAAAAAAAAAAAAAAAAAAAACAACAGAATTACTTGGCAACTTGACCTCCTTGTGATGATCTAAGTGCTTCGTTATAAAGAAAATATAGTGTCTCCTATGAGCGACAGTAATATTTCTCCAGACTAACATCCCCTAGCAAAATTTAATTATAAGATTATGTATCAACAACTGGTAGTACAATACCTGAAAGTACACAACCTCTCTTATCTTCGTTCTTTGGTTAAATAAGGAGGTTAGCATACCTGGTCCACAATTTTGAAGCTCTGGAAAATTACAAGACTGTGCAGTATTAACAAAATAGCATCAATAAGTCTAGACTAAAAAACCACAGTACTGACACATGCAAGTTACTAAGAATTCTGTGAACTGTTCATAGAAAGTAGATAAATCCTCAAATTATTTGCTGGCACCCTGCAAGTAAGCAATTAGTCAACCATCCACAACTGAAACCAACCCAATCAGTCAGCATTCACATGAATACAAATTCCACTGAAAATAAATGATGCCTTTCACATGTAACATAATGTGGACGACAGGTCCAGAAATGCTGACATTTCCATATATCCATTTGATGCATGTCGTCGACCTTCGCTTAGGACCAGCACCTCAGCCTCAAAAAGAGCTATCAGATTCTCTGTTTTGTTCCAAGACCAAATATGTTCAGAGTGTATACTGTAGAAGTGATATTTTTCAGTGGACCTAATTTTTGAAAAAAATGTTGGAGATAGCTTTTCATGAGCCCTGCAAATCTGGTGGTGTCCTGTTTCAACCTCCTCTCGCACAAGTCAAGCTGACGTAAGCTTTGCCGAAACAAGCTTTTCAAGTATGCTTACAAGTAGAACTTAAAACACAATAGCAAAAATGTGACAAAACCATTGGTAGACAAAAACAAAGACAACAAACACAGTCGACTCCGCTTGATTGCAATTATTGCTTCATTATAAACGTTTCCTGTGACAAAATGCTATTATTTCTATATAAAGGTCACTGGATAGTCACAATGTCTTTAAATTGCAAATTTACTAAGCTCCCGATAAATTGCGATTAAGCGGAGCTGACCGTATATGGTGAAATAGTTCACCTAAGTCTCCTTTTAAAAGAGACTATTTGCAGATACTATGTCTAGATGGCTGATATATAATTTGCATCAAATGATCATCAAATTATCTTGTTGGAGTTAAAGAATTTTCTTTTAAAAACCAAAGTATTCTATTCCATTATGTCTTATTTGAATTGGCCAATTTTTTTTTTTCCAAAGCAAGTTCGAGTGAAAGTAACAGAAATGAATGAGAAAGTGTAACAAAGGACCTGAAAATGAGCCACCCTGTACAAAGCCATGGCCAAAGTTGAGAAACTATTGCCAGCTCTGTCTGGAACAAAAGATATTTGCAAGTCTCAAAACATTATTAAAATCATTATTAACCCTTTGAACTCCAATTCCAAAATTTCGGTCTGGTCTTAGAAAGTGTGCACCCCATGATACCTAAAGACTGGGCCATCCTTCATGGCTTTGTATGGAACCCAAGAAAATACAGATTTACATTGTGGGGTTAAGGGTTCAGAGGGTTACTATCAACTCTGTTTCATTGATATTTATGTCTCAACAGAGGTGACCACTTTAAAACTCCAGCAGTTAGATTTCTAAAACTAACAGACTGCTGGGGAAAAACAAATTACTGCTGCATCCAAGTACCAATACCATCAAGCCTGCAGCGGAAGTATTTGCCAACATCTCAGATATTTTATATAAGTAGAATAACATAAAATTATATTACATGACATACACATTATTAAGTATTTTGCAACCAGTCAAAACAGAGCTTCTGTGGCTAGACAAGGAACAGAAAATGACTCTGAAAATAACTATAATAAAGGGCCATCTGGTATCAAATTTTTGTATGTTGCGAATATCAAAGGTAAAATCATTTCTGAACACAAAGTTATTAATTTCATAAGGGAATGGTTGGCAACTGTGCATAAATTTAATAATTTTCTTAAACTGAGTCTGATTAGATGACAGGTATGTAGATCTAATATATAAAATGTCAGTTCTTTAATCATGATTTTCTAAAAAAATTTTTCAATGCATTTGGGAAGAGAAATATGAGGGTAACCCATGCCATTTCAATTGATTTTATCTCAGGCCAGAATAATGCTTGGCCAAAATATTTTTCTCTTGCAGGAAATACAATAAGCTTCGATATCACACCAGTAACTTCTGCAGTCAAAGAGTTTGTTACATCTTACTTTGGCTGGCTGCAAGACATATTAAAAGAACTGAAAGTAAGAACATTATCATCCAATCCGTTTGGCACCAGCCT
This sequence comes from Ellobium chinense, assembly GCA_033807755.1. Lineage (NCBI taxonomy): Eukaryota > Metazoa > Mollusca > Gastropoda > Ellobiida > Ellobiidae > Ellobium > Ellobium chinense. Next base: position 698,759 of record JAWQUT010000147.1, on the reverse strand, counting down.
GTTTTCTGTATCGCTCTACCTGGGATTTGAGCTCACTGTGAACACTCATCAAGCTCTCCTGGGGATGATGCACAAAGAAATGGAAATCATTATTGAATTGATAGATCACGAATAATAAGTCATCACACAAGTAAAGACAAATTTGGGAAGAATGAGTTCAGTTCATAAAATGTAATACATAGTAAAGTCAGTGTATGAAGAATATTTCTTATCACTGCTGTCAAGGAAGACTATCATAGGTTCAACGTCTCAGTGTTTGACTATGGGAGTCTCTCTAGGATTGATAATCTTATGAGATGACTTAATTTGTAAATGGTGAGGAAATGTATGAAATGGTTCTTATTCAGAAAATCAAGAAGTAATTACAAAAGATATGTAATAAAAGGATCTATGGATATAGCGGGTAGCCAAAAAAGTTTGTTTTAATTCAATATTTCAATAACTTCAATAATTCAGAACTTATGCAGCTGACATTTGGCACACACTGGCAGAAGGATACTGTCTCTGGTGCTGCTACTGTCTCTGGTGCTGCAAATTTCAAATATCTAGATGCTATGGTTATGCCACATCTGATAAATCAAAATCATTTTTCGGTCACAAAATATTCATTAGGCACACCCGTTTCTTAAGAATTAGATGATCCCCTTCTGCCTCAGAAGATAAATACAGATCAATATACTAACATTTTCTGCTGTGAGTTTGGTATACTCCTCAATATCTGCCAGTTGCCCACTTTTCAACTTCCTCTCTTGCTGCTGCTCTCTTTCCATGTTTAATTCATGCCTGGAGAAAGACAATATATGTAAGTAACTATTCAGTGCCATATTTAGGCAAGAAATCCACTAACCTTGATACTGTAGTAGAATGTCAGAGATCTGTATTATATAATCAGTCTTGGTTGTTATGCTAACTATTCTGACTAAATGGGTTAACAATAATAAAAACACAAGTCAACTTACCCACAATCTACTGCACATAAAATCTACCCCCTCTTCTTTTTGCCCCCAAAACCCATTTAACTGGTAATATCAGAATTCCTATCAAGCAAAATCAAGACATCCCCCTCTCCTCATTGGAGTGGTTTCAAATTTATCATCTGTAAAATGTCATTAAAATACAAACATCCAAATTCCTACAGCTTTTCCAAACTTCTGATGAAAAACTGCTGTAGGCATTCAATAAAGGTGCATTTATTTTTGCCTGCAATATTCATTAGACATTTCTCCCACCCCTGCCTTCTTTCTGGCTTTTAATCACTATTTACTAATTAATTAGTTTTGTTTCGATGCATCTAAACCAGAACCATGGAAAAGGGGCAAAGGGCATTGCATTCTAAAAATATCCCAGGATTACTGTATGAAAACAAATACAGTATAAGATATCCCTGCTTTATCAAGCTTCCCAATGTATCTAAGGAAAAGGTGCACAAGACCTTAATGTAAATATCGTTTTTCTATTTCAATATACATTCTTTTATATTAGTACTGGAACCTGCCAAAAGAATAGCCATAGTTCACCTGCTGACAGTCAGTTCTTATTGAAATGACTGGTAGAATTTACTATTCTTTCTGAGTTTAACATTTTTTGTACACATGGTTTTCCTGACTATTCCCTGTGCACGTGTAGAGTTTATATGTGTCTCCAATTCATAAATGGTCAAACTAATGCTACCAAACTACTCAAGAGACACCATCTTTTGATTCTTAGCATATCTCCCTCCCTGAACATTTCATACTTCATGTAATGAAAATTCAGCCAGTGTAGTGCAACAAAGTCACATGTTCATAATCAACAACAAAGTTAGCAAACACATAGCAATCTTGTATTCCATATGATAGGTACTAATAAACACATGGAAATACTAAAACCAAGTCAGTAAAGAACAGATGCTTACTTTCGTTGAGTCAGCACAGCAATCTCTGCTTGTATTCTCAAGTACTCTTGAGCCAGCTGGAAAAGAAATGCAAGTACAAAGTTTTATTGCATGTTACACTCTGAACTTAATCACTAAAGAATCCAGGAATTATTGTAGGAAGGTTACTCTGAAAATCACCTTGTACTGAACAATGAGGTATTTCTGCAAACACATATCATTATCATGTGCCCTAATGAAAGCAAAGCTGCACATTACCTGCAACCATACACTGGCATTACAGTAGTAAGCAATTTTATTGTGCGACAGTTTCATCAAGCAGTCCTCTTTTTCCATCCTTCCTAATGTATACTGCAATTTATGTCAGTATGACATGCCAATATTGTTCACTCTGAATTCCGGTCATGTGACACTTCTTCCATATTCTACATTTTCCAACAGTGCCTCACTGAGATGACCATGATAGTTGTGAAGTGACATGGTACTTTGTTGGTTTTATTTGTTTTCAGTTTATAACAATAAAGACTGTGACTCTCAATATCATTATCAACAATAGTTCTAAGAGCATCGCTAAAAATAAGTCTATCAATACCATGATCATGATTATGAATGCAAGCTGAACCTATGCTGATGATGTGTAGATGATAATGTACGAAGGGGTAATTGTATTATTTGAAGCTGACTGTTAACATTAACAATTAATTATCAAATGTGAAAGCAAAGTCTCCATAGAAAACAGAAAGTACCATCTAATCTTAGCAACATAATTTCCAGACTTCTTTTACATTTGATATCTGAAAACAACAAGAGAGATACTCTTCTAACTACAACAACATCAAAATACCATCCTACCATGCAATGTTCCTCAAAAATCTGCATTGACTCCTGGTTGGTCAGGCAGGGTGGTATAGGCTGGAGGAAAGAATACAACATGTAAATAAACTTTACTGAATAATATCAGACATGGGAAGATGCAGAGGTGAGGAAGATGAAATAAACTTGCAGGAAGCTCATGGAGAATACACAATCAAATAACAATAGGGATGATTAACAGAGACTCCTCTGGGTTTTGAATCAGGGAAAGGAGCACATATGGAACTGTTCAGAGTGCCATGATGTTGTCACCATCCACAAGTAAATAGAAGTAGCTTTCACAATCTTCAGAACGTTACAGGAATGTACCCATATAGTGTTATGGATTGCTGTATGATGGCCAGCAACTGGTAACTTAAATTAGGATTGAGGATGTGTGGAGAGATAAAAAGTGAGGATCTCAATCATATTTGGAACAAGAGGGAACAACAGGGAATGAGTGTAAACAAAGGCCATTTCTTTTGCTACTGTAATACACGAGAAGATCTAGTACTCCCTTATGTAGGCATTCTTATTGCCATTTGCAAAGCATTTCATAAACAAATAAAGTAAATAACATGGTTCATATAAACTTGAAATAAAAGGACTTTATCAAGAAATGCAAGGAACTAAAAAAAAAATGAAAATAAAAAAAAACCTGTTAACCTTTTGAAATCAAAAAGATCAATATTTCTGGCTATACATCATGGCTTTGCCAGAAGCTCCAAGGAATAGGGATTTACATGACATGGGGTAAAGCTTAAAAGAATTACGCCTAATCATTTTCACCTTTACATTTTCATAGTAAAGAATAAAAGTTACAAATTCTTAGTAGTAGAAAGGGGTGTAGGTAATCAGTAAACATTATCAACACCTACTCAAAGCCTGTATCAAGCCTGTTTATGCGCTGGATGTTGCAACGTAAATTAGAAAAGGCAAAAGGCAACTCCTGAACAACCTTTTCTAGGCTTTGAGCTTAGCCTCACCTGCAAGTGTGGTTCCAGTGAGAAATAGGCATCATTGTTGTAAAAAGCGTGCTCCACGCTGGCATATGCTAGGAGGGGAAAAATCAAAAACATTAGCCTAAGCCTATGACTGACCTATACAGACATTAGGTGGCTCAAAATGAACTTGCATCAACTGAACTGTTTCTATAAGCTACTACTCAGATAGGAGATCTGAAGGTATAAAAGACCTGCCCAGGACATGATAGAAAACCTGTCCAGTATTAAAGCAGATGAACTGATATATCCGTAGGAAGTGTGTGTAGCATTTTAATGTCACAATTCCATAAATATGAAGCTTTTGTGCTCAGCTACATTACAAATCATAGTGCAAGTGCTAAGCACATCCCCAAAGAATGCTGTGAAATATTTCTATAACAGTGGCACATTGATCATTGATAATCCACTACACTAAACAGATAAATAAGCATGCAGAAGTAGAAGAATGGAATAATTGTTCATGATGATGAAAAGAGAATGACCTCAATATTTAAACTGAAGGGATGGGTATTTAGTACATATATATCCAAGATTGCCCAGAAGCTTTTCACAGATCATTCATCTGCAAAAAAATGCGACTGCAAGGTGACCGAGCCAGCCCAGGGAGAGATAAGGAATACAAAGTCAGTCCTCTCCCTTTAAAAGCCAAGCATGCTAAAAGCGAATATTTGAATCATGACTCTGCATGAAGCCAGCAAAAGCGACATTGTAAGTAAAATTATTATTTCGGTTGTTAAATTAGTGCTACCTTTACACTTTAACACTGCTCAAAGAATATTCAACATTTCACTAAGATGTTTTAAAACCACCTCTGCTTCTTTTGTGGTCATGGCATTTCATGTTACAAACGTGAAATGAGAGATTTTCAAGTAACCACATACAAATCTTGAAAAGGAGAAGGAAAATGAAATGAAATAACACTGATCTAAACATGAGGCATACAGTTCTAAACTTGTCAACTCCACAACTGATGCCACAAATCTGAACAACGACAAAGATTATGTGCACAATATCGAAACATTAGAGGAAGTGTGAAGTCCCTGAAAAGACATAAAAATTGATACAAACAAGAGCTCTCTAAATCTCTTTGTATGTGCAGACATCTTGAAAGACGACCAACTGCAGCAGTTTTTTACGTCTTCTTAAGACAAGTTGCTTAAGGCTGAAATAATGTTTGTTCATTTTGGGGTGTCGAAAGAAATGTGACCCAAATTCTGAGCACATGCACAGGAGTATAGCTTTGATCAATCCTATACATAGGCAGTGGGAACAGCTGAAACCTTGTCACCAGAGCAAAACTTTGGGGATGGATATCTCTTGGATATATTAAAAAATGCCATCTCATCCATAATGATGTACATAATTTGAATATACCTCTTTGACTATCCTTCAAACCTGTGAAAGGTATAATAAAGGTGAATCATTGTTGCTGCTACAATACCTTAATACAGTTATTTCTATATGTCTGTATGTATACTGTATTCTATTCAACTGTCGAGAAAATTTCCTATTAAAGATGAACAAAGTACTTCGTATCTTATTAGACACAATTAAATATTTGGCCTGCAATATCCTACCATCTCAATCATAAGGACTTATGGGATCCATCATGAAATTGATGCTGTCCTTTTTTTCCCTTTTTTTTTTTTTGCAAACACATAATATTTATTAGAAAAGTAAGTTCTCTTTGTGTCCTTATATGTATATATATATATATAGTAAAATTCTAATTATCAGTGTCTGTAATATGAAAGACCCAAATTTTTCTCACCTTTTTTCTGAATGAGTGAAAGACACAGCAGATAGCTCTAAGCCAGTCCTCCTAAATACATATATTAATTGATGGAAAGGTACTGAAAAAATAATTCTAGAATAACGGAAATTCTGGCACCAGTTCCAATCCCTGCTATAAAATTCATAGTAAATTTCTTGAATTATGGATGCTGAAGATCAATCGTCAGCACAGCTAAGAATAGGAGTTTGCATCTGAAAATGTACAACTTGACAATAAATGTCACCACCTCCCCTGTTGCAAGTACCTGCTTCGTGGCCCTGACGAGCCATCATAGGCAGGCGGAGATCTGTGCTGAGAGAGGTTGACCTAGGTGAGATGACGACTGGGTCAGGACCTGGCGGGTTATAGGACACTGATCTGGCGGGCGGGGATGTGGCCTGCCCGTCACCCTGACCTCTGTACTCTGGTTGGCCCAGCCGGGCCAGGTGACTAGGGTAGGTGATACTATGATGCACTGGGCTGCTGATGGGGGTGGGGCTTCCGGTGTTGATTGACAGGGGGGAAGAGGCTGAAGAGAGGCGAGCATACTCATCTGAGCCTATCCGACGATGGCCAATACCTGAACGGAAATAAGAGATGTGGGGAAAGATGCTTGTCATCACGGTGTTAGGGCTGAATAGGATGTATTCAGCATACATAGTGTATTCGGTCTACACACACAATGGGAAGTTGTACATTACAATCCAAGATGACACTGAATACAGCATTAAAGAAATCCTGCCATTCCATCAAATCAGAATCATGGTACCTAAACTGATGCATCTTCCACAAAAAGCCACAAAGCTTTACCCTAGTTTGATGAGCGCAGGAACAATCAATATGTCACAGATCCAGTGTGGAGAAATCTGCAGAAAATGAAGCTGGAGTTTTTCACTGAAATCTCCGTTGTTCTGTAGTGCATTTTAATAATCTGTTATTACTCATGATCAGCATTTCTGACCCTTTTCAACTCCCAGTATTTTTACAGCTTCAACGTGACATCATAGTGAAACTGTCATGCTGGATCGCATACAATTAGTTTAAGTGTGGTGAATACATTTAGTTTTCATACATTTCGCTTTCAACCTTTGATTGACTGTGCACAATGTTCCACCACCAAAGAAACAGAAACTTTAATTCTGTTCTTCCACACCACTGCATGACTGAAAAACACCGATAATAACACTGGCATACTTATGAATGTATACTATGCATTGGTACCATTTTTTTGCATTGAAAGTCACAGAACTGCCTCCAACATATTGCTAACAGAATCTTATGTAAATTATCATTATATCTTTGCTCTTCTACCCCAGGACTCGTTATGGCCTGCAAGATCTATCTTGGCTTAAAACAATATGTTGAGTTTGTAAACATAAGCAACCTAAATGAGCTGAAATACACAACAATGATATGAATGTAACGTTAGCTTTATCTTATTGAAACAATACAGAAGTCATTGAAGCTACAGTTATTCAAGAAACATCTGAAAAGTAGGCACTGCCATTTCTCATACAGAGCAAATATGGCACTGACAGCTAAACTCTCACTCAAAAATAAGACATATAAGTTAGCTCGCATATAATGGCAGGCTACACAGAGCAGATATTAAATGATTGCTATAAGAGTTTTGTGAAAGCATGGAATATAAACTTTATAAAACCAACTTCTGCACTTTATGTAGTTTCTAAAAGTCAGGGAAAGGAGTGAACAAGAACAGAACAAATCGTGTGCTGAAACTCTGAAATTATTGTAGATTTCTGCAGAAAGGTGTATACCAAAGTGTACAGTCTGTTCTTGTGGAAATATGTAGTTTTCCAAAAAAATAATACGATTAATGCTCATGTGCATAATTATTATGACAATGTCTGAATTATTGAGAAATCATTAAAATATCTTTGGTGACACAATCTGCCGTCTTATGACAAAAAGGCACATATGCAATACAATTCCTATTGTTTATGTGCCTTTTGTCCTAAGACAGCAGCAACAGCATGATAACTACATCCAATTTATCGCATCATAAGACTTTTTATAAAAACAGGACTACACCATCACCAGTTAGTTGAACCCATGGGTTTGTTAGTAGTGAATGTGTACAGTACAAAGCAAAAGAGATTGCCACATGAATTGGTTACAATCAGTCTGAATAACAATAATAATAACAGATGGGGATTTGCAAATGTTTATAGCTGAGAAATGGAAGGGTCAAAGAGAGCTCACAGTGGCAGAGGGGATGTGGGAAACAGGAAATGCTAACGACACCAGGATAACACTTCATTTATCCCATAGCAAAATCAAAATTTTTGGCATCATCAATAGCCAGAGTCAGAAGTCTTATTCATTGCTATGCAATACCAACTCTATTTATAAATGATGTAAATCCCTATCATTTTGTTAAAACTTTTAAGTGCTGCCTGTTCTTTCATATAGCTGAGATTCTAGTAATAATAATGCAGTTTATAGGTCTTTTATCCAGGCTATTGCCCACTCACTGACTTCACACTATTATTATCCCTGAAGGCCTCATCACTCTAGGACTTTCTCAATTCCCTGGAGAGCATATAATGCTGTTACCATTCACAGGCGCTGATCCCTAACATTCTGACAGGATCCTCCACAGGTATATATTTTATAGGGTGGACTGTGGAAAATAAAGATAAAATGCCTTCCCAAGGCATTTACAACATAAGCATAGTTGGGAATCAAACCAGTGATCTTTAGATCTTGAGTTGTAATCATTTCAGCACACTGATTTAAATATAATGACAACAATATGTAAGTCAACAGGAAAGAGGATTGACCAAGCATATCAAGGTTCTGAGGCAGCATTTGTGCCCCGTGAAACTCCACCCACAAAGGCTCGGACAACAAAGTAACAAATGAGGGAGAAGAACATCATGAGGTAAAAACCATATGCAAGAAGAGGTCTAAGATATTGGAGCACAGCATCAAGATTATAAGATATGGAATATCATGAAAACATTTCAACAGCAACAATGCTTGGAAAAGATGAAAGTAGAGAACAATTTCTTAGATAAGATAAATCCTATAAAAAGAGACCTGTATAAGCAAATGAAAGTGACTGCAATGGGCTTGAAAAGCTAATGATGATTTATTTTACTTCAATGGAATTTTCTGAAACGCCAATGGATGCTTAAAATTGTCTTTAAATATCTTGTAAACAGTTGTGTAGAATGTGGCTGGTAAACCCAATGAAGCCAACAGAATAAGATTTCTGGAAAACTAGTTTGGCATTGTGACACAAACTATAAAATTTAAAGAAAAAATAAACAGTGGCTAAAGTTGTAAACTTTTGAGTGTTTCCTTTTTTGTCCATGCCAGATATGAAACCATTTCTGTGACAAGATCACGTAAATCTAAATTCATATCACTGAAGACAGACAGCAAATCAAAGGGGTAGCTCTTCAACATCAAAATGTAATTATAAAATACAACTGGTACTTGAGAAAATGCAGGAAAAATACTGTAGCTTTTTAAGACTAGCTGTAAAACCTCAAACTTTTTGTTTTTTGTATGGGGATGGCAGACTCTGCTTTGACAAAAAAATTCAGGTTGTAAACTCTCATCCACACTAAAAAAAATCATCAGAAGCCAGCCACTCACTCACCCAGATGCCAGGCCATTCCCTTTCGTCTGAGAAAGGATTTTAACATGGAACTGAACCAGGCCATAGAAGAAACAAATTAAAAAATATCTCCGAGTTCTTAGATACAGCATGAAAGTTCATAAAAATCGAGAAATCTACAAAAATCCAGTTTAGCCTGGGAAAGTTCACTCGTTCAGTGAGATGGTCTTTTAAAACAGGGGGACCCAACTGCTGGCCCAGCCAAATATAGACTGCCTTGGCTAAAAGCATGGCTTGCATAGCTCTTTCAAGCAACAAAGCCTTTCTTTCTGTGTAATGTGAATCTTGCCCAGTTTGCATGGCTCTGCTAATTGCCATGATCATATTTATTCACCATTGGTGCCCTTCAGGCAAATGCGATGGTCGAACTAATACACCAAATAACTAGGCAGGGGGAGATGGCAACCAATGGTAACTGCTGCCCAGTGCCACCATGTTAAATTGCTTAGAGTCATGCATCTAGATAAAACACGAGCTTTCATCTTAAAAATTTTCCTGCACAAAGATGTCTTAAAAACAAAACCTGCACCACTGAGAACAGTGTGCACTCCTGAGCTCAACAATGTGAACTGGCTGATGATGTTAGGGAAATCCTCCGTCCACTTGCCCTGGCTTCTTTTGGCAAATTGCCTAAGGCAAACAACAGCCCAAGTTTGTAAATGACAGAGTTTCCCAGTTACATTTTGAATTTCTGTTCATGTCTAAGTTCCCCTAAAGTAAGAGTAAAAACTGAACTCTGAAATAACACATCTCACAGAATGTCAGATTTATCCACAAATCATTGTATTTTTGTAAATCTGGTTTTTGTGCAAGATATAGAACATTTTGAGTCTCTATCCTTTTCTGGGTATCTCTGAGATGAAAACAAATACTGTAACCGTGGCCTGAAACAACAAATCTCTGTCACTGCAAAATCACTTCATATACTGAGCTTAAAAATTGCATGCATGCCAACAAGAACATGCTAAACCACATGCTGTTATTGAAACTCCTCAAGCTGATAACCCCAAATACTGTTATGTGAAGTTCTCAGAAAATAGTGTATGGTTTAACATACATGTGGTTAGAGTATAACTGTGAACATATTTCATGCATTTACGGTTGTGTATGCCTTATATAGGTGGAATCATTTGTGAAAGAAGCAAAGATCAGGTTGCAGTCACACAGCCTGTGACAATTTAAATTTGAATATTTCCTTTCTAAGATCAGGGCATTGGAAGTGGGGCTGCATCTAACCCTCTTGCACATACTTCCACTCTTGACTTTTACTTCTCTAGCATCAACACCCTTTTCCTTTGATTTGGCTGCTGGGCTGTGTAGCTCTTTGAAGCAAACTCACATGATTTGCAAAGTCTGAGGCGAGCAAAATTCATTATTCAGAAATCCCGAATACTTGATGAGAAGAAAATGAGAGATCTAAAACAAGAAGGACTCAAGCTCATAGAAGAAGTGTGTGAAGGGTATAACATACACTACCTGCCGGTGTGGTGGGTGAGGGGGTAACAATGATTTGTGGGGCAGGTGAGAGCATGGACGAAGCAGGGATCAGTAAGTTGTCCACAGAGCCGGAGCGGCCCTGTCTGGGGCCTGAGATGCAGCAAACAAACACACAATATGAACTCAAGATGCAAATATCACGGATGCATACAGCTGACAAAATATACAATGCACATTGTACCATATAACAGTGTTGATCATTCACAAACTGAATTCTGATGATAAGTGCTGCTTTAGAAGCAATCCGATTAGATCTAGAATGAAGAACTAGAATGAAGAAGCGTAATCTCCAAAAGTATAAATATACTCTTCTAATTAAAGTAGCCGAATTGAGCAGTCTGGAGACTGTTCACATCACAATTGTCACTGCATATGTTACGAACAGGGATGTGACCTGGACATTTCAAAGGAAACCATGGCCCAAGTTGGCTTCCTAAGGCCGAATTCATAAGCCAGAGCCTATCGCATCACTATATACAATACTGATGCCATGCCATAAGTATTCATTAAAGCCGAGGTTCCTCATCTAGTATTTATAAAGGATTTCAAAGAAGCCTCTGTTCAAATTCTCAGGACTTCCTCTTTTTTGGTAAAGAGTGTCATCCCTGTATAAACTGCAGCCATCTGATTGAAAATATGGCAGCCTTTCATTTGATTCTACACCATGAATGTCAAACACTCAAAAAATATCATGAGGCATTCAACACAACATAATACAATATGAAACGGAACAAAATAAAACTTATATTGGCAGGCGGAGTATGGGTACTGAAACACATGATCAGCAAAATAGTGAAATGCTCATTCATATAAATGTTATCTTTCTTGTCCTGGTATCTTTCAAACAAAAGTGTGGTGCATTCACCTGATGCCATGAAACTGATACAAGGTTATCACAACGGATGAGTGGCCTAACTGTAGTGATAATGACTATAACTGACAAAACATAAGTGCTTTGAGTTTAGGTTTAGTTTAGGTTTTCTCTGGCAGGAAATCTAGAGATGCGTACATCTGAAACAACCATTTTGTTAGCTAGAAGATACGAATTCCTCAAAAAGCACTTAGGATCTTTTTTCATACAAACACAGTTCTGCTTAAATTCAGAATGTTTCATATGCATTTGCTCTAATTAGTGAAATATGACCACATGAAAGTCTGCATCATGTCTATGTACATCATTTGATCATATATACTGAAAGAGATTGTACCACAGTAAATCTATGGGATTTACATACAGGCTGAAATTGTGAGTGTGGATGAAAGCGCCACCATAGGTATATCATCTCCATGGATAAGCTAATAACTCATGTTAAATTATAACTACTGATATCTGCATTGTGTTTGCTGGCTGAACTAAAATACAATTAGTGAATTCTGATCAACATGAATCTCATTTTAAGTTAATGACAGTATAGTGGTAAGTTATGAAAAATCTGGTCAAGGAATAATGTGACTTTTCAACGGACCAACACATTGACAGTTGTTAGGGCGTAATGTTTTCTTAAACTTTCTTCATCATCCTCCAGATCCATCCCACTTCCTTTTGACATTCCCCAAATTTCTGCCAACCCTCCCACTTCAGCTTCTCAGTCAAGGGCAGCTAGTGCAAGAGAAAAAAAAGCACGGTCATACTGTAGTTTCTAATGCTGAGGGGGAGGCAAAATTGACAAAAGTATGAAACTGTGAGTGACACATGACCAAAAAGCACGAACCACAGCTCTGAAATGCCCAAAACACCCAAATCATAAAAGTAGATGGAATGAATATACTGTACGTCAGAAGGACAAAAAATTCAATATAAAAAAGTTAGTGGTTCAGCTTTTCAACCTACCTTTTCTACCTGATAAAAGTGACAATACATAGGTAAATGGTTACAATATACTGTATACTTTGATGAATATCAGTAACAAACTGCATTCTCTAAGCATAAAACTTCAAACATAAGGCTTATCCTGAACTGAATGCTATATGTATTTGGTATGCTTCTAATATAACATGTTAGTAAAGAGATGTTCATAATTCTTAAAAATGCAAAAAAAATATTCAAGACCACTGGATGCATTCATGTCTCTGAATGAGCATAGCTTTTAACAGAGATAAATGTAATGTGTATCAGAGCTGTAAAACAATATCTTGTTGTGCAAAAAGGTATGTGAGAATATTAATGTTTATATTGGTGGTGAAAAAGGGTGAGGTTTGTTTGCACTAGGTAAAGGGGAAAAGTTATTACACCAACTGCAGTTTACACAAAAAATAAAAAGGTCCAGAAAATGGCTCAGGTGGAAATGATTCTCATTACTACAGTCTGTCATATGGGCATAGCTGTTGACAAATCTGAGATGGCTATTGATCAAGCTGAATTTTAAACTCTTACATTTCATGAAGCTACACAGGCTCTTGTCTGCTCAGGTTAATTAAGGAAGCAAATCAACCAGTCTTAATCCTGTGCCTTGCAAAATTTTTGACTGAGTGAGTCCTTTGAAAAGATATGTTTACATAACAGAAATAGCTACTGCTGTTATAAGTGGGATATATATTTTAAATCACTTTGCTCATGTTCTTCATACAAAGGTTTCTGAAATGTATTTTCTGGTATGCTCATTTGTACTTTCTACAAAGGATGAATATATTTATTGTGTAAACTGGAAAGTATGATCTTGTTTCTCGAATTGGAATTGTGTTACGGATGCCTTTCTTCTCTAAAACTTTCATAGCCATTTTTTGCTTTCTTTCACTGCTATTGTTAATCTTAAAGCTCAAGCAAAATGCAGCTGGGAGTTTGCAAAGCTTTTTATGGACTATGAAAGAATAACAGTGCATGAACTAGGTTAAAGAAGTGGACAATCAGTTATCTTTACAAATGAAAAAAAAAAAGACAAACCTAAAACCTTTGCTCAAATTTGACTTTCTGAAATTGTGAGACTAAGTTTCTTCAAAAATGGGCTCTTTATATCATTCATCTGTTATACTGTGTTTTAAGTTATTATATACATAATATCCATTATGCTGTAAAAGTTTTTCATATTTCATACAGTAATTCCCCACTGATTGCTAGAAAATGGATACATGTCTGAAATGAGACACATCAAAAACATCAACTTTCAACCATACAACAAAACAATTAACAACAAATAAGCTAGTATGCTGCTGATCTCAGAAATTTCTTGAGAAGGATGAACTTAGCAAAGATGGGAATAAGCCAGGAACACTGGAGATAGCTGGAATGAATGAGGTAATGGCATGCCTGGATCGAGGGTTAGCTGGGTATAGGGTTTAAACAATATGATAAACTGATTTTAACTGCAGATTCAGGATTAACTTCACTGAAAGAAAAAATATAACGAAACAAAAAAAAACACCACAGTGAATAAGGGAAAATGGCCGAATGTTGCAATTATGTGGTCTCTCGATATTCCTCTGCAGTTTGATTATATTCATTGTCTTATGATGCACATACATCCATTAATAATTGAACAGCTTCATTGAATGATATATTTTAACATATTAGCTGTTTATGCTACAACATAGTACAGAAACATTGCATACCCTAAGCTGAAACAGAACGATTAGACAACTATCTGTCCACAATGTAGCTCTCATACAACAGTAAGCCCTTAATCAACACGCTAATGCTGGACGCTCCAAGTGACTTACCACGAGAGGGCTGTATGGGTGGTGGGCCTGCAGCCAGGATATAGGCCGGAGTTGTGCCCTGGGACCCTGACCTCCGATGACCTAGTACTGACACATCAGGGAAGACAGAACATGGAAGACAAGACATTTCATGCATGCTCTTGCTATGGTTAGGTGGAGGAACATGGTCTTCTGGACCACACTAGCCTAGATATGTGGATCAGGGGCGTACAGTTGTTAATGGTTAATCATGACGTTAACTGATTAAGAATTTCAGCAAGCCAAAGATCAGATGATGGTTAAGACCAGGTGTCAAAAATGCAGTGTACTTGTAGATTTTAAAAATACTCCCCACAAGCTGACCTCCCTTGCCCATTTCGGGGTAACCGTTCTGAGAACACCTGAATCTCAGAATGTCTAAAGACACTGTAACTGATTGGTCATTCATTAAAAAAAAATTCTAGGATTCTCAATACTCTTGTAACTTCTAGTCCTTCTTCCCCTCCCCGTACCCCATCCCCCCCTACAGCACAATTTCAAGCCCATCATTAAAACTCTCCAAGTGTTATGACACTTTCTTCTGTCCTCCAAAAGTGCAAGTTCAAATTTCCCTTTTAATAACACAAATGTTTGTGTCTTTGTTATCCTTTTCTTGAAACACATATAGCAAATCTGCATCTCTTTCTAGAATATGCCCCTTTCTCACCTCCCCCCTCCTTGTTTCATTTTCTGATACAAAATATAATCATAATATGACCAAACTTTGCAGACAGGAGTAAATTATTATTTCTGCTCGCCAATCTCAGTTTCCCTATCAGATGAAAAGCTTGCCATATTTCTGATCCCCAGTTAAGCTTCTCTAGTTGTTTTATCTAAAGCAATCCCTTATTTCTGATTTCTAATTGTGAAATCTCTAAAAGCACTCTCTGTATTTCTGAATTCCCGCAGAATAACCTCTAAAAGCAGCCTCTGTATTCTGGATTTCCAGTTATTAAACTTCTAAAAGCAGCCCCTGTATTTCTGATTTCCAGTTGCTAAACTCTAAAAGCAATCTCTGTTTTTCTCATCTCTACTTGTTAAACCCAATGGTGTTACTATGTATTACAACATTTATTTAAAGGATGTTACAACATTTTTGCAAATAAAAAAGCTTAAAAATGATAACATTACGGTATTTCAGTGACATTTCATGTTACTTACAACAACAAAAAAAATCAATGTTGTGATGTGTTTTAAAAACAACACATTCTCGTGCAGGATGTTAAGAAACAATTATAGTGGGGCCAAAGAGAATCAAACAGAAGATAGACTTTCCACAACAGAAGTCTCAGGTGCATTACAATAAAAAGACATAAAAATGTCGGAAAAAGGACATGAATCTCTCAGCAGCTAGCAGGGTGAAAGTGATAGTATGAGGGAAGGGTATAGTGATGAGAGGTGAAGAATACAGTATGTGGTTACTTGAATCTATAAGGGATATTCTTTGAGCACAGATACCCAACCCTCTATCATATTATACACAGAGCTGCCCCTTCTCTGTACAAATGAGTCTGACAAGAAGCACAAGTGGTTCTGCTGCTTGGACAATGAAAACCAAATGTTGACACTTTTGTTCATAATCTGTACATTTTTGAATAGACTTAATGGAAAAAAAACAACAAAAAACTATTAGCTTATTAAGTTCAGTTCTTCTGGTTTATGACTGAGAACAGGTAAAGCTGAGCACAGTATGCAAAAAAAAAAGCAGTGCTTGATGAAATGGCAATGGCATTCTGCTTGCGAACATGGAACTTTGAGAAGAATTAGAGTTTACTTCCATGAAGTATTCAAGTGGGTTTGATGCCCCACAAAACCATGAAAGCAAGCCAAAGTAGCAGTAACTGCATCTGACCAATGCCATCAGCTGAATCACTTGGCTTTGGGCAAAGAAGAGCAGCAAGTCAATACATTGTGTTGCAATATAGTAAGAAGCATAGGTTTATCTGCTCAGGGCTTAGATCAATTAAATACTCATGCATGGTTACTAAATTCTTGCTTCCCATGCACCTTATTGGCAGTATGATAGTAGCAGGGATAGACTAACAAAATGTTAGATTTCTTAGAAAGTTTTGTTTGCCAGCAGTGCAATGTAACACATTTTATGCTTGCAACATTCTGCCTGGGTTTTGCTCGCTAACCTCTCTTCTGTTCTTTTTACTCTGAGAAAAAAATGACTAAGACCTAGGACAAGAAGAGTGCAATTTGTTGTACAATTGTGAAGATCCTCCTCTGGATTACACTGATAAGTAGCTTTCTTAGCAATCTTGATCTCACAGAAACTCAAGCACAGAAGCAAAGAACAGAGCTGAAAGCCTTTAATGGATTATTAAATTATTATTGCTGAGCTCTAAGCGCGTTTATGGTTAGAGCTATCAATGAATCACTGTAACCTGCTGTCAAGCTCATTATTTCAGCTGAATTTAGTGGTCTGGAATAAGACAGATTCATCCTTAACAACATCTGAATTTCTTACAATGTGATATTTAATGTGCAGCACCAAGGCTGAAAATTGTTTGAACATTGAGGTAGAACTGCATAGAGTTTCCTGTGTAGACAGATAATGCAATGCGACAAGGAAACTACCTGTTGTTATGTCTAATAGGCAAACAAGAAAGAGGGTAACATGTCTTTTTACAAGAAATGTTAAATCTCAGAAAGAAAAACACGGCTTCTGATGAAATATAACCATGCTGTCCCCACCCATTTACCTCTCTGTGGGTTGATGGCTGCCTGGTTGCTGGATAAATCAAACTCATCCAGTTTAGTGAGATCAGCGGAGAAACGCTTCCCAGTGTCTACTGGGGTAGCTGACCTTGAACCTCGGGGGTCATGGAGACTTTCTCGGCTAGCGGCGAGGGAAGGAGGTGCACTCATCTGCTGGCCTCTGGGTTTTTTATCTTCCTGAAAGAGAAAAAAAAAAAAACCACACATATCATGTGAGTCAAATTTATGTTCTTTTTCCACTGTCAAAAAAAAGAAAAAGAACATTTTTACCTGCTATATATATATGTATACATAGTCTTCAGGCAATGAAATCTAATACTAGAGTTTCTGATAAAAGTGTCTTTATCTTGAGATGGTGAGTAGAGACAGCTCCTGCCAAGTAAAATGACAATCCCTTTTCAGTACAGAATTATTCAGTATGAAGAGGAGTTAGCTAGCATGCAGTAGGGCAGTGTGCATCCAATTCTTTAGGTTGGCATTTTAACACTCTTTAACAAAGAGCTATCACTGTTCATTACCAACAATACCAAACTTTCTGACAGGGTAGAGGACCGTTGAAAGTTGTAGGATAAAGAGTCCTTGTCACATTCAGGTAGAGGCCAGCGTTGTTTTTAAAGTAGGCCACAAAATTATCATGATTTGCTCTCCTTGCATAGGCGGAGACAAGGAAACCTAATCATTACATGAAACTCATATCACTTCTCTACTTTTTCTATGGCTTAACTCCTGCCTGCAGAGATTATAAATACAATCTCAAGTCCAGACTGATGATAAAGAGACACTTAACAGTTTAAATGACTAACCAGGATGTTGGCCTAGAGGGAACTATGAGTGTGTGTGTGTGTGTGTGNGGGGGGTGGCACGAATCACAACATGGGCCAATCTGTCATTTTCATTATGAAACATTTATGAATGCCATATTCTTATCCAGAGATGTGTGTTGTTATAGTTTAATTTTTTTTTTTTGTAGAGGGAAGGGGGAGGGTAAATATCCTGATAGAATTTACAGGGGATATTGCGACATGGGACAGGGAATAAGGGAGTGGATAAGCTACCTAGAAATGCTTAGATATAAGATGCACTGCAGATAAGAGAAAACGATATCTGAACAGTTCTTAGGAAAACCACAACTGAGGAGGAGAGTGATATGGTGGAAAGGTTGGGGGTTCAGGGCTCAGTGGCGGAGCGTAATGAAGGAACAGACAGCTGGACAGAACAGAGTCTACAGTAACCATTTATTACTGATGGGCACCATAAGCAGGAAAACCTTGGCCAACATATTTATGTGGATGACGGAGCGCTAGTAGATCTCTCCGGACTGTGATGATGTCAACTCTACTGTCAAATAATCAAGTTAAAAAGGAAAGCATTTTGTGCTGAAGCAGGCATTTTACAGACAAGCTTGTTTATTAGTAGAATCTTTCTTGTAAGATTTCTCACTGCTAGTAATGTTTAACCCATATGCAACAGAATTTCTGAACTGATTGTGCTTGATGAGATTCTTCCAGTACATTTCCTGCATAGACAATAATGTTAACTCTTGTCATACAGTAGACTGTTTAGGGGTTAAATATCCACTACATCATCACATCAGTGTGAGATAACATCACATGGACAACATTTCAGTCAGAAAATACAAGCCACTCCTCTTAAATACAAAACATCTCCTTGATCGTAACGTCTTTCAGCAACAAAGTACTGTATTTCCTACATAATCTTTACTGAACGATTGCCTCTCCTTTAACCCGCAACATTTCCATGCTTCCCTTGTGCTGTGATCAAGTGGAATATATTACAGACACCACTGATTTAGCAAAATGTTAGTGGCAGGGTTGCCATAGAACACTACCATTTGGTTCCATGAGTTTCCAAAATAATGCAATTTCCTCAATAATAATAATGCAATCAAAATCATCAACAAATACATTTCTGCCATGTGAAATTACTCTGATATTCAACAAATTTGCATTCTAGTTTTCATACATACGACTGGAGAGTCGATAAGTTCCACCCAAATTATGAACCACTTATCCAATTTACCATAGGTTTCCATGAGAGCATTTTTGCTAATTCTAGATATTTTACTGACTTGAAAAAATGAAAGACAACTTTCCATGATTTTTCCAGATTTTTGGAGTCTATGGCAACTCTGTAATGTGGTTTCCTAATGATAACCCCTCCTCAACCCCTATCCTTTCATGAGGTTTTGATTTCATCTATTGCCTTCTATGAAAGGCACAAAAACAAGCAACAATATCTCCAAACCTCAACAACCACTGGTGCTACAGGCGGTGAAGGACGAGTGTCCTGATAGCGCAGAGTGTCACTGATGGTGCTGGCCCGCGATTCCCCTGTCATTGCCACTGTTGGAGTTGCTATGAAGTGTGCCCCTGACTCCACTGGTGAGGTTAAAAAATATATATGGATGAAACACTCTTTAACAAAGTAAAATCTCTTTAGTATTATGGTTAAGAGCAGGGGTTCCCAGCCTTTTTTTTTGTCAGTATACCCCTTCATCTTATATGGCAATCCCACACACCTTGTCATAAAATCACTAACTTGGTCTTAAGAGTAGAGCCAAGTTCTGTCAATCAGTACCTCATATTTAATAATGATAAAAATTTGTAACGTACCCCCCTGGCAACCATACCTCAGGTTGGGAACCTTTGGTGAGGAGATCAAATGCACACACTTATAGTCAACAACATGATATTCATTATGAAACCCTTGTGACAAATACCTTGATCAACCATAAACAGTAGATCACCTGATCAGAACCTGCTAAAGTTCTTCTCAGGGCCTTCTCAGATGACAATTCGAAGTCTGGCAGAATCATCATACACATATATTATAACCCTCTAAATTCCACTTGTTCATGACCATCAAATTTCACTCATCACTCATCTGATCTATGTGTAGTGATAGAATCAGGCCACGGATACAAAACCTGATAATTCTTAGTTTTCAGGTGCAGTTCTTTAGTTAAGGGCAAGTGCGGCACCCTGTAGGGGTAAAATTGGGTAAAATTGTGTAAATTGAGTTTAAGGCAGTTTTTTAAACAGCAACATGTCCTTTATCGAATCCTGAAGTTATTTTCATGATACCTGTCTCAAAAAGTGTATTTTGATGCAAAAGGAAATGATTACCCTTTATCAAATGCATCTATCGGGTAATCTTTATCGTCAATTATCTCAAAATCACAGTTTTCGTCACTCTATCCCTTCGATCTGACTTTTTTCTGGTCCAATTTACATAAAATTTTGCATAACAACTCTCCAAGCCCCTGTTTTGAGAATGTCATGGGCTTTTTTCGATATCTTGTGTTTTTGGTGTTTTTTTTTATTTTTAAAGTTGAAAATTTTCAAAATTTTCAATGTTTTTTTATGACATTTTAAAAAAAATTATTTAAAAAAAACTATCCAAGAAATCAAAAAAAGCCCGTGACATTCTATTTTAAATAAAGTGATCTTTCAAATGGAAAAAAAACCGGCATCCTACCATGTATTGTTCTCCAGATCGAAGGGTTCAAAGTTATGCAAAAGTCATCCATATTTTCCAATATGGCGGCAAAACAATTGGCGTTTCCATAGCAACGGAGGGAGAAATTGCGAAAAACCCCAGTTTATCTTCCTTCCTGGCCCTACGTGACCCATTTTTAACCCCAAAGTGACAAAGTTCCCTTTATTAATGAAAATCACCTAGTTCTGCCGCACGTCCCATTAAATAAAGCTCTTGAACAAGGATAAAACTTGGCCCCTGTGGTCAGGTTTATACTGAACAGATTCAATCCCTAATGGCAAGTTTCAAGGATGCGCCCAGGCTTAAACAAATCTTCTTAATATTTAATGGCTGACAAAGAATATTGAGCTGGAAACAGATCAAAGTCTGTTAAATATTCTTTATTTTCAGATTTTGCTATCAGTAGTCAAAATAGCACAAAACGGGGATGGCAGCAGGTGGTGGCGAATTTTTAAAAAACTATGATTAACAAATCTGTTTCTGCTAAAAATGGCAGTTGTTTGTGATTTTCTTCCGTTTACTCTTTTATTAAAATGTGCTTTTTTTTTCTCCATTTGATTTTTATCCCCTTGCCATCCCTCATATAAACAAGTCACTTGTCAATGGCTGGTGAGTGTTAGGACTTACTGTAGTCGTCATCTTCATCCACATCATGAACTTGAGAGATCACAAGGGGGTCATCACCACCATGGAAGAACTAGACAGATAGAAGAGAACAATGATTCATACAGATTAACCTGATTGTTTGCTGCAAATTCTAATACATATGTATATATAATACATCTAATATGTAATAATACACAAATAATGTACATAATGTACAAAATAATGTACAAATATTTTTCCATATTTCCAGATAATGGAATCTTTTCCTGTGATAATAATGTGTTACAATCATCACGTGTCAACTTTCTTTCTTGGGAAAATTACCCAGCGATCAACAAGTTTTCACCCTGGTCAACTTGTAGCAAAGCAATTCCACAACAAAATTGTGGACCACCAGTCCAAATTGTCAAATTTGCCATAAATTTTCCAAGAACACTGTCCATGTTTGTTGATTCTAGATATTTTTTCAAACCTGGATAGTCCTATGGCAATGTTTCATCTTTTCCTGATTTTCCAGGTCTGAGGCAACCCTGATAAATGTTTACCCATGTTGGTAAAAAAAACCAAACTGGTAACTTTTCAATATCTTGTAGCATTATATCTTCCTTTCTGTCATTTGTTACAGAATCAGTGCAACTTATAACTGCTATAACTGATTGAATGTACTGGCCATTACAGAAGTGTTGATCTGCAAAGGAACCAACAGAGAAAATATTCTTCAGTGGCACTTGCAGGGATGTTGCAGTAAACAAGCCTTTCTCTGGAGTCGTCATTTCCCTGCCTGTTGTATCAGATTCTTCTCAAACTTTTCAACTGCTACAAAAATGTCCCTGGTCCTTAATTGATTTGTAACAGACTTTGAGAACACTCAACTCTCCAGTGCACAATCTACATTGCTAGGCCTTATTGCAATATGTTGTTGGTGTCCTCCTTTCTAATACATTTTAACTAAGACACTACAGCTGTTGTTCCCCTGCTTCTGTCTCCTTTGTTTTAGTAATTGTCTTAGGACAGCGGACTGGTTATGTTTGAAAATGGCCCAATAACATGTGCATAGTGGATATGGCAAAAGGCAGCTCAGATGGAGGCAACTCAAGGTGGATTATATTAAGGTCAGGGACACAGGTCTAATTACAACTAAGAGTCTGTCTCATGACAAAGACATCAAGACCACCCACCTGATACATGTGAGACATCACTCTAACAACCTCTGCCATGGATGGACGTTCTGAGGGATTTCCAGACCAGCATCTGCAAAAATAACCAAAATATTCACATTGATATAATAAAGTTCATAATACTGGTCCCAAAGTCATTTCTTTGGATGAGACAATCTATCAATTAACATGACCACCAACACAGAAACTTTGTGTAAATATTATAGTGGAAGGTCTGGTATAAAAAAAAAAAAATTACATACTAACTTTGGCATGATCTATCTTTAATCATACATGTCAATGAGGTGAAATTAAAAGTGCAACCTGCTTACTGCAGGAGTATTGAATACAAAACCAAACACACACCCAAAGTAAACTCGGAACATTCAAGAATGAACCAGTGCTGAATAACTCCCCTGTGACAAATCTACCCTACACTGACCTCGTCATGAGAGTTTCCAGAGGCTTTGGCAAGTTCTGTATGGGGGGAGGTCTTTTACCTGAAAGAAAGTTAATATTTTGTCAGTTTTATATGGTCCATAACACCTACAACCTTTGATATATCACAATCTTTGTATTTTCAAGTTCAGATTTCTTAAGGATCAGTACAGCAGAGGTAGGAATGTACACAGGGCATTTCCTGGTGCCACAATCATAATGCATGTTGCAAACTTGACATAAAAATCACGTCTGATTCTAATTCGTAGCGAGCAAAATGAACACAACAACAGGTAATATCATTGTGTATGCTTACGTCTGCTATAATGGTCTTTATGTTATAAGAATCTGATTATGACAGCTCTTTAATATTTTCAGAGATGACTTTTTGAGAATTCAGTCTGGTAGTCCTTGGTACACATGAACTTCAGGCATACAAGCTTCTTACTATAGCTCACTCCACAGGCCCAGTTGCAAAACTGATTTGGCAAAAATATAGTTATCCTTGATGTTATATGACAGAGGAAAAAAAAACAACAAATGGAAATAACAGAGAGGCAGCTACCATGAACTGACTAGTTACTAATACTCCTACACCTATAACTTCTACAACTTCCAATACTAAGAGGAATGATGAAGCCCACCTGTCATTAAATTTAGAAAAAAAAACTGGAAATACTGGAAGATTTTACATCCCTGTAAATTTGTTTTATTGAATGGCCTTGACTGTTACAGTGGCTACAGTCTGTGACACTGAATGGATTAATCACAGTGTGACTGTGTGCTTCTTACTACTTTCCATCCATATTTGAAACACACACTGGGCGATAGTCCTTTCTCATCAGAGCAGTAATTTTACTTTGACTATGAATAGTTTTAGGCTAAAAATAAATTGGTGACTGATGTATGATCCAGGTTCACTAAATTGAACAGATTTGCAGTATGTGGAGGGGGGAATGTTTACTGAATATACATCAGAGCGCTGAAAGGGTTAATAACTTGACACTACAAACCAATGTGGTTTACTTCTGTTTTCACGGTAAGCCTCTATATTTATCTCTATCTTTC
This sequence comes from Ellobium chinense, assembly GCA_033807755.1. Lineage (NCBI taxonomy): Eukaryota > Metazoa > Mollusca > Gastropoda > Ellobiida > Ellobiidae > Ellobium > Ellobium chinense. The sequence goes on along the minus strand of JAWQUT010000147.1, from coordinate 674,926 downwards.
TCTCTCTTTTAAAGCTATATTTTGTGACTTTACGGCTTCAGACATTTGTTTAACCACATACCACTATGCACTGCCCATATGATTCAGAATGCTGGGCCACCTATTTCATCAAATGGCTATATTTTGTGACTTTACAGCTTCAGACATTTGTTAAATCACATACCACTATGCACTGCCCACATGATTCGGAATGCTGGGCCACCTATTTCATCAAATGGTTTCCGCCTGGTCAGGACCTCCCACAGTATAATGCCCCAGCTAAAAACATCACACTTTTCACTGTAGTTGGAGCCTGGGGAGTGAAAGACACAGAGGAACAATGTTATGTTATGGATATTCAGTATACAGCAATGACATTAAATTAGGCTGTAAAATGAATGATATATTACTTAGTAATTTTTAGAAACATTTTCAATATTGTAGATATGATGCAAAACTGTAATATTTGTTGCAAACAAGTGAATTTGCAATATTTAGATAACCTGAAGGCATTCTGGTCATCATGTGCTTACTAAAGGGCAAGTGCGGCACCCTGTAGGGGTAAAATTGTGTAAAATTGTGTAAAATGAGTTTAAGGCAGTTTTCTAAACAGCAACATGTCCTTTATCGAATCCTTAAGTTATTTTCATGATGCCTGTCTCAAAAAGTGTATTTTGATGCAAGAGGAAATGATTACCTTTTATCAAATGCATCTATCGGGTAATCTTTATCGTCAATTATCTCAAAATCACAGTTATCGTCACTCTATCCCTTCGATCTGACTTTTTTCTGGTCCAATTTACATAAAATTTTGCATAACAACTCTCGAAGCCCTTGTTATGAGAATGTCGTAGGCTTTTTTCGATATCTTGTGTTTTTGGTGGTGTTGTTTTTTTTTAAAGTTGAAAATTTTCAAAATTTTCAATGCTTTTTTATGACATTTTTAAAAAAAATTATAAAAAAAAACTATCCAAGCAATCAAAAAAAGCCCGTGATATTCTAATTTAAACAAAGTGATCTTTCAAATGGAAAAAAAATTAGCATCCTACCATGTATTGTTCTCCAGATCGAAGGGTTCAAAGTTATGCAAAAATCATGCATATTTTCCAATATGGCGGCCAAACAATTGGCGTTTCCATAGCAACGGAGGGAGGAAATTGCGAAAAACCCCAGTTTATCTTCCTTCCTGGCCCTACGTGACCCATTTTTCACCCCAAAATGACAAAGTTCCCTTTATTAATGAAAATCACCTAGTTCTGCCGCACGTGCCCTTAATCACTTACTTAAATGATTTACAAATTCCTTAACTACCTCACTGAGTGGCCAAACCAGAATGAAGTTAATGAAAAGATCAGAAAATCCTACTACTGAAAACCTATCGTTGGTAAAAAGTTTGCACATTCTGATTAAACCTAAGCCATCATGAACACTTATCAACCACTGACCATTCTGATGACACAAATCCGTGAACAGCTCAACTTTCTGGCACTTGACTTACAGTTCAAAATGTGTGTGCTAATCTACAGGATGGCAGTTTCCTCATGTACAGCACAACAAATGTGTTAATATGAAGCTGTCCATAGCATACTCAGCCTGTTCTTGCCTACATGAAATGAAACTTATATTATTCTCCCACCGCTAAGTCTCTAATTCTCCTCAACTTACTAAATTACTTCACTTTAGTGTGGTTTAAGCTTTAAACCTTGGCTTCCTCTTACCTTCAAATACCTCTGGGGCCATCCATGCTGCACTTCCCTTATTGTTAGTCATATGGGTCTGAATGTCGCAGGCCGTCCCAAAATCACAAATTTTTAATACTGTTCCTCCCATGATCAGTAATAAACTGTTCACAAAGAAACAAATGAAGTCTCAATGTTACAGCTGCCACATTTCCATCTGTATATCACAAGTATATATTTTTGCTATGTTCAGTGACTTCCCATTAGCACTTATGGCAAACTTTAGCTTTACAGAAGCTCATCTTAAGTAGAGCAACACTGAACTTTATGTACTTCCAACATCTTGATATATGGTATCTTAACCCTTCTAGTACAAGAACAAAATACAGCTGCTCTCACTACAATCTACGTGTGATTTAAAAATGAGTTAATTCAAGATATCCCGTCCAACTCACAGAAGTGAATAACATGATTCACTCAGCTGGCATCAAAGTGGTCAGCTGGCAAGCAACCCAGCGTAATGCACTGATGTGGCCTGATGACCTTGCTTTGCAGACAGCATAGTGTTATGAAAGTTATGTCAAAACTTACTAATACACACAAAAAATGTTATACAGCATGGTGGGATCAAACACTAAAAAACCTAATCTTAATAATCCTATTAATTTGACAGTGTAGCCCCAATATCTATATAAAAATATTCCACCAAACTGAAGCAGGTTGTTTGATCATATTATTTCTACTTACTTAGGAGGTTTGAGATCTCTGTGTACTAGTGCTTTGGGTTTCATGTTGTGGAGATATTCAACACCTTTGGCACACTGAAGACACCAGCTCATGGCATGTGCTGCTGTGTAATTGGGCTGTTGGCCGGATCCATGGAGAACTGTTTAGTAAAATGAAAAGCTTTTTAGTATGAAAAAGAAAAGAAAAAAAAAAATTAGCAGCTGTTTAAACACAGGTGCATAATATAATGACCATTATGATGAAGTCTGCTACTGCACAGAACCCATGGTCTCATGATGTAAAGTTGCTACATACTCGAATAATTAGAAATCTTTAACAGCTGAAGTCCTTAGTTTTATTTGTAACCATTAACAGACTTTGATTACATTGTTATCTGAGGCTGAGGATATTTATTTGTAATTTTAGACCTGAATCTTCACCTTCCTTGCCTGTTACTGCAAAGTTGTTGAATGAAGCAAGGGATATCTGTACTGATTGGACTAAGTTGAAAGGAGCCTGCATAAAAAGAGGAAGTTCAGGCCCTGAATAAAATACTGTTTTCTTTTCACATGATCAATTTCAACCAAGCCTCAGATTCAAAGTTAAGCAGTTTTACTGTCTCAAGTTCAGATGTTTAAAGATGAATCTTGCACTGTCAGACCTTTGGTGGGGAAAGTTTTCTAAGCATGTATGTTTCTCTTCAGACATAAAACATACCGTTGTAGAGAGAACCTCCCTCAGCATATTCCATGACCAGGCAAACCTTGAAGATGGAAGCAAAAAAAAAAGAAAAGCACTGTAAGTTGATATTCATTATGTAGGGCAACATAATATGAAAACTACTGTGGAAGTGGCACTGAAATAGGGTGTTTCACACTTAAGCAATCAGAAACTATTATCATTTTCGAACGGCAATAAACTTTACAATGATCAAAATGAAATCTGTAGGGTCCTCTGAGATTTTATGAAAGATTTTCTTGTATTTTCTATCTATAAAAGAATCATAAAAATTGGCATCTCTTGCCTCAGAGCTGATTTATTTGGACTTGCATATTATTATTAATCTTCTAGCTTGATACAAAGATTAAATATGGAAACTTACCGGATGCTCACGACATGCCCCATACAATCTGACAATATTGGGATGGTTGACACGCGACAGCTGCTTGAGCTCTTGCATGAATGCCTTTCTCTCTGATTCTGTCTCGATTCGCTTCACAGCAACATCTTTGTTTCTCCATTTTGCTCTACTTACTACACCAAATGCTCCTTTACCAACAACCTGAAAGAAAAAAAGAAAGGGTGGCAAATGTTGACTCTCTACAGACAACAAGAATGACAGAGACATTATACAACAATTGTACAACACTGTATAACAATCCAAAACTGGAATAAAGGATAGCATTTGCACACGGAATGCTATCCCTTCTCACAGTTTGTGTATAATAAATACACACTGCTGAGAGAAAATGTTAAAATCATAGCCAGGATTTACCTAATGTAATACAAAGAATTCGTCTTTGCATGCTGAAATTGCTTTACTTCAACCTTTGCATAATAATATATTTATATCCACCAGAAGTATGATTACCAATGGTATGGGGCCTGCGTGCGGTTGTTGTGACTCGATCGGTCCATAGGGTAAAGAAAAAAGATAAAGATCCCAGACCGGTTTGCTGTTGCAAGAGAATGGGGTGGCGGGATGCTCACTGGATGAACACCCACCCTATTCCATATCCCCAGGGCAGCCCAGGCTGGTGTCCCTTCAGCTCACCCCTGCCTCTGGGGCCTGGCCACTCTACTGCAAGGCATTCAACTTCTTGGGACTGTTGCGAGATACCCTTTGAGAGATGGTGGTTCTCCTGTCCATGGCAGTCGGACCGCCTGGGGTAGAGCTCGCCCACCAGATAGGAAAGGGTGTGATGGTTCGTACCTCCCCTGCACGCGCCCATCAAATGACTGGCACGGTCGCTGTGCCGTCAGGCATGTATGGCCCTAAGTGTTCGAAACACATACCTTTGTGTGTGTGTCGCTGTCCCTACGTCCCCCCCCAACCAATAATGGCGAAACGGTAGACTCGCTTCCGACCGCAGATTGGTCATGCAAGACCCTTCGCCATCTAGATACGTTTGTCTGTGGCATAGAGCCCCTCAACATTTTGCCGATCACGTCCGGTAACATTAACCATGAGCGCTGATCGTTTCCAGTTGCTACCCTGTGGAGGTAGTTAAGGAGATTTTGGGCCAGGCCTTGCCATCAGCACTGATCCGGACACTGGTCATAGAATTTCTCATCCTGCAAATACCGCACTTTGGGAGATTGGTACTAACGGCTGCAAAGTGTCGTTACCGAAGCAACTTCAACGATGTGCCAGCTCCCTACTCTCTACAAAATAAAATTTGCCTGACCTTCAGAGTTCTACCCCTAATCATCAGCACAGGCCCATAGGACAGCCCCAACTACTGCTTTTAAATCATACATTACATTTAACTAACTCTTAATTCTACTGCAGGCTGCTTAACACTGGCACTGTGTAAATCTGACCGTTTCAACTTCTATCATGGACAATATTCCAGGACACTCCTGCCTAGAGTGTAGTTTACACTAAGGGGCAGGTTTAGAAAAGAGAAAGCAAATATAAGACAGAGTTCCTAGACAATGACATTGTCTAGGGACTGTCCCAAGTCTACTTTGTCTGCCTTAACCCTGTCTCTACCTGCACCCCTATCCCTTTCCCTAAATCAAGGACTAGAGGAGAGTGGATACTGCTTGTGAAATATGCTGAAGTTTCTTGTTCAGCTTGAGGGGAGGAATTCTGAATGAGACTCATACTTTGGCCTTCTCTCATGACAGCAGTGACTAGTCTAAGACTAAATGAACTGTTTCAAAGTGGTGGTGTCCTAAGAAATAGCCCACACTTGATGTTCCTATTTCCATGGACATTATGGTCAGGTATTGCCTTGACTGATTCTCCTGTCTTGATGGTTATAAGGGTTAGAATTAAGGTTAGGGTTAGGCATAGGGGGTAGAATTAGGTGTAGGGTTGAGTTTTATTTGTAGGCATGGGTTCTGATTTTAAAAAGGGTGTGAGTCTTGTCTCATTTGGAATTCCTTCCAACTTGAGTTCAATGTAGTGCTGTGTGCAAAAACTCCAATCTCTTATTAATTATAGACATCTGTAGCTCAATACAAGTACTGTGATGAACAGGTAGTCTAATTCTCTGTTAAGAAAATCTTCTTTGCCTCGGAGATCTGAAAGCTTAATGCCCATGTTGGCCATTGTGATGATCTGACATCAAGTACATAGTTAATTCACATGGTAGATCTAATCTAATTCTGGCACTTATTTCTTGACTTGAATCAGCTGGCACACATGGTTCAAGGTAGACTCTACTTCTCAACCTGAATGCCAAAGCCTGAAAAACTTATCAGCGAGTGTCTGTTATAAGAAAATAATGGGCTGTCTCAGGGAACAGGACTGCTTTTGCATACATATGGTTCACTTGGTCTACTTATAGATTGACCACCAAATAGGCCCAATTTATTCATGGAAAAATAATGTTTGCTCAACATCAACTGATCAAGACTAAGAGGACTAAATGTTGCATTAATTAACAATTAACAAAACCCTCCTACCTAGTATTAGTACTATTACAATCTTTGGAAAGATTTCTGCAGGCAACAATCCCCGAAATAAGAACATACTAGGATTATTTTGATGGAACAGGATGAATTTCATTTGGATTATTTACCCCTAACTCTACCCCTAACGCCTAATGGGTTGTTGCCTGTGGAAATCTTGCCCAATCTTTACAGCACATCCATCAGCATCAGCTGAGTTATACCCCTATCCCTAGACAAGCCAGACTAGATCTAGTACCTGAAGAACACGAATTACCTGACCTCTAGTAAAACATTAATCTAGATTAGTCTAGTCTAGATTTTGGTTTGCGGTTTTGCCTACTCCCTATTAGCCCTGTTCAGAAGTCTGACTTTTCCTTCTTCTAGTTTCTACTAATTTAGTAGTCTACACTGTTGTCGCTGGATGTTGCGCGGCTGGTGTCATTACGCAGGTCATGGCCCTCTTCGCCTGTTGCCTTCAGCGCATTCGACATCTTCGTGATTAAAGTTTATGTGAATTTATTCTACTGTTCCTCCTTCAATATTCTTCGCTGGTGATAAACGAACAATAGATAGAAGGTGAGTGTTTTTATCATCTTTTCATATTCCTGAGGTGGCAGGATCTGGAAATAGCGTTTAATTTCAATTCGTTTCCCAAACGAAGTCAAGTCTAGTCTAGCTGATATAATTATGGTAGTCTAAGTATGTCTGATCTTTACATTCATTTTATGAATGAACGCACGTAGTTTTGACCTCTGACCTATTCATGTCCAATTTTTTAAAACCTTTGACCCCTGACCTCTCCCACGCCGATTTTTCTTTTTTACGGTAAACATGTTAAAATAACAGTATTGGCTGGTGCGCAATGACCCCGGACAAACCAGAACAACCTCATACTAGTCATACTCACACCCCCTACACTTCGAAGAGCTGTGATTCCAACACAAATTCACACAATTCACAGCAATCAGCACATTTTAGCAGTATATTAACTGAGCTTTCCAGTGGTGGAAAGCAATACATGCCACATCAATTGATACTTTCACTAGTAGAAGCGGCTAAATCCTTAGGTGCGTAACGACACCGGCCAAAGACGTACTTGACTACTAGGCTACTGCCCTAACTTCCTAACTAAACAAACCTCTAAAAACTTCAGCTCTTGAAAGTCAATTTCCTCCACGAAAGAAGGTTGGGCATCCATACTGTCAGTCACACAACACTTCCCTCTCCAAGAGAAAAAGCAACTTTCATTCCACTTTCCCTCAGTTCATTGTCAAGTAATATCAATAATCGTCGCCATCATTTTTGGGTTTTCTCCCAATCTAAGACTGTCCGAACACTAGTCGTCCAGATAGATCTCACATCGTAGTTAAGTAATCTCGTTGCATTACTTTACTAGGTCTACTATCAGTTCACAGAGAACTCTAACGCTCTCTTCTCCGGATTTGAGATACAAAGTTCAGACAAAATTATGTTTGGAAATTTAGACAATGTGACTGTCTTTTCTGAAGACCATATGCCTAGGACAGCGCTTGATCTTTTCATAGCTTTATGGCGAAGTAATTTTTCTACGAACGATTCTTGTATCCACAAGTTTCTTTCGGTAATCGCTCGGTAGACTAACACAATAATTGTGGAAAGCGAGCAAAGATGGCCACAAAGTTGGGGACACTTCGACTTGCTGCGAAACAGTTAGCTTGTTTGCTGAAAACCTCTGCTCTCAGAGGCCAAACAGCAGTTACTTCAAGATGTATGCACTTTAATTATGTTCCGGAAACACCTGCAAGGGAGCATGGTAAATAAATGATATTGTTTTACCTTCTGACACCATGTCTAGACTAGGCAGATAAAATTCTTGAATAATGTTACTATGATGACTTATAGACTATTGTGTGACTTTCATAGTCTGGAAAAATGCAAGGAAAGTAAATGCTTCGGGAGGAATTCCATATGTGTGCCAGAAAGATTTCCTCAAGCAACATACCAAACCAACAACATACCCTAACCCTAATCATAACCCAAACCGTTTTACCCAGTGTCAGGGTTAGGGTTAGGGTTAGAGTAGGATTAGGGTTAGGGTCAGGGGATGTTGTTGGTTCGATGTGTTCCATGCGGAAATCTTTCTGGCACACATATGGAATTCCTCCCAATGCTTCAAAGCGGTGCTGTAATTAACTAGACTAGTCTAAAGTAATTTTTCAGAAAATGCCATAGTGATGTGACCATGATTTAACAACGGCACCTATTTAGGCCTAGTCAAAATATCGATGATATAGACTAGACTAGTTCTAGTCAAATCTAGTCCGTCCATGTCCATGACTTGTCTATGAATATGAGTATGAGTCAATTAAGACTAAATTCAATGACCTGTATTATTATCATTGCGGTACTAGACTAGATCTAGTCTATCTAGAGTTCTAGATCTACTCACAAATCCATCCAGTAGGCCTATTTGCATCTCTAGGTCTATGCTGACTGATCTCACCTAGCCACAGCCACAGAGAGTTTACAGCATGTAGTCTAGGCATAGATCTAACCACTCTAGTACCGCAATGATAATGATACAGTTCATGTAGTCATAGACAGGCCATGGACTAGATCGATATTTCGACTAAATCGGTGCTGTTGTTAGAGAAAGCCGATTTTCCAGTAGAACAGATCTGCTGGCTAGTCTTGTACGTTGCTCCAGTAATCTTTGGCATCTGATTATTATCTTGCAAGAATGAAAATGGTCAGTCACCACTGGCGATTAATGTTGTCAAAAGTGAAATTTTATGCATTCTCATGGATACAATACAAAGTGCAAGTATACACCCTTTTCCCCCATTTTGCCACATTATATTGCAGGTGGCAACATGCACACATGGGCTTATCACTTGCTAACTTTTACCACATTGTAAATCAAGTTGAAATGATAAATAAACTATATTATAGTGCTAAACTGGCAAGTGGGAAGTTTCTGATCAGCTAAGTATGCTCACTTGACAAACTTGACAAGACTGTGATACACGCCTGACTTTAATGGAGTCGACTGTATTTCCATAACTTTGGGGTATCTATTCTATAGATGCTTTTATTGTGAACCTTGAGTGACATTTATGCTATAACTATTAGCTGTATGGGTCAAACGATGCTTGCACTTGCAGGAGAATCAACACGCATGAACCTCTTTCAGTCGATCACAAGTGCTTTGGACATTGCCCTGGCCAAGGATTCCTCCGCAGGTATGTGGATAACTAAAAATAAATATGAGAGTGAATGTGAATGAATATTATTATAGAACTTAGAAGCCAGAATAGAAATATAACACCTAGGAGGCACAATCCCACCTGTCACCAGGAAGGATCTAGATCTCTCATGTTTGCCAGTTATCCTGTTATGTGTCACGTTTCTTTTGTAGTATGTTTCAAATGGAGTTTAGGTTTGAGTGTACAGTCATTGTAAACTGCTAGACTGCTGGAGATATATAATTATATACATTCTAATGAATGATAATTGAAGTGGAGTTGCACTGTAAAATTTAATATAGATCAGCCAACACATTGTCATAAATATATGAAAAATATGTTCCCACAGTTCTCTTTGGTGAGGATGTTGCATTTGGTGGTGTGTTTCGATGTAGTGTGGGCCTGAAAGACAAATATGGTAAGTCTAGATCACTTTTGTGTTTGATGATTGTGAGATCTCCGGCTGGTCTGTCTCTTTGGCATTGTTCCTAATCCTAGTGTAAGTATTTATCTAGCTTGGTGTTTTCATTTTCTCTCTCCCCTTCCTCTCTCACCTCCTCTCCACCACAACTGTCAGTGTCACTTCAGATGAAATCATTATTTCCCAGTGTAAGTCTTGACAGGCTGATCGGGCTCACATATACCATAGATTTGCTCTCTTACCTTGTTAACTTGTTTTCTGTCCTTGTGACAGTTTTGTTTACTTTAAGACATTACACAAGCTGACCATGTATGTATATATCCTCATCAGTAAGTAATAAATCCCAACATTATTTTTATTTTACCTAAAGGCTGACGTGTATGATCAAAATATAAACATGGGAATCAACTTTCAGTTATGAAACGTCAGTGAAATGTGTGACTCTCCAGGACTATCTTTGATTTGAAATGCAGGTTTATGGACAGAGACTTGAAGTTGATTGAATGCATGCTCTTGAATTTGCACCAAGTTTTGCATTGTAAGGTCTTTCATAATTTGCTTGCCTCAGTGTGTAAATAATGAGCTTTTTTGTTTCAGCAGAGCCATTGCAAACTTACTAATTGTATTTAACACAAGCAGTGAAAACTGTGTGGAACATTTACTCTCCATCTTCAACAGGTGCTGATCGAGTTTTTAACAGTCCCCTTAGTGAGCAGGGCATTGTTGCATTTGGCATTGGTATTGCACTGACTGGAGCCACAGCCATTGCAGAAATTCAGTTTGCAGATTACATCTTTCCTGGATTTGATCAGGTAACAACTTAGATCAGAATAGTGTTGGAAATGATTTGCCAAACTGAGATGATTTCTGACCTTCAAGCACAGATTCACATCAAAACTTTCCTCCTTCCTTCCTTCCTTCCTTCCTCCTTCCTTCCCTCCCTCCCTCCCTTCATTTGTTCTCTCTTTGTTTCTTGCTTCTCAGCTTCAGAATTATTGTTTAGCATGAAACTGATATTACTCACAACCTTAAATTTCGTGGGCTATAAGAATTTATATTCATGGGCTGTAAGAACTTATATTCTATGTAACTTTGTTATGAACCAGTCCCAAACCACTTATTTTCTTTATCAGAGATTATTCATAAGCTCAAACACTTGAAAACGAAAACTGAAATGATGGACTGATCTCTTGGAACTGGATTATTTACCATAGTAGCACTTACAGTTGAGATGGTTCTCATTGTCACAGCAATTGTTGAATGCACAGTGGCTGAGACGTTATTTTGCATTTTTTTTTTTTGCTTGGAAAATTTATAAAATGTAAGATTCTGTGAGATTTTTTTTCTCTTTTGTGTGAGCACAGCAAGAGCATCATGTAGGTTTAAGGCATTTCAGGGTAAGGACTGGTTTTCATCAGAAAATGAAAGTCACATTGGACCATGTTGCTGTCATTTTTAAAACATGGTCTTATTAGAATTAACTGGAGAGGGAATTTTCATTTCAGTTATAATGAAGGCAGGAAAATTAGAGCAGCACTAGGGTAGTGAACAAATTGGGCTAAAAAGCAGCATCTATGGCATTCTTAATTCTGTTTGAAATATCAAAATGTTGGCCCTGTGGCAACAATAGAGTTATTGAAATTATTATTATGGAAGAGTCATCAGTGCTGTAACAAGCTGCGGATTAAATATGCTATCACAGTGTGCTCTGATCATGTGACTTGTATCTTTTCCAGCTGAGAAATGAAGCTGCCATGTTCCGATACAGATGTGGGGATGAATTTAACTGTGGCAGACTTACAATTCGTGCCCCTTGCAGTGCAGTTGGTCATGGTGCTTTGTATCACTCCCAGAGTGTGGAGGCCTTCTTTGCACACTGCCCCGGGCTAAAGGTAAGACAGTTCAAGTCTTTAACCCTTGTGATGCTATGATAGAATTAATTGTACCATCTGCTTGCTGTGCTTAAATGCGGCAGTAGAATATATGCACATCTCCTTGCTGAGCTCTGGGTGTTGTGGTTGAATTTTTCAACCTAGTGTCAGCAGATTGGCTGGCAGATAATGTGCAGTGGTCATTATCCAGAATAGTGGTTGTGCAGCCAATGGGAGGCTGGACCCGGTGCCTTCCGTTGTGAGATTTAATATTCTGGAAAATGACGGAAGAAGATGGGAAAAAGATTGTTTACGCCAAATTAGGTCATTCACCTTTTGACACATTTGTATAGAGCATAGAGCATAATGTGCTCCATCTTTCCATTTAGGCTAGTTTCTTTCAGCTTTTATAGTTTCCAAAATGGCCAGCTATATTCACCATTAAGTAATTGATAAGAAGAGGTGCAATGCCGAGGTGTGTTGCATCTCCAATAAAATTGTGACTTTGGCAGATTTGGTCTTTTTCTGTAAAATGGCAGGATTGTGAGAGCTATGTGTAGCAGGGATGGAACTAGCTCAGGTTAAGCCTGATTTTATCATTAAAAACCCATCATATAACAAAAGCATTCACTCATGGGAAATTTATCCATGGTTATTCTATCCTTATTGTTAGAATTGCCCTTAGTTTGATCAAATTTGGCAAGTGGCTGTCATACTTCTTCAACTTATCTTTCTGACATAACACGGTGTTTATCCTTGTTGATTTTTTTTTTTTTTTGGTCTACATATTAAACCTAACCCCCAGCATACTTTGAATAGATGCAGTTGAGCTCACTTGGTTTTACAGTAACTGCAGTATGCATGATCGCAGTATTATTCACATAAGAAAGGCACATTAAAGTTGTAATCATGTTGCTGCTGTACACCCATTATACAAACTCAGGTAACAATGCTGTATTTTCTCTTTACAAATCTTCAGATAATCGCAAAACCTTTTTATGGCCACATGTCCTGAGAAGGAGTGATTAAGGGATATCAGCCATGCTTTCATTGGCTTTGCTGATTGTTAAGCCTTGTTAAGCCCTGAAAGCTGTGAAGTGATTTGTGGTTGTAACAAGACCATGTGCAGTTCTGTTTTGCTGCAAGGTTGGAAAAAAAAGGTTTGCTTCTCTTGGACACATAATGTTGTTGTCATGGGCGGTCTTTGATCCACAGTGTATCTGATAGATGATAATCAAGGTACCTTCTGTTGAAGGTTGTATTAAAAAAGCTGGCTTCTTTTACTGAGCTATACCAGCCCAGCTCAGTAAAAGAAGCATAAAACGTTAATGACTGTGGATTGGAAGAAGTTACATTAGGATATCTATGCGTTTCTCACAGTAAAATTAGCTATATGAAAGCAGGATGGTCAGTATAAGCAGTAGTCCTATGCCAGCTGCATCCCATGTGAGAAGGAAAGAGTCCAAGTCAAAGAACACTCTTGGCTTTAGACACAATATTATTATTAATGCGTCTGGCATGTGTCTCACCTCATATAATGATGAGTTATTTCCCTTACACTGCTATCTTCCCTTATTTCTCCAGTTTTTTTTTTTGCATTTACCTCCCCTCGACTAGTATCAGGCAGACAGAGCAACTTGCCTAGTGTTCTGGAAGGGGAAGTTTGCTGCCGTAGTCTTAGGGAATCAGGATTTTTTTTTTTTTATGCACTCTATGCCATCTCAGGCTGCTGGTTTCTATTTTGCTCCAGTTAATTGAACATTCTTTGTTGTGGGCTGTGGAGTTCTGGAGTGCAAAGTGTGACTCCCCCACCCCCCTCCTCCTCTGCAGAGAGCTTAAAACTTAAAGCAAATTTCCTTCTCTGATACATTGTGAAGCTATGTTCTGAATTGTTATGGCCTTGGATGGCTTGGGGTCTGATGGTCTTGAGTTCGATTCCCACCATGCTCAGATGTAGGTGTCTTGGGACAGCATTCCAGTCACATTTTCCTCATTATCATCAGCAGAATGGGTATATGTATGGAAGATATATTGGAATGTTATGAACAGCACCTATAAATGACATTGATTATGGCACATTATGCTCCCTCATTAGTTGAGAATGTCCTTGAATGATTTAGCTTGTTGATTTAGTAATAATGTGAAGCCCTGTGTGAGGGAGGCTGGGATTCGAGACTTAAGAAATCCATTACTATTATTATTATTACTGTACTACCATAAAAATCTCACTATCTGGAATTCTTTGTGAACTTATTGCAAAGCTCTGGTCTCAAGCTGTTTACTTCTGTAATAAATTTCTCTCTTTATTTTGATATTTTCAGCTGATCTTTTGGAATTGGAGATTGTGAGGTTTTCCAGTATTAGGAATAATTTTTCAAATGATGTTTTGTGTAAACTGAGCTTTGGTATCAAGCCAATAAATGAAGTAAGAATCTGGGAATGAAGAAAAGGGAATACACTCTGTAGAGTGCATTACGAAAGGAAAAAAAAAAGCAAGGAAATCAATACAACATCAACAAAACCAAACACAATTAGATCTTCCAGACATTCAGACAGTTCAGAGAGTTGGTGGGTGTGACAAGTAAGTTTGTGGATCAGCTTGGATTGATTAAGTGCAAGTGACCTCTTCCAGCCTTTAATCATTCTGATCCTCCATTCATACTTCTCATACAGGGTTACCACAGACAAAGGAAATCTGGAAAAGTCGTGCAAAATTGCCATTGGCATTTCTAGGTCTGGAAAATAATCTGCAGTCTGCAAAAATGGTCATCTTTCTTGGAAAGTTTTAAAAACATTGATTTGTGGTTTGTCATTTCATTTGAAACCACTCTTCTGTGGGTCATCCAGAATAAGAACTTATCAAAGAAGAGATAAATTTCACACAGAAAAAAGGCTGTCATGTCATCCATGTGATGGTTTTAATTACATTATTTTGCTGGGAAAAAAGATGTTAGAACACTCAAAAATAATATCTTAGACAAGTCATGGAAAATGTTATTTCATATTCTGTAGCAATCCTATTAATACACTCCGTGATGTACCTTTTTAGGAAAGTACATTTCAATTAAGACTGCAAAGTGTAAGGTCGTATACATAATCCTAACATTAACTAACAGATTGCCTTAACTATGATGAACACTACTAATGTTTTAGGAATTACCGTGATCACCATGGATCCCGCAGTGTGTTATAACAGATGTAAGGATTATGCACACAGCTATTGGACCTTCATGTACTTAGAACTCGAGCATGCTTGTCATAGTACTTTATCTGAAGTTTTGCCTTTTCTACATGAAAATTTACTCATGAACCCAGTAGTTCAATACACCAGACGAGTTCAACATTGTAGACAGATTCCCAGACACTTCTAAAGTGGAACATTGTAGACTGGTTCCTGGACACTCCAGTTTGTGCTATGCTATTCTGTCTTAATTTCTGATCCATTCTGTGGAGCTAGCCGCTTAATCAATCTCTCTCTTAGTCTGTCACTCGCTGGTTCCGTTGGTTCCATCACCCAAGATGCACACCATTCACGAGTCAACTCGTGATTAAATTTAGTGCCTTGCACATCCCCTCTCCAAACTGGCTCTCTTCAAGTATCCTTGCAGAAAATTGCAAATGTAACCTTTACCAGGACATGGGTGTACTGAGTACATCTCAGCACTTTAAACAGACAATCTTGAAAATTACATGATTGAAGTTCTAGTGGATTGGAGAAGTCTTAATATTTCAAAATATATTAAGATCTCATTTAATTAAACAAAAATGGGGAAGGAGGGTAAGGAGGATGGTCTGTGGTGTTAATATAGTGTTCCTTGTTTGAGCAAACCCAATTCACAAAGAGGAAAAATCACCTAAATAATTGTCTTTTCCCAGACTTTTGATGTAATACACTCCACTAGTACAGTATATCATTCTCTCAAAATTTATTGGGCCAGTTATGCTTGAACTTTGAAGGCAGATCAGATTATGTGTTTGTATAGCAACGGCTTTATTGGCTAGGTGCTACTCACCTACTTCACTGCCACAATGGCATGCGTTGCACTTTGCACTCGAATCCTAGAGAAGAGGAGCGAAGCTGAGAACAGTCATGACTTCGGTGTACTATTAGAAGAGAGTTCATCATGACAGATTAAGTTTTAATAATGAACAAACCCCCATTCTTCTCTTCTCTTCTCCTCTCCTCTCTTCTCTTCTCTTCTCTTCCCTTCCCTCCCCTCCATTCCCCTCCTCTTTTCTCTTCTCTTCTCCTCTCTTCTCTTTTCTCTTCTCTTCTCTTCTCTTCTCTTCTCTTCTCTTCTCTTCCCTCCCCTCCATTCCCCTCCTCTTTTCTCTTCTCTTCTCTTCTCTTCTCTTCTCTTCTCTTCTCTTCTCTTCTCTTCCAAAACATGACAGTTATTGGACATTAAATTATGTGAACCTCCTTCTTCAGCGTCTGAGAAAAACGGGTGAAGTGTCAACCTTACTAAGTAATATTTTATCATTTTTAAAAACTGGTGTACCTATTGATGGAAACAACTTCATTGCAGTCTGGACAGCCCCTTCGTGCGCCATTTCCGGTTCAGAAGCCAATGACCAGTTGCATGATGAATCTAGAAAGTCTTGATAGATCTTATCGTCACACGATCTCTTTGTTTTCACAATGCTTCGGTTTCCTCTTGATCTACAAATGTCGCCCATTAATTATTGTTAGAGTACATTGAGGAGTTATCGCCTGCAAATGATTAACTCCCCTATGTGTCTCCAACTTCCGGCGAGTATTCAGGGGAAGGTTAATTCGGTGCCCTTTACAGTTCTTGAGCACTGAGAGTGTGAAGGGATAAATTCCCTGGCGTGTTTCTTTACTCTCGGCGAATGAGCAGAGGTGGACATCTCTTGCACTATTATGCCCGTGGCCTATTAATGGAGTCCCGTTCCCAGCTTCCTTGGGTCCCGACACCCAGTGTAGTCACCACAGGCAGTGCAGTCCATCCAAAGATGAGTTCTTTTCCCTTGATAATGCATGCGCGTTGTCGTGTCGTTGTGCCGTCTTAATTTCATACCAGACGTAAAGCGTTGAATTTGTCAGAAAATTATGCGTTTTTCACAATGCCTCTGTATCCTCAAGGCACATAAATCAAAAGTGGTCAGTGAAGTATTGGTTATCTCTTGCATATGATTAATTCCCCTGGGTGTCTCTAACTTCCGGTGAGTTTAGGAAGTTACTGTATGACTGTTGTCGTGGCACTGTGCTTTCTTAAACGCTTATGTGATGTGCAGTGCTTAATTCGTTGTACAGATGGCTTTATTTAATCGCAACGTCACTGAAAATGAAAAGTTGTGCAATTACAGAGAGAATGTGATTACGCAGTATTATTTTGGGATTTTAATACAGACAATATATACTGTTTTAAGGAAATATTGGGTTAAATGAAGACTGCGATTATGTGGAGCCATCCGTCTGCTTGGATAAGTGCAGTTCGGTTAATCACATAAGGACTTACGTTTTTTCAAATAAAATAATATTGCACTTTTCATATGAAAGTCACTGGGTAATTGCAACTTTCCTAGTGCTCCCGAAGAATTGCGATTAAGCGCTGTCGAGTGTACTGAAGACACTGTCTTGCTGAAACCAGTGACAGAACACAGGTCACATTCTAGTATGACTGCAAATTTGGTTTGGAATGTGCCCCCTTGCAGCCACCCGCAACGCTCTCACTCACAGTTGATCCCATCTAAGCCTGGCGGGTGACCGAGGCAAACCGCCAAAAGGTTTGAGGAAACTGTCACATAAATTTGAAATCAAACATCAAACAAAAGGCAAATGTGAACCGCCAGCTTCCCCTTAATCCGCCGCGCCACCATGTTTGCAAGCAGAAAGTTGCAGGGCGTTTTATATAGAGCTTTGGCTACCTTAACCACTGTTTGCTTTGCATAATTGAAGCGTATTTGCAGCTCTTCAAAAATGACCGAGCTGGGGGTGTCACTGTCTGGTGCGAAACTTCCCTGATGTATTTGTGTTGCGGCCTTGCATGGATCTGCCTTGTAAACACGACTTAGGCTCAAAATGCCTTTTGGTCGTGGAGCAGATTCGAATCCATAATCAGTGGAGGGAACTTTACTAATAGGAAATCGGGATCCTAATTTTTCATGGAGTCCTAACCCACACTCCATGTGTCATGACTATTGGCAGAAATTAACTACGCGCTTGGATAGCAAACTGTCAACGGAAAGCGAGCACTGCATCATTTGGCTGCGCAAGAATAGAATTTACTTGACGTTTCACTTTTCATTGCCTCTGCTGACCATAGCCAGTAATCGTCACCCACATTCACAAATGTGCAGGTTGTATTAGTCGAATCAGATTTTGAATTCCCTTACAGCCACGGACTCGAATCCATATCTTTCTTGTCCACCTCTAATGTCACAAACCCATTCCGCGGATGGTCACGTTGGGCGGGTCTTTTCCTTATCCCCACTTTTCAGCCAATCAAATCATTAGAACGAGCTTTTAAAGTGCTCTCAGGCGCCCTTCGTTTCTTCACGTTTGCTCCACCTACACCCCGTGAACGTGACGCCACCGTTTTAGGACGTGGTTCCACTGGATCCGGCACGTCATGTCACTTTATCGGAACGTTTTTTTTTCCTCCCTTTTTTTTAATGTATGCTCTTCTCATTGTTGGGACGAAGCTGATTCCACCAAGTTCTTCACGGCACGGCATGACTGTATCACATAATAATATTGTAGGTCCTTCCAAGTCATCATTGGACTTACGACAATTTTAATCCGGGACGACGAATATTATACGTCATCTCATCCCTTGGAGTATGTTCTCTTTTGCGTCAGGATTTGAGTAGTAGTACAAGGTGGAAACGGAGCACTTATATAGTAACAGAAGTAAGGAGTGAGCAGACGCAAACAGATGCTCACACGTAGGGCAAAGGGGGAGAGAAAATGGAAGAAGGAAAGAAGGTGATGTGGTGGGAATCGAACCCGCGACCTCTGCGACGGCACCCATCGCCTTGCCGTCAGTTTGGAATCTGAGGATTTGAGTAGACATGATGTGCTAGACTAAGTTGAACCATCCCCTTACGCGTAAACTATGATATGCAGTTTTTTCTTTGGTCTTTTGCAAGTTGTTTTGCTTGCCCTTTACCCCTGGGTTGTCGATAGGCGTTTGTCACACACTGAGGAGATATTCTTTCGGAATAATTTATGAAGCAAACACTGTTCCGTAAACGGAATGATAACTCTGCATGGTAACGTTGCGCCATTAGTTCCTTTCAAAGAAATCTGCTCGGGTGCTCAACTCGTGCTCACAACAAAGAGAGACCAATTATGGCCGGTCGGATGCACGGTTTACTGGAATTTCACTCTGTCATTGATTACCGTGATCTGAAGAGACATTTGCTTTTGTCGGGTCATAACGTTGTCAGAACTGCAAAGATCAGACGTTCGTTGATGCAAAAAAAATCAATGTCTCCACCCACACTCGTCAAGAAATCCGAGCCCGAAAGAAAAAAAAAAGCGAGCGTGTTTTTTGTTTCACTAAGAGAAAGGATTAATTTGACTATACTTGAACAGCCTACGCTTGATTTCTTCCTTTTATGGTTGCCTTTAAAAGAAATGAAGACCACACTGATACGTCTGGGCTTGGAAGTGCGGTGAAGTTTCCCCGTCTGTCGCTGAGAAAACGGATAATTATGAAGTGATTGGACAAGAGTACAGTTTCCTGACTTGTCGTTAAAAACCTTTTTTTTCTTTTTGGGACCGGGTTTGTTTTGGTAGCGGCTTGGCTGGCTATTTTTGGCCGTGCCATTTTCGTCCGTCGCATTTTCTGCCCTTGTCTGGGCACCCTGCCCCCACCCCACCCTACCCCTTGCCTAGGAACGCGATGAACGTGCCAATAAGAGAGGCTTTCAATGTTATTTTAGCTGCCTTTGCTATAGGGTTGTAAGTACCACCCCCGAAAGGGGATTGAAGCTAATCTCCACCCTCACAATCCCAAGGCGAAAATTAGAAAGCATTGTTCAGATAATTATATTAAAAAGTGGTACCTTGTAAAAGGAGGGAAATGGGAGGCTGTTTGTTCAAAGCTTATTCTTTCCTCTATAACAATATTTACCAGGGGATAGTCCACCCAAACACGAATTAATTTTCAATGTTTTGCTCCACTGCGCATACCGCAGGCTGAATCTACTCCACGTTTTATATAATGAGGTATTTTCAGACGGGTCAGTTACACCACGTGATCTAGGGATTGCTAGGATATTTTGATAAATGACAAGTAATCATACATGAGCAGAGCATGTAAACAAACCAACGTGTGAGCAAGATTTCTTAGGTGACGTGATGGAGCTGAAATTCCTAATTAAAAACAGTCCATTTCGTTAACTTGCAACTCCTCGGACACGACAGAAAATTGCGATTTCAAAAAGTTGCAATTATCATGTAACTGTTATAAGAATATAGAGTATTCTGATATCTGAAAATATATGATAAAGTAGAAGTTAAGATTGCGTTTATACATGTTATATAAGTTAGGAGGAGAGGACGAGGGGAAGGGCGAATGAGAGACATTATAATAAGGGGCCAGAAAGACGGCAGTCTTCCCAAATGCGTTCAAACTTGGAATCCCCGAACTTGTAAAAATTATACCCCAGAAAAATGCAAAGAAGGAAGGAAAGAAAGATACAAGAATAAGTTACATAGGAATAACAGTATTTTATAACGTCTATCTCCGGGCCTGGGAGGTGCTTTGGTGCAGTCCGCCATGGCAGACCAGCATACAGCCTGCAAATTTCATGCTACATCCCAAGGAAGATGGAGAGGAAGAAGAGAGTTATCTGGGTTCATTAAGGGAATTTTATACGTGATGAAATATGAATAAGAAGGGGAGACATCTAGCACTCATTTTCACAGACAGGGTGAAAGATATAATTTCCAAAACAAAGGTTATGTATCTAAAGCTTAGTGGGCATCTTCAGTAGTATTCTTAGTCTACTAAAATAATGTGGAACAGTGAGTGCAGTAAACTCAGAAGCATAAACACGTGCGTTTGGTGGAGAGGAAAGTAGAACTCAGGTTAACATAATGTGTAGTCAGCATGCAAAAAGTCTTACGTAGCATCCAGACCCTAATCTGTCTTGCATTCTCCATGTTCATCTCTCCTTTGTAAAACATTTGTTTTCCCGAGCAATGCTTCCTTCACACTGTGTATTTTTGTTTTCTTTTGCTTTTAGTGATTCAATAATTAGAAACATTTAGCCACATTCTGTGAAACGGCAGTTTTCTTTCTTTCTTTCTTTCTTTCTTTCTTTCTTTCTTTCTTTCTTTCTTTCTCTCTTTCTTTCTTTCTTTCAGTCAAACGTCTGGTCCCTGTCGCCATTTTTCACCCTCTCTCCTGTTCACTCTCCCATCTGTCTCCCCCCTCCCCCCTCCTCCCCCGATCTATTCTTATGTAGAATTTTTACTTCCGATCTGAAATCCATGATTTACTTCAGTAACGTTTGTCTTTCTGTGTAATTTTTGTTTAATATTTCCTCGTGTTACACAGTCTCACCATAATTTGTAGTGATTGGTATTCAACAATGCGCTTTAGTCTCGTGTCATGTATTCTTGACTGTATAGTAACAGTTTTGGAGGGCCGGCGTCATCTTGAAGTGAATGTGCAGTAATTTGCAGTGTAATGGATGTTGGTGATGTTGATGCTTGTTCGTGCTTATTTAAAACCTATATCAGAGGAATTTTGTGATTCTTTCATTGGATATAACATCATACAGACACTGTCCAGGTAGTGCATCCAGGTAAGCAATGCTTTTATCCCGTCTCAGTTGCGTTTACGAATAGACACTGGGTTTATCAGAGAAAAAAAAATGTCTATATAATGTTGATTGATGTAATAATGGTACGTGAGGTATCCTGTCGCCTCTAGCGCGTCACTATCTCTCTTTTCCCCTCCCCCTGTCTCTTTCTCACTGTCTCTCTCTTTCTCTCCTTCCATTAATGGGCAGATTACTGTTAAGAATCTTTGCCCTGTAAAATCCCCCATTCAACTACGTGGATCCCTTTCGGGGAATGGGGAGTTAGTATAGTATGAATGAAGAACGTTCATATCATGGGTCAACAATACTCGTTCCACGGTTGATTTCATTTTCCTCTAGTCAACTTAAGTACAATCTTACTAATACTAATGTCTCTTTGCAGTTGCTTTTGCTTTTCAAACTAAATTAATTGCACAGGCTCTAACCGTTATGATTACCCCGATCTTTGATTCGGCTAAACTTTATGCAGATAAAATATAAAGAAGGAAGACGAAAAAGCAGCTTGTAGTCAAAGAAAAATTAAAGATTCTGTCAGTTTTGTTTTCGAGAGGAATGAATGGTCTAAGATTGTGGAAGTATCATCTTGTAAAAATTCGCACTCTGTAAAGACCTTGTGAAAGCCAGGTAGAAATAAACTCAGGGTCGGAGCTGGCTTGTTTAACTGCGTGTTCACAACCCCCACTACTCACCTGTTTACACGTATACTTTATATGATTACTTGTGAGGTAGTTTTAGCTTTCTTTTTGGCGTATGCCGGGGTTCTGTTTATACTGAAATGTGAGCGATTTTCACTTTTGTTCAGTCATTGTTAACGGAGGGCATGATGGGAATGAAGACAGTAATGGCGGACATTTTTCGATATAATTTATGTGATTTGAGAGAATTTTAAGATGAAAATGATGCGTTGTGACTAAATTCGTTACACATAATTATTGAACTTGGTCTACTAAACCCTTTGGTATAGTTAAATAAACAATGCGACTAAAGCTTGAATTAATTTCCCATCTTATTCCTAATACCCCTGAAACCATAACATCGACACTATCGCCATAGCATGTCATATAAGCAAGTCCCGACGCTTCAAAAGTACATAACCACCCAACCAGCGGAAGCTTGTGTGTTGGGAACTGGCTCCTATTCCGGTGTGGCGTTAACGTCCGGCGTGACGAAGGTCCTGGTACGGTTAGTTTGTGCCGAACTAACCTGTAAAGCTTTGGGTCAGACCAGGTTCCTCCCATAATACGCTACCACAGAGGAATTGAGGGTTGGGGGTGGAGTTTGGCAGTGACAGTCCGGGTCAGTATACGGAATAGAAGCTGTTGCTACGGGTCAAGAGGCTCTAATGGAAGCACTAGCTTGGCTCAACCATGTCATGGGAAAAGTGCCTTCGCAACTAGACGTTACTAGGTGATCCGATATGTAAATATCCTGAAATGATCCTAGGGCGATCTACGCTGGGGTCCCCGTGCCACTCTTTTTCATTTTTTTTCCAAGTTTTTTTTTTTTTTAAATCCTAAATGTCTGTTTAAGAAATAAGACAAATAAAAGGTAATTATTTCATGTTAATAAAATGTCAAGGTTTTTGGCAATGCAGAGTTTTTTTTATGGGCAAAGGCTGAATGAAGGCTTCACACCTTTTCTCGTAAAGGTAGTACCCACAACAGATTTTAGGATTGGTAATAGATGAAGTTGCGAATTTCTCGAGTCATACTAGATCTAAATGAGTGACACCTACTTGGATAATACAGTCTGAAATTATCACCCGTTCTACTCAGTCTCCATTTATTTTAAGACACACATTAGAAAACGGTTGTTATTGTTGTTGTTATTGACGTTAAGTTACAAGTTATGTTGCCGTTAGTTTGCCCTTTGTCCTAGGACCTAATAAGCTGAACTGACGTGATCAGAACTGGTCACACATTGCCCCTACTTTCAGTCCGACCCATGCCCCAGGATCCTTTGCTCCCCATTTTAAAATCATTCCCCTTTCCTTTTATTTCTTTGTTACACAAACGCACTCTTCCCACATTTGCCATACTTACTATGTTCGAGCATGCAAGTTACAAATCATCTGTTTGCTTTTGTGTTTACGCTTTGCCTGTCAGCCTGCCTGCCTATCTGTCTGTCTGTTTGTGTGTGTATATATGTATGTATATATATGTATATATATGTATATATATAT
>JAWQUT010000147.1:598283-640628 GCA_033807755.1 Ellobium chinense | reverse complement strand
GATGAAATAGCACCCGCAATGCGGTCTGCCACCTGAGAGAGAGAGAGAGAGAGAGAGAGAGAGAGAGAGAGAGAGAGAGAGACGCAAGCTTGTTTTGAACAAACGCATGTACAAAAGTGCGTAAAATACGACTTGACACTCTCTCTTTCATCTTTCTTATCACTTTTCCTTTATCTTACCTGATCTTTCCTCATTACTGTGGTGTGCTTGGCATGGCATGATCTATGTATTTTAATGTTTCTTTCTTTCCCTCTACACCCAAATTCTCGTTACTTCGGGGGGTATCAAGTACACTATGAGCTGTGACATGCATGCAAGACGCCATTGTATTTACTACAGCCATCTTAGGCGTGGTAAACTCCGTTTAAGCGCAACTCTAGCGTTACCGCACAATTTTTAGGTAACAGACTGCCGTATCGTCATGATACTATTATAAAGCTATGGGAAGAAATTATATAACGCCTAAGCATTTCATTATGAAGTTACTCACAAACATGAAGTCTGACATGCCACCATTTTCGTCTATGCGGAGTTGCCTGGCAACCTTAGTTTTACTGTTTAGAAAGTTTATGTCTGTCTGACGACAGAAGGACTATACCCTGTATCAGAAATTCGTAGTTCCAGCATGGTAAGCTCATTCGAAGAATGGGTGTTATTACGTAACTAGATATGATGATGATGATAATAATAATAATAATAAGTTATGAGATTTGAAGGTCTCATATCCAGTCACATTTCTACAACAGTCACTGGATCTCTGCACTTCGTATAATAGCAAAGTTCTGACATTTCCGGGAAGTTTCTATAACGCGAACTGTACTGCAGTTCTCAGCAGTCCATGGCTTATCCTCTTAAAAGGTCATCGCTCGTGATCAGCAGTGTAGATATAGACTGTTTGCCCAGCTGTAACCATTGCAGCCCTAAGGTGACATGAGAACGTCAAGGGATTGTTAGTTAATCATGCATGTGTTATAGAAATACTATAGCTTGATAAACAATTTTGTTTACGCTGAGGCAGGGTGAGAAACGCCATTTGATCAAAATTGGAGAGTCAAGGTAACAGTGGGAAAAGCACAGCTGATGAGACCTACAAGGAAAGAGAGGAGGCTAGCGCGTTTGATTTGAGATTTGGGTTTATTTTGTTGGTTTTGTGGTGTTTACTCATTGCCTACTGGCTTCCTGCGCCCAGCGTGGTGCATTTAGCGAAAACCACCTGATGCTATCCTGCTGTGTCAGCCACCTGTTCAGGAGGTCTGCTAGGTAACAATGTGAAAGTCACTGACGAGGCCAGTAATAAAACGGAGTGGGCCAGCATGTTTTGTCTGATTTTTTTTTTCCCTGTGAGATTAGCTTGCTGTTTGCGATACTCCTGCACATAGCCCAGTGCAAAGAGGGGAGACCATCTGACGTCATCTTGCTCTGTCAGCCGTCGTGAAAATCACAGAGGAGACACTAATAGGAAGAGCAGGCGGTGAGCGTATGATCCGAGATTTGGTTGAACTGGTGTTTTTGTGATGTTTGCTTATTGCATACTGCCCTCTTGCACCCAGCGGAGTGGATTTAGCGGAAGTCATCTGACGCCATTCTGTTCTGTCAGTCGCTGCTCTCGGCGTCACAGTGTGAAAGTTACAGTCGAAGTCAGTAATAACAGGAGCAGGCCAGAGCGTCAAATGTTTTGCTTGCGTGCTTACTGCTTGCTGCCTTCCTGCATCCAGCGTAGTGCATTGGTGGAAACTGTTTGACGCCATCCTGCTCTACTGTCAGTCACCACCTCCAGGACATTTTCCTTGCTCTGGAACCGAGATCCATGAGCTCTTTGCCAAGTGCAGGGATGCCACTTCTCAGAGAATGCTCTTGAAATCAGATACTGTTGTTTTTCAATCAGAGAAACCATTCTGACTCAAGTAAAGGAAGTGCTTGAAAACAGAAGTCATAATCCATTTAGGAAAAAAAACCCAAAACATGGGTTTATTATTGTCATAAATGCCTAGCTACAATTTTTTTCTTCCCTTTTGTGCTTGTTCAAGGTTTTTCCAACTGTCTTTGCTCCATGCACATGTAAACTGATACTGTATTATGAACGGCAGTAAGTTCAGAGAGTGTCATGAAAAGTGTGCTGCATCCCTGCAAGGATTCTTCGTAAAGTTTATTTTGCGCTCCCTCTTCGCTTTTTCCCTTTGCCCAATTAAGTTACTACTTACCGCAGCAGATCTCTTAACGGCACTCAGAGGACGTAGCGATAGAAAAGTGGTACCTTGCTATTTATTAAGTACTTGTTTAAAAGGTATACCTTGTTATTAAGTACATATTTCACATGCACAGGTTAATTTTTATTGTCATTTCATTATTCAGATGGATCTCGATGTTAAATGTTTTTTAGATAGGAAGTACGCTCTTGGTCCATGGAAATATGTCCATGTACTTATTGTTGAGGCATATGATATGTTTTGTCACCCAGTGTGTTCAGCTTGCCTTTGTATTTCAGTTGTATCGTAAATATATGTATTGTATTGCCATTCTGCAATACCAGGTCACACCTCCATTGTGAAGGCTTGACGTTTTGTGATAAAAGATCATACTTTTTATCGTTGACAATAGCAGATGAAAAGAGCGAACCATGTCCATGCTGTTGTATATTATTAGCGGATGAAGTGCTCTTTAATTAACAGAAAATGGGTGTTAAATACAATTCAGTAGAAGATTGCGTAACAATACAGGTTTTGTCCAAAAGTCAGATCGTTGATCTGTGGCTAGCCGGGACCGCCCTCTCCTGCTGCAGACAGATGAATATATACATTGGAACCCCGATAATAGGTATGCCCTTGGTGCATGGAAAACATTCTTATTACTGAGGTGTATTTAATATCGAGTTCCACCCGAATAATAAAATGAAAAGAATAATGAATTGATGAGGTATACTTGCTAAAATTGTGTACCTTATATCGAGGTTTTGCTGAAGATAGATGGGAAATAATGTTTTAGGATATTTATATCAAATGGTGATTGTGCCCATTAAGGAACATCGCTACTAACGCGTAAAGAAGTCAAGTGTTTTGACTATTATTTGTCAAGTATTTGCCAGTTTCCTTGCTACGCAGACCGGTTCCGATTTGTATTTTAATATGATATTATTTTGCGACCTATTCATAATGTAGACGTTTGTAGTGACTAAGGACCGTGAATTAATAGTGTCGCTTAACAGGAATAACAACAAAAGGACCGTCACTGCAGATCTGTCTGTTATGTCTGCCCTGAAACTTTCATCGTTAAGTCTTTTCTGTCGTAGCTCCAAGCCGTGGTCAGAAATAGAGGGAAATTAAAAGTACGTTGTAACATGAGATGACCCAGTCCAGGAGATAGAAAAGAAAGGTGTTTCGAGAGTGGCCAGGTTGGTGGGGAGGGGATAGGGAGTAACGTTGCGACGGCCTTGAGGGGTTGCCAATTACAGTAACAGCGTCGTGCTTTATCGATGACATCGATACCGGGTTTATCAAGTGAATCCTACGCTCATCTCTCTATCTGCTCGAGTTGTTGGTTTTTGAAGATTGCTTTCTCGGGCCCTATGGGAGTACTCGTACTCACTCACTCACTCACTCACTCACTCACTCACTCACTCACTCACTCACTCACTCACTCACTCACTCACTCACTCACTCACTCACTCACTCACTCTCCCTCCCACCTACCCACCACCCAATCACAGTCTTCACAGTCTTAAATTCTCTTCTTCTCTTTTCTTCTTCTTTTCTTTTTATTCTTTTACTTTTTACTCTCTTCCCCCTTCGTCTTTCATCTTGCTCATCTTATCTTTTCTTTTCTGCTTATATTCTCATTTCTTCTCATAATTTCTTCACTACTGTCTCATTCCTCGTTTCTTTTAGTCTATCCTCTGATTTGCTCTCTCTTGCTCTCTATTCCTCTCTCTAAATATCCCTTGCATCTTGCACTTTCTGTAGCACTTGGACCTACCCTTTAGCATTTCTGGAACAGTATTATATTCCTCAAGCCCCTTTTATATCCTATTTGCGTACGTGAGGTTATCGAGTTATATAAACACACATGGTAGTACTTACGCAAAGTTTACATTGATCACTCATTCATACAAACATAAGAAACAGACTCTCTGCCTTCAGCTTCCCCATATCCATCCCGCCCTTCTGAGGGATTTTGTTGTGTTCATGGATTTCCACCTCAAAGTATAAACCCTCATTGATGCCATTCAACAATCCCACATACCACTGTCTTAAAATAACTCACCTAGTTTAAATCCAATCATTTAGTAACTCTTATTTTTTTTTTAATGGACAAGACACCCTCTTTGCATAGCCTCTTGTGTTGTTATAGTTACTGCGCACCCTCCAGTGAGAATAGTGAGAACTAAAAAAAAGGAAACTCCTTCTTTACTCCATCATGCGTGCGAGTACAGTAACTACGTTCTCTTACGTAAGCAAGGGCCCGCACGCCTGCTTGAGCAGCCACGCATCCAGAGAGACAACATAATCGTGACGTCACACTAGGGATGGAGGCGCGCCGGTAATTGGATGATCTGCATGTACTTGTATTCAAAAGCCCTCATCAGCACGAACGATCCTCTTTAAACATAGAGGACAAAAAGAAAAGAAAAAAAAAAGGTCTAGTGATAGTTCGTCTTAATGACTTGCGTGCAGTGACGCAATTAGGGTGCGGAGAATGAAAATTGGAGGGGTAGAAGACGCTTAGCCTAGTGAATTAGAATGCGTAATGGCCAATTTACTCCGCATAATAGGGAAGGCATTAGAGACATGACGTATAGTAGAACTGATTACAATAGAACCCAGTGGCCTTGAACCTCAGTTTCTTAAAAAAGCGTTGGGTGAACAAAGCAATGCAAAACTTTGGCCTCGGAACTGGACACTGTGGGCTCAGACCACACCCGTAAGAACAGGCCGTTCACAAACAAGACTTTTGTCCATGAGGAGCCAGCCCTGAAAAATCATGGCAGCCTACGGGATGTTCTTCTCCATAAGACGGTAAGAAAGAAATATTGGCCCAATCTTTTCGGATCTGATCTCGAAGTTAAGGGACAGCGAGGCTGATCTGCACCTGACGACCCAGTTCCTGGTCCACATTAGTTTGAGTGCATGACATGGATCGTGGAAGAAGAAGAAGGACAAGAAGAAGAAGATGAAGAAAAGCAGCCTTGTACTCAGTGTAATGCTCTGATCCTAAGTCCCATTTTTTTTTATGTGTTAATCGAAGTTTACTTGCGAACTCAAAGCTTGATCCTTTGGAATTTGAGTTGAAGAGGTCACGTGGTATTTCTTTGTCTTACTGATTTGCGTGCAGTGATGCAATGAATCTTTGGAGGAATTGACATGTAGCGACGTGCGTATGTAAAGATAAGTTTTACCATGTGCAATAAAGACGAAATCAGGCTTACAAAAGGACTAAACGATCTCATTGGGTGTGTAATTGGAGCAGCGTGGCCGAATGGTTACGGCCATATGTCAGGATGTAAAGGTCATGGGTTCGATTCTCGCCATGATCTTGATATAGATGTCCTGGGACAGCATTTCATTCACATTTTCCTCAGTGCATCCGTCTGTAAAATTGAGTAAATAGGTACAGACAATGAAAGTTTGTTAGTGATTAGAGCATGTATATGCTGCGGCACTGCAGGCCCATTATCCCCGGGAATTGAGAACGTCAATTTATGTATTAGTGTGAAGGTCAGTGAACAAGCAAAACATGGATACAACCCCTTTAAAGTGTGTTTATATTATTTGCTCGAAGGCTCCGCGCTCTGCTTTGGAGTCGCTTATCATAATGTATACCGTATACATCACCTACTCTAGCGAAATCATGGATAGTTCCTTTTTGAAGTGCATGTTTGAATTTCGTGTAATTATTTACTTTGTGTATAATATATTGGAATTTGCCACAATAGTCTGCAGTAAACATTGAAATTGTCGTCCTGGAAATCGAGGCTAAAGGGTTATACCGTATTTCAAGAATTGCTCCAATCTAGTATTGTGCACGTAAAGACAGACATCGTAATAGTAATACTGAGAGAAAAAAACGAGGCCCTTTATTTATCCACCCTCCTCTTAAACACAGGTAGGAGTTTGTGCAGGACGAATTTACGGGCATAGACTGTTGACAGTGGGCTCCAGTTCCCAACCCATCGAAACGTCCCATAGATGAAGTGCTTAGACGCCATGAAAAAAGTTGAACCGCGGAGAGCGATGAGAATCCGAATGAAACCATTCTGAAATAATTAAGGGTTGGAATAAGACGATTATTATGTCGATTTTTACCGACGGAAATACAGGCAGGAATGCATTGAAGTTTTTCTGAAAATCTGGTTCGTCTATGATCCACACCAACAGAGAAGTAGAGAAATGGGGCTTACCAGGTCCACTTTTTTATGTACATAGATTCTTGTTTTTAGCACTGGATTTATAAGTAACACACCCTTTGAGAGACAGTCGGAGCCTGAGTAGCTTCAAGTATTGTTACGATTTGAAACATTTGGTTTCATTGGCTGACACATGCCTTTCACATCCGGGTTTATTTATGAAAAACAGACCCAGCCTAATGTATATTGCCGTCATTACTGTCTACTTACAGGTCATAAACAGTTGGCTCATCCAGCTCAATAACTAACAAAAATGAGATCAACATTTACATTTTACGAAGAGCTCATCTTTTACAGAATAAGATCTCTCTTTCCTCTGGTTCTTTTTGTCTTAAAGTTGCGTGCAGCTGCGCATTAAGTTGACGCCTAATTGGATGCGAGGAATTCATTAACTGATCCGCGCCAGGATGTGCTTGGATAGAATGAGATCATTAAAACGGCTAATTTAATCAGGAATACTGAGCCACTTAACCACAAGGTCTAAGTCTTTGTTTGATAAATTGTGGAATAGACCATGAATGAATATTTGTTAAGTTGTATGAGTGTGCGTGATTGTGATCGGGAAAAAGAAGGAGGGTGTTTAGGTTTCACATACAGATGCGCTTTAATGAGGGTATTATTCAAACTGTAGACATTATTTTCATGAAAGCACCACAGGAGTGCGTGGAACGGTTATATTCGAAGTTGTATCCGGCCAGGTGAAATTATCATGAAATAATGGTATGAACATGGCTTTAACAATAGGGAATAGCCTTTCAATGTAATCAACAATTGAGATCCTGAACATTGATCTCAGGTATGTTCGAAATGTTGGTATGTCATCATGCAGCCTTCTTTCCAGTGCCATTCTCAGGAGTCAAATTCAAAGACACAAGCTTGAGAGGATTGTTTGGAAGAGTAGGGCAGCTTGTTCGTTGTTCTCCGGTATTGGCAACTCGTCTTTTCGCTATGCTTCCGTCCACGGCATAGTAGAGCATGTTAATGGATTTCACAATAGTATCCATCGTAAGTTTTGGGCGGGGGTGTCTCAGAAATCTAACTGTACACATTTTTTTTTGTGTGTGCAAGTTTATGTGTGGAATGAAATTACACGCCTTTGATATTGGACATATTTCTCTGACAAAAGATCATTCATCATGAAAACGCACGCATTCTTTCTTCATTGGTTGGAAAGGCTTATCATTGAATGAATACTTGAAATAAGGAATACCAAGGAGGACGGTATCCAAAAGGTCAGCTTATTGATAAAAAGCTAATCAGTCATGAACATAAAGTTTTGTGTTTGTTCCCGTCCCCCCCCCCCCCCNCCCCCCCCCCCCCCTTTGTTTTTTTCTTTAAATTTATGTAAATACGTGGGTGTGAAATACATCCCAGTCTCTCATTATTTCGTATGCTCAAGGTTAGTACTTCTTGTGAATGCAGCAAATTGGCTGGCAGGGCTATGTATGTCTCAGCCGATATCGATAGAGATTATCCTCGACACTGGCCGAATACTCATGTCTGAAAGCTGAGTTAAATGATACTTTCGATCCTGCAGTTTTGTTTCATTTTATCTTATTTCACTCATATCTGTCTCAGACGCTACCAAAGGTCTCAGTGTACAAAAGTTACTAACAAGCTGGAACATTGATCAGGCCAACGAAAATCTGAGAATATCAATCTGTTCTGATGGTTTCGAATAGTCAGATAACTATCTGATTTTGCCCTTGGGCCTCGACATCGCTCTTTCTCTCCCTCACTCCCTCTCTCTCTTCCTTCCTTCCCTTTCTCCTTATGACTTCAGTGATATCATGGTATCGATATCGACAATCGACGGTATTTGAAAATACCGATCTAAACCTGGCCCTAATGGAAGGACAGGAACTGCTGTCTTGCATGTTTTCTACTCTTGGCTCCGTGCATACACAGGAAATGGCACACGCACAAATTACCGTACTTTGGCACAATTATCCCCGCATCGTGCCGAATAAGAGTTATTTTTGCTTTGTTTACAGCCCCTAAATAACTCAATTTTTTTTTTTTTGGGGGGGTATGGACTGTTCAGGGAGTCAATTAAAATATATTTTTTCATTCAGTACGCGTTCACAAAAGGCACTGTTTTTGTTTTGTTTTGTTTTATTTTGTTTTGTTTTGTTTTATATACGCCCACATTATTTATGCCCGCACCTATAGCTGCAGGGCTGGGTCTTTTCTCTGCATGAGTGGTGAGTCGTTATAGCGCGGAAGCTGGCTAGATTATCTGCACTGTTTCAGAAAGAAAAAAACTGCCTGACTGTTTCAGAAAGAAAAAAAAACAGCCTGACTGTTTCAGAAAAAAAAAAAAAAACAACAAAAAACAGCCTGACTCTTTCAGAAAGAAAAAAAAACCAGCTTGACTGTTTCAGAAAGAACAAAAAAAAAAAGCCTGTCGGTTTCAGAAAAAAAACAAAACAAAACTGTCTGTTTCAGAAAGAAAAAACAAAACTAACCAGCCTGTCTGTTTCAGGAAGAAAAAAAAAAACACTTGTATGTTTCAGAAAGAAAAACAGCCTGTTTCAGAAAGCAAAAAAAGAGCATGAAAGATTTTTTTTCTTTCTTTCGCAGCGTCGAATGTTTGTGTAGCATTCTGAATGTTGTTCCATATCTACCATCCATCAGTGCATTGTGTTCACAGCTGCCTGACCGTTGACTTGGCCATAGTCTGGAGCGAAGGCGAGCTTGGCTCAAACAAAAACAACAACACAAAATAAAATCGGGCGGGGGGCAAGGAGAGGAAACGAAAAATTCCAGCTGCTGATGAATCAGGGTGTATCCCTATGATTCATTTAATGGCAAAAAAGAATAGAATATGGCTGACCAAGTTCTCTTCATTGCAACTTGTTGAAAGCAGATACATTTGGATTAGCCATGAATTCTTATTATACATCTTCTGGGTCGGTGGGAGCTGGGATTAAGTGGAGATCAACGTCTTGCGCACTTCTATACTTGGCGAATAGTTTTAGTGAATGAAGGAACTACTTGGAATCATTAGAGAGCTTTTATTTGTCAAGTTCGGATCTTTTTGCATGCCGTCATGGCAGAGTTAGGCATGTGAATTTACGTCCATATTGCACTTTTTGATTTAGCTGTGACATTCACGTCTGATTATAATTCCTAAGGTGTAATGTGATAGTAACACGAGGAAATGTCATATACTGTACATGCTTTCCTCTGCCGTAACAGTCCGAAAGAGATGCAACTTTGAAAGTTAAAAAACAACAACAACAACAACAAACAACAAACCTATTCAGAAGGTTCCGTAATTACAATCTGTAACTTGTGCATTTTACTTACATCATGAAGCACACATTTTGCATAAGCGTACTGATGAACAGAGAGCCTGACTTATATTCCCAAATTCATGGAACCATTGATTATTGCAGTATATTTACATGTTCAGCTTTATCAGAGCAGTTGCGGTCATTCATCCCGGAAAAAAAGCACAGTTGATGATGAAGTGAACTAAAAATTCATTGCTTTGTATGTAAGAGAGAGAGAGAGAGAAAGAGAGAGAGAGAGAGAGAGAGAGAGAGAGAGAGAGAGAGAGAGAGAGAGAGAGAGAGAGAGAGAGAGGAAGGGCAGAATGTGAATTGCTTGTTGAAGATATTGTTATTTTGCTCATTTACAACATATAGTTGTCTGAGCTCAGTAAACATATTATTATTGTTATTGCTATGCGGTTATGCCTCCCTGGCCATCCGAGCTTATGTTTTATTTAGTTATAGACTTAGATCATGTTGATCACAAACCTGATCTTTCCGATGATATATTTATTTGTTCTGATAATATTCTTGTCCCCAAAGCATGACAAGGGCTTAGACGCACCTAACAGGCATATTATATACATGGCGGCTGGTTTAGTGCAAAGGAGAGCGTCCTTCATCGCTAGAGGCCACTCACCTTGCCAGACTTGGCGTTTTAGTTAACTGCGTAAAACTCAATGAGATTTTGCCACCAGTGATATGGAAATGACAAAATCATTAATAAGAGTGTCGTTGAAAATACTTCACGCCATGAGGTATTTTTCTACCCAAGGGTACAGTGGAATCCGCTCAATCGAAATTCCTTGGGAGCTTAGATAATATTGGGGTGGAAACAAAAAGGAGTTCAGTTTAACGATAACTATTATACAAAGATATATCTGGCTTATGATGTTGTCTAAAATATGCTGCGAAAGTTGCAGATAAGTGAATTGCGAATAAACTGGGTCAGCTGTACTTAAACAGTGCTTGTGATATTGATATCAGACACCCTGCCCTCGCAGTGCTCACCTCCTCTGTAAGTTCCATTGTTTCAGCTGTTTCCCAACGAGGCCATAAAGCTTATGATATCCTGCCCACCATTAAAAACGCCCCACTGGAGTCTCCACTTCAAAACTTTTTTGAGAAAATAACACTAACGTTATGCACTTGCACAAAATGCTCAGTCAGCGTGTCTTGCAAAAATCTTGACGACCTGGAAATACGGGGATGTACACATTTTATCCCGGCATACAATGCTAATCCGCCTGTTTTTGGTTGTTGTTTTGTTTGTTTTTGTTTTTGATAGAACCTAAAATTCTGCGAAAGTTTCGAGATGGAACCTAGTGAGTAGGTGGTTATTTATGATCGGCGGTACACAATGCGTCATAGCGAGGAAATAAGTCTTACGCGGAAACAAGAGTTCACAAACAATAGTTAGTAAGAGCTGACACCTTCTGCCTGCATACTTTTCACTTGCCTGGTCATGGTAATGGTTCATTTGTCAGCAGGCGAGAGATTATTGAACGTCAATACTGATGATTCAATCCAGTTTGCGTAATTGGGATCCGCTCAATCGCTACTCCTTCTTAATCACTGAACTTTTCGGGAAGCGAATGCTGAATTTCCGTGTAAAAGTATACTATGCTGCATTGTTGTGGACTGCACTGCATGGCGCTGTGCTTCGCTGTGTTGTGCTGTGCTGCGCTGTACTGTACTTTCTTAGGTCCTGTTAATTACAATGTTGCCGAAGAGTTTCGATTAAGCGGTGTCGGCGGTGAGATTAGTCGTCGGCGGAATGACGTTGTCAGGCCTTGATTATTATGAAATAATACTTTGTGTCCTCATATTCGTCACACCTCTGGGTGGATCGGGCCATATTTTATTTCTCTTTAATTTGTTGAGGGCAAGAAACTTCACGACCTTTAATGATATTAAAATCCGGTGAATAACGGTAAAGGCGATATGAATTATGAAATAAAATGACACCACCCCCGCATGTGCTCAACACGAGAGAGAGAGAGAGAGAGAGAGAGAGAGAGAGAGAGAGAGAGAGAGAGAGAGAGTACTACCTATAATTAATCCCTAATGAGGATTGGAGGCGATAAAGGCGTCCACACGACATGATTATTTTATTTTGATCCAGCGGGATATTGAAGCTCTCATGTACCTACGCAGACGACGATTACGAAAGGAATTTCATGCCCACGCGCTGATACAGTGTTGTGCCCGATGTCTGTAGGTATGAAGATGCCAATGTTTTTTTTTTTTCACTGTTGGCTATATTAGGTTTTACACCTCTCATTCACTTATTCAGGGAGGCCCTGTCAAAATACTTTCCAAATATGTTGTTTAGCTCTTCCTCAAACTTTTGACACAAAGAAAAATGCCCCTCAACCAGTAAGCTTTTGAGAACTTAGGCGGTGATGCAGACAACCTAATATATTAGGCCTTTTCACTCAGTAAACAGGGTAACCTTACCCACCTAGCAACAACCACAAATTTTATACTTGAGTAACTAAACCTCACCTATTCTGAGTCTACACATGTATTTGCACCTATCTAAGCCTTTGAAATTAAAATCCAACCCCCTTTCTCCCTTCTCCATGGCCACTTTTCTGATTTTATAGAGGCTATTTAAAATTGCATATTTTTATGCCAGGTGCTATTGGCATCTTCATACCTGTAATGAAAGATATTGTTACTGAAATGGACTAGGATCAAGCGAAGTGTATCTCGTGGTACGCACTGTGGTATCACGAGTAACACGCGTAGTAAGATACATATATTTTATATTTACCACAGAACCAGGGATACCACATTTCAGAGACTTCTCTGAAATCAGAGCATGTTGGCCATTTTTGGAGATGGTCGTTTCTCATTTGGCTGAAAAGCGGCTGGCATACCAAAAAAACCCCAATAATCTGGGTGTTTTTTTAATGTCTTTTTGCCTTCGACATTTTCTTCCTGTGTTATAGAAACTAATTAGAGGTATTTATGTGATATATTTATACATACACAGATTTATTCTTAAGAATGATCCCTGTGTTATAAATGGAAATCGCTGCTAACAATGCTAGCCAGACTAAACTGCTGACAGTTCAAAGAATGTTATGAAAACGAGTAGCCTCTTTGTTGAACCCCTTTATCTAGAACTTCACTACTCGAATTTTTTGCCTGATCCTTGCAAGGGTCAAGTTCATTGCTCAGCATTTGTATAATAAATATGTATCTCTTTTGCCAGTGAAGTCTTTGCGCCAAAACATGAATACTATTTTTTTAACTGTTCATGCTATTCCTTGTCTTGAACTCAACCCTCCATGCAGAGTCGGGGTTTGGGCAAGGAAGAGTGGAGTGAGGACAGATAGGTCGTGAGCTCCTTCCTGCAAACTGAATAAACAAGCGCTCAGCCGAAATAATATGTAAATACGGTATCTGATACAGAGGATGCGAATACAAGTGTTTCTATTGAAGTTAAGATAATGTATACATTAATGTAAACCTTTTCTCTTATCAGACGTTTGAACGATGGTGTTCAAGGTAATACTATCACTTAAAAAAGAACAACAAACAACCAACTTTTCATTAAAAAAATAATCTGCGTCATTCTCTCATCCACATTAGAAGTCTTTGAAAGATATTTTTGGGTCTGTTGGGATGTACACTATTATGTAACAGAAAGTTTCCTTCCTGATGCGCATATCTCTCACGCTACATGCATCTACTTCTGCACAACGTTATCACAATACGTACATAAACGTACGTCTGTTGCAGTTTTTGTCTTTTATTTCCTCAAAGGGTGTACAGTATTTGTGTTGTTCTGCCCATATATTTAAATTTGTTTTGTTCAATTTTGTTTTCGGTACGTTGGCTGACCGTTGTTATTCTGTAACTGGGGATCATGAAATTGAATTGAAATGACAATATTATCTCTTAAAACTCGAGGCAGGAAAGCAACACAGTTAGTCTGGATCTGGTACTCTCATAATTTTATCTTGCCATATTTATATAGAACTCGAAAATGGACAACATATTTAAAAAAAAACAACAAACCAACTCTAATTCAGCGATGGTGAGATGGAATATGTATTCCTAAAAAGTATTCTGGTGATAGTCGCGAAATGAGTTTCTCGCGGCCATGTTTATCCTCTGGCTATCAGTTGTCTGTGTGGGCGCAGGTCAGAACGGAACAACGCTGTAACTCCGTCGTTTTGTTATGTTTTTTTTTTAAAGTACAGATATCACCAAATAATCATGAGCTCATTAGGTTTAGCGAAGGAATGTTGGAGTTGGGGTTTTACGCCATTTCAATATGATTATTGCGATATTGCGTTCCTGTGAGCTAGAATAGATTATTATTTAGGAAATAAAATGTAAAGATACGTCGGAACATAGAAATGCTATTCCAGGACGTACATGGGCGTCCAAGCACTATTTAGACCAAAGGGTTAAAACGCATATGTACGTCGTAGTACTGGCCTTACAAAGCAGATATTTTCATTAATTTTTCACTTTAATGTATTATTTTTGAAATCTCGATTTTCCTCTTTCTTTACCATTTGTATGCGTTGCCCTAATGTAGGAAACGTACCAGAGCTAACTAAAGGATTATTATTGATACGTAGCGAAAGGGTTAATCAGAACTATTTGAAAACGAAAATGGTGTAATGAACCGTTTGATAATCCAACTCAGTATTCCGATTTCACTCTCAAGCGACTTCTCGAGTTAACGCGGTGTTAGCCCAGATTTGCGAGATGTGATGTACTTCACACTGACACCAACACACTCTCAGCCATTCGCTAATAAGTCACATAATTTGCTGGAATCCGAGTGTTTAATGAGCTCTCATCTGATCTTGTCCGACCCTAGAGGGACCTATTATCGTGACGAGGTCGGCTTAAAAAGCAGAGGAGGATAGCGATCAGCTCACACCATAGGGAACGGTGACATTTGCGCACCCAGCAGCGCAAACAGCACCATCTGGTTCGGGAGTGAAAAACGCATTCGTCTATTTAAATAGTGTCGGAAGCTGGCATCTGTCGATAATTGTAAATAGATTTGTCGAGCTGCGACCTGGTGCCTGCCTGCCTGCCTGCCTGCCTGCCTGCCTGCCTGTCTGCTTGTCTGTTAGCTTGCCTGTTCGTCTGCCTTCCTGTATGTCAGCTTGCTTGCATATAGACTGATCTGTAGTTGGTCGGTCGATTTGTCTGCCCGTGCGACGGGATTTTACATTCATGCTCACTCTGTCTCGCTCACTGCATGCGCATCTTTCTTTCTACATATCTTTTGTCTATGTGATAAGACTTTTATCCGGGCTGTCCATGTATGTATACGTGCTTCATTTATTATATTGCAAAACCTTTAAANGGGGGGGGGGGGGGGGGGGGGGGGGGGGGGGGGGGGTGAGTAGCAGTATGAAAGATGAAGGAAGGACGGGATGAGAAATCAAAGAGAGCCAGGGAGAACATCAGAAACTGTATGCAGGGTCAGATCGAAATGAAGACTACTTGGCAGTTTCATTATTACAGGCTGAAACTGAAACTTTATTCTCTCTATCCTCTCACTCTCTCTCCCTCCCCTTCTCTCTCTCTCTCTCTCTTTCTCTCTCTCTCTCTCTCTCTCTCTCTCTCTCTCTCTGTTCCTGTGTTCTGTCTTGTCTGGTTGGTTGGTTGCTGACTTGATTTCGCCGTAAATGATTGAGCATTTGTCAATGTTTAACAAAGAAAAGGGGTTAGGGAAAGGGTTGAATTACGGCGAAATCGAGCACACTGGGGTGGCTGGCGGCTGGCTGATGGCTAGCTGTTCAGCTGTTTTTCTTTCTCTTTCTCCTCTGTCATTTTCTCTGTCCACAGTCGCAAGTGAGAAAAAGTTTCATAAATGCTGACGTTAAGTAGGCCACGAAGTAAAACTTAAAAAAGACAAATGTATGCGAACAACTGAAAGAAAGAAGGAACGAAGGAAAAAAACAAAGGAAAAACTGGTAAAATAGCGTGGGGATTCATAAGCGCCTTTCTTTAAATATAGGGTGGCCAGTGGGGCGATAAATGCTGTCGCAGAGGTCGCGGGTTTAAGTCTCATCGTGTCC
The DNA here is from genome assembly GCA_033807755.1 of Ellobium chinense. Classification (NCBI taxonomy): domain Eukaryota; kingdom Metazoa; phylum Mollusca; class Gastropoda; order Ellobiida; family Ellobiidae; genus Ellobium; species Ellobium chinense. Next base: position 624,888 of record JAWQUT010000147.1, on the reverse strand, counting down.
TCGCTCACTCTCTCGCTCTCTTTCCTCTTCTTTTCTGAATAGTTTTTGCTCATTCACATTCTGTTCCTGTTTATTTTGTTATAAGCACGTGTTTTGTCTGCTGACGCCCGTTCTCTGTTATCTTCTACTATACTGCGCATGTTTGATTATCTCTGTCGGTCTCTCTCTCTCTCTCTCTCTCTTTCTCTCTCTCTCTCTTTCTCTCTCTCTCTTTTCCTCACACTGTCTGTAAGCTTGTTACATGACATCTCTACTAGCCCCACTGTCTCCGTCAGATTGCCTGAGTAGCATATTAAACACAATTATAACGGAGCTAGCCAGAGGCAGACAAGATCCCCGCTATATTATATTAAACGTAGCAACAACAGTCTCTCAGTAATGTATTTCTCCCTCTGAATCAGTCTTACAGTCGACTTTTCATAATCGAAATCCGCTTAATCTTAACATCCGCCCAATCGCAACATTACTGTCTTTCACGCGAGAGCATGTTCATTACTACTAATATCTTGCGACAGAGGGCGAAATTGAATTTGAGAAAATCAAGTGGTTCTCTTTTTAACATTTGACGACAGAAGCCGAAAGTGACTTCGAAAAACTTGAATAGTTCTGTTTGAACATAGTCTAGATAGCTCTTTGCGAGAACAAAATGTTGGTCTCATTTCTGTTACTATGTTTAGGGCATTCACGGTGTCACAAAATTGTCGGAAAAGGAGTATTGACTAAAGGAAACAAATTGTTGCTAAACTGTTAGTTGTACCCTACCTGTGCTGGATTAACCACCCTAGAATACTCACTGAAAGATAGAGATACAAACATTTTTAAGGACTAAAACTAGGCTTTAACGCTCCAGTTTGCTCTGCCCATATAGGAGAAGGAGTCAACGCACTTGGAACTCCAGACTTGGACCCACAGGTTCCTGTTTAGCGTCATATCCGTTATGATGTTCACGTTTGGTCCTTTCTCAAAGCCGTAACAAGCATTATACCCATTTTGTCCTTTGGACACCATATTCTTCTATTTGGATCCTCTGATTTCTGTTTAGCGTCACGTCTGTTATGACATTTGTGTTTGGTCCTTTTTAAAAGCCGTAACAAGCATTACACTGTATATCTATTTTGTTCTTTGGGGTCCAAGGACCCTCCGGAAACAGAAGTACTCCTGGCGGTTTACTGCGGTCAGTACGGTCAAACCAGACCACTTATCACTTTGCGTTTTTGGCAGTGCATTTGTCATCATTTTATTTTGGAGGAGTCATGAAATTTTAGCTTCATATAATCATAATCACAAGCGATTGATTTATATGGCGCTGAAATTCGCTTAGAAGAGTGCTCTAAGGCGCTTACATGATGAAAATGAACTCTCAGCTCTCAAATGATAAAGCAAAATGTATGAACGCACACACACTTATCAGATCCATCCAGTGCAGAATAATATCACGACACATAGTGTAAGTGTAGACTGCATGTATACCCTACTAAATAACTTCGAAATCTTGAGCTAATTATGGCCATAGATATAATGCCTGGGGTGCAGACGGACCTCCGGTATGTAAATAGGACTTAACCGTCCCTGTCTTCTCACGAAAGTTAGAGAAACAAAAAGGATTTGATTTTTTTGTTTTCTCAAGGATAACGTCTTTGCACTTGACCTGCAGACAGCGACCGAGACTGAAAAACATTTCAAAGTATTTAGAGTTGAGGAGGCAGACAGAACTTTAAGCTGGACTTAAATGTCAGAGCCAGTTAGACTTGAAACAAGAGAAAAACGAATGTGCGACAGTATTTCAAGAATTCCTGTACCTTCTTTGGCAAGCACAGCTGTCTTGAAGTAAGCAAATTTGTCGGCGGAAACTCACAAAAGGAGACGAATCGATTTTGAGTTTTCTTTTCTCGTTAGGGCCTAGTGCCATCTGCCCGCCCCCGCTGATTGCCGTCTTACAATGTAATCTATTTTAAAGGGTTTATTTCAGTCTTTCCAGATTGCCTTGAGTATTTTGAGAGCCGGAAATTGAATTTCACTTCTTATGGAATGAGTTATTTTAAGGGTGTTTACAATTCTTATCACTGCCGTAAGATGGAATTGGATCGATATCATTGTCGTTATACGAGGGTTATTAGTACTGTATTATTATTTTATTGGTTCTGCCAAGCATTGTTATCATATTAGCAGTGCATACATACGGACACGATCTGCAGTAGTTACATTATACAGTATGGTATTCTCCTCATATAATTATCACTGATACACATGACCGTTACAGTATGCACTTTTTTTTTTTTTTTTGTCAATGGAAAATGAACATGTGCTTTTCAAACGCATATGCACGCTGGTGGCATATTAACACCATGTCTCCAGGGCACATGCATTGTTGTTAACAATCGGGCACGCACTCTGTCTATATTTTTTATACTGCGGGCATACTATCAAGTAGAATGATCTGACATGCCGGAAATCCTGCCAGTGTTTTAAACCCACCAACGCCACAGCCAGGTGATGATGAAATATTAATAAATGTTGGAGTGGAGTCAGGACCCACATTTGATGAAGTGCATTTCTGACGGACTCAGCACTGTAACCCTAACACGTTCGAGCTGAATTTGGTTGTCATGACACGCCGTTCGTTATAACCGGGTTGCCGTGACATGCCGGCCGTTGCACCTTTTTTTTTTTATGTGTCACTCTGGTTCTCAGGGCGGGCTGTGCATTCTGTCACGCACACGAGGTTGACCTGCGTAGTTTGAGAACCAGAAATTGAATTTTCCCTTCTTGGAGAATGAGATATTGCAAGGGTTATTTGTTTTCACAGCTGTCGAAAGACGCAAAAGAATCCATTCACTTATAATCTTCATTGCCAAATTGTATATATATATTTTTTTTTTAAACACTACCATTTATTACAATCACATGCACAGTGCATAGATACACATATGTCCTCACAACACATTTGTAGTCCTTAAGGCTATAACAGTTTTAAGCTTAAGAGCTCTAAAGATATGTTTTGAAATTTAATTTGGTGTGGGGTGAGAAAGAGCAGGAAGGGCCTTTCTTAAGGACTCATCAATGTAACCCAAAGACTTTGCAAGGTCAGATGGCTTATCATGACAAGCCGTTCGTTATAACCGGGTTGTTCTGACATTTCATTGCATCGTATCATCTCGTCTCACTCTGGTTCCCTGAGCGAGCCGTGCATTCTATCATGTAACGAGATTGACTTGAAGCTATACAAGGGGAAACTGAATGTTCACTTCTTATATCGTATGACCTATTTTAATTATTTACCGCTCTCCATAGCCGTCGTAAAACGCAGCAGGATCTGTCCGATTTTGATCTTCAGTTTGATCTTCATTGCCAGTGTAAGATTCTTTTTTTTTCAAGCAGTGCCGTTTCTTGTTATTATATATTTATATACAGTGCATACACACTTGTACGTTCAGACCGCACACTGATAATCCTCTGGGCTGTAAATGTTTTCTGCCGATCAGCGCTTAACTCGAGCACTTGTAAATTCAATTAAGAATGGAATGAGATTGAGCAGTCTTAAGCGCCTTTCCAAAGGAATCAACAGCGCACCAAAACATTTTGCAAGCCCAGTTCGGTTATCATGCTAGACGCTCATTATAACGAGTTCCATGTTCAAAGGTTTTATTAGGCTATAGGCCAACATAATACAGTACAATACAATATTACACGAGTACAGTCCACTGCAAAGACGCATACATGTTCCTCGAGCACGCTATTGCCACTCATCTACCACTTCCTCATCTAGCTGACACCCAGACTTTCAAGAGTTGAACTAACACCCAAATCATGGCATTACTGTTGTAATCACTCATTCTCTCAAACTACACTCTCTGCTTGTCTCCTCCCCCCCTCCATCCCCTCCCCCAACTTCTACAATTCCTTGCCAGAACGCGCCCATTTTGGCTCAAATTTCTGAATTATATTTCTTCAATATTTCGAAACATAAATTACTCATTATAACTAGGCTGCAGTAACATGCCATTGCTATATTATATTGTTGTGTGATTCCCAGGGGGAGCTGTGTGCTCTGTCGTCTCATAAGGTTAACTTGAGTATTTTGAGAAACAGACATCGAAATTTCGCTTCATGTATGATGCGATTTTTGAAAGGGTTTATGATTATCTCAAGGTTTTTGTAAGCATAGCCATACATGTACTACTACATACAGCTTTATAACCTCTTTGGAAGTAAGATGCAGCAGGGTCTATCCAGCCATGATGTTTATTGCTACCTTACTAAGTTTGTTTTTTTTTCTTCTTAAATTGTAATAGCGATAAGCGATGTCGTGCCGAATGTACAAAGCATACTTGCAGACACGGTCGGTCTGGACATTGTGTCCATTAGGTCCTGAATAGTCTGAAACCTATCAGCACGAAAGCTAGTTATTAATAAATAAAGTGTGGCGTGGAGTGTGAAGCAGCATTATGAAGTGCCCTTCCATAGGAATCAAACAGTACATCCAAACATTTTGCCAAGTCCATTTCGGGGATCACGCAAATCGCTCAGTGTAAACTGGGTTGCAGTGACGTGCCATTGTACTGTATTATCCCGCCCTGTGCTTTGTCCTCTCAGAATCGGACAGTGAAATTTCTCTTCTTGTAGGGTGAGCTTTTTGAGAGGGTTTTTGATTATCTCAAGGCTGTTGAAGAGGGGGGCAGGGAAGCTTGTTGTGTGTGAGTCTCGTGCCTAGCGCTATGACTGCTAGTCTTCTGTTCGGCTTCGGGAAATACCCCGGCCACTACCTGATTCCAAACTGACGGCAAGGCGATGGGTGCCGACGCAGAGGTCGCGGGTTCGATTCTCTTCACATCACTTTCTCTCCTTCTTTCATTTTCTCTCTGCATTTGTCTTCTTGAGCACTTTCCACTTTATCCTACTTGATATCTCAAGGCTGTCGTAAGCATAGATCTATACTACTATACACAGTGTTATATCCTCTTTAGTCGTAGGATTCAGCAGGAACCATCCAACTATGATGTTCATTGTCACTCTTATAAGTTTTTCTTTTCTTAAATTGTAATAGCGATAAACAATGCCGTGCTAAATGCACAATGCATAGATGTACCCACGTTCGGTCTGGACATTGTGTCCATTAGGTTGTGATAGTCTAAGCCCATCAGCACGAAAGCTAAATTATTAATAAACAAACTGCCTTTCCATAGGAATCAACAGTGCATCTAACATTTTGCAAATCTATTTTGGTGATCACGCAAATCGCTCAACTCAATGTAACTGGGTTGCAGCGACATTCTGGTTGTCAAGCTGTCTGTATGATAGGCTTGAAGATAAACTGTGCACTGGATTACCTTAGCGGGTTGCCATGACAAACCGTACGCTGTTTTTAGGGTGCACTGACATGCTTATATTTGGAATTTGTATTTTGTCATAGTCATTTAGTCGTCACTTTATTGAACCAACTCTTTGTACCTTCAGTCACCGATATATGGTCATTATTATAGTTGGCATGCAGGATCTATCTATGCATCTATCTATCTATCTATCTATCTATCTATCTATCTATCTATCTATCTATCTATCTATCTATCTATCTATCTATCTGCCTGCCAGCCTGCCCAGCCCTGTCCTGCTATGTTTGCCTGACTGTCTTTTCTGTTCTTGTCTGTCTGTCTGCCTGCCTTCCTTGACGCCCGTCAGTGTCTGCCTGCCTGCCTGCCTGCCTGCCTGCCTGCCTGCCTGCCTGCCTGCCTGCCTGTCTGTCTGTCTGTCTGTCTGTCTGTCTGTCTGTCTGTCTGTCTAAATATATTTTTGGTGGCAGCGAGACACCGGCTCCCCTCCCAGTCGGCACTTATTTCAAGATATATGATGCATTGTCAAGTTGCGGAAACCCGACGCCCCTCTGTGCGATGGCATCGACGCAGTGCTGTTGTCTTTGCGTAGTTTACGGTGACACATTGCACGTCATTATTAATGGGCAGTGGCAGCGCTGTAGCCAGAAGCCGCACGCTTCACCCTCTCATGGCTGACGCCTTGTTGTCATGAACGTGGCCCGTCGACCCAGACCGAACGTTAGCGATATAGCATACTCAACGCCATTAGTAAGTACCCGGACAGTCAACGGGCCTACAATGATAGTGGTGGTGGTGGTGGTGAATGTGGTGGTGAAGGTGGTGGTGACGATGTTAATAACGATAATGATGATGATAATGCGATGGTTGTGGGGGAGAGGTGGATACTGGCGGTGGGCTGTTTGTTCGTCATTTGTCATCAGGAAAATACCGGGTAATGGTCTGCAGTATTATACAGCTGCATAATCGTAAGTTTCCGAGGACAAGGTCAAAGTTGCTATTACATGGACGCTGCAGACACGACCCAGGTGGTTAATTGCCTGAATATCATGAACAGGGCCTGTCGACCCAGACTGAGCGTCGGCGGTAGATAATAGTCTACAGTTGATTACATTTAATTGCTACTCCCTGGCAACCTTTCCAGGAATCAGCTACAATCAAGGAATACAAGAAACAGTTTTTCCCTGTCATTGACAGTGTCAGAATTTGGGATATTTTACATGGAAAACACCAGGGATCTTCTTGAGGGTCATTGTTAACACTTTACGATTGTTTACGACTGCGCTAAACTGCCACAGCGAAGAGAAAGTTTCAAACTTTAAACTGTTTTTTTCGTTAAACTATGACTTACAAACTTACATCATGTTAGTGCAGTTGGAAATACTTGTTTTATAAATTTATATATACACAATGATTTGACATCCCTCTCGTATCTGTAGGATCCTTCATTCCCTTTCTAAAAAAAAACAAAAAACTTTTTTACTTCTTTTCACCGATTTGTTGTCTGCAGGACTGTTGAACATTAGCTTAGGTGTCACGGAGCCACCCAGGAATGGGGAAAGGAAGAGGGTAACCAAACTTATGTTACATCTACATACTAGGAGGCAGCGTGGCCGTGTGGTTTGTGAGTTGGTCTCAGAAACTGAAGACTATCAAGTCCAACGTTTGTGTGTGTGACTCGCGGACTGGACGGTTTATGCTGTAGTGTCGTTGGGAAAGACACTTCACTTCCATTTTCCCATTCGACTCGGGTGTAAATGAGTACTTGGCTTTNGGGGAGGAGGAGGCAGGGCACTGCACCGCTGGCGACCAGCAATGACTGTGTTATGTTCTTTCATTTGTAATATTTTTTTTACATGTTTGATGTGTATTGTTCTATATGTTTGTATTATGAATGAGATGTATAACATTGTATAACATTGTAAATCAATTTTCCTACAGGGTATATAAAAGTCGTATTTTCCTTTTTTTATTTGTTCATTACCCTTCTTTAGCAAAATTATTGTGATCACACCTGTTACGAAATTTGGTCTCAAAACGCCAACTTGGCAAGCCTTGTCTGCAAACTTTGTACGTTTATCTGGCTTGTAGGTGACATGCATACGCAGCGAACCGCAATAACAATATGAAAAAAAGAAATGATCGCAGCGATTGGGGTTCCCAAGGCTTTGCTTACGACACATGCCAATTTTATCTAAAACATTCTTCAAGGTTACCTGAACTAACAGAACATAACAAAGGACCATTTTTAGGGCAAAAAAGGAACTTGCATACAAAATTTCACATAGTCCTCGGGAGAAATAGCCACGGAATGGCTCTTCAAAAACCGAGTGAGGGTGTTTTTTTTTGGTTGTTTAAAGAGCTATATGAGTAAGTTTATAAGGACAGACAACTGGAATTATGAGGACCATTTGCCACAAATTCAGTCCAGTGGGTTCTACATGGTTTCTGAGCTGATGAGTATGGGTTCAGTATCACTCATGCACTCACGATTCGACCAAAGATTGCGTTCCAGTTTTTTTCCCCGCTACGACATGCGCTGCTTCTCACGTTGTCTTCATTACCCGACACAGAAAGGGGCGTCAGAGAGCGTACAAAAAAGTAACGTGATACGGACATCGGCGTTAAAAGTAACATTCATGAATAAGTCAAATACCAAAGAATAACTATTTGATCGTTCGAACATATACTGTTCTCTCATGAATGTTAAAGCTAGAGTGTGATTTGGTTTATTGGAGAAACCAGGTCGGCGCGGCCTTTGAGCTGTTAACACCAAGGTCGTCTCCGGTCTTTGCTGACGTGCATCAGACACGCAAACCCACGACTCGCAGGCGCCTGTCCACGCCACGTTCACTTCCACAGGAATATTAACGTGTTATCTTCACGTGAGTGCAAAACCACATCATCTACACAATATTCAGAGCGAAGTAAAATCGACGCCACGTAATTGCAAACTCCTCTGGGGCGATTTTTAACGAAAAAAGGGCCATAATTGCCAACTCATTACTTTTGCGAAAAAAAAATCCTTGAACTGAACAAGTTGTAATTAAGGGTGTTACACTTAAGTGGACTGCGCTGCGCTGATTGTTCTGTTGACCCCACATAATCGCAAGCTACCAGTATAGGAGACACGTTGCATTAAAGCGCAGNCAGGGGGAGGGGGGGGCGGGGGGCAAAGCTTTTGGTTTTCAGTTCGTTTATTCTCTTCACTGAAACATGTTGCGAATGCAGAAAACATGTGATAAAGTGACTTGTTATTAAGAGGTAGTATTTTCAGCTCTCTAAATGGCTAGTTGTGTGGGTTGGCCTTTCAGTAATGTGTTTGACAATGCTGTTACGTTGTCGCGCGACGAATCAGACAAAATGCACTGGGAAAAGCTCAGGGCTTGTATTCGCTACTGTTCAAGGCCAGCGACTGCCTTGTTTACCCAGTGGTCATGGCATGTCAGGGTGATATCGCTACTTTGGTCTGGTGAGGGACGAACTTGATTTCGCCGTAAATGAGTGTGCATTTATCGTTGTTTAACAAAGAAAAGGGGTTAGAGAAAGGGTTGAATTACGGCGAAATCGAGCACACTGCTGGTGGGAAGTACAACTGTAGACGATCTTTACTTTAAAGACAACCCGAAAGGAAAAAAAAAAATCTTGGCTCACAGGAAGTGAAACAAAAATCACCTTGGAAGATAATGGATCAGTAGACGTTCAAGGATTCACGTGAATTCACGTGGTCTTGGCATGTCAGGGTGATATCGCTACTTTGGTCTGATGAGATGTACAACAACTGTAGACGATCATTACTTTAAGGACAACCCGAAAGTAAAAAAAAAATAAAATTCTTGGCTCACAGGAAGTGAAAAAAAAATCACCTTGGAAGATAATGGATCAGTAGAAGCTCAAGGTTTCACGTGAAGGAAGGTTCAATACTTGGAACGCTAATTATGTTCCACGTTCTCAGCAGCTGTTACACACAATATTATTTGGTTGAATAAAGGGTCGCAGATTATTTGCGTCTGTCAGAGGCGGAACCAAGTTGCAGCAGCGAAAGAGTGAAGGAAAAAAATAAAGTTACACTCTTTTAAAATGAAACTTTTATGTAACGTAATGTGTCCATCATGCATAATGTTTTGATAGATATCATATTGTGGTCCTTTGAATTTGTACTTAAGGAGGCGGTTTGTTTCTGGTGGAAGTAGTGTAAAAGAGATGGTTTGTATACTTCCTCTTAAGTCAGGCGACAAACTTCCTAGTAGGTGTGTTGCTGCTGTAGCAGCAGCAGCAGCAGCCGTTTTTGTTGTCGTCGTCGTCGTCATTGTTCTTGTTGTTGTTAATAATTTCAGAACACTAACCTCTCGTTCTAGACATTGGATTAATATGCCATGACTTCGCAACGAAGTTTGAATTCGTTTCACGTGCTTTGATCTAGATGTGAATGCAGATAGAAGAGTGGTTCTGTCTGAATTGCCTGCCGGAAAAAGGCAGAAATAATAGCAGCGTGCTTAATGTATGTATGCATTCAAAAGCACTGAAAGTAAATGTTTTTGAAATCAAATGCATCTAAAGTCCAGTGGTATTTGGAAGTCTTAATTTAGTTGTTGAGAGTTACTGTATAATGCATTATGTAGGCCTGGGTTGGGAGAAAGGAGAGGTTCTTTCAGGTAATTTTGTCCAATTTGAAATTTCGTTCTATGACCTAATCAAGATCTACAAAGAAATCTCTATTTTTGTTGTTGTTGATTAAGCCAACTGTATTTTTAAATTAAAAGTGACTGGATAAACGGAGTCGTTTTTAATCGCAAGATGTTCTGTGTTCCTGACAGCATTACCACAAAGGTGAATAAAATAATGGAAAATTGCCACATGTGTTTCCTGGTCTGTAAAATTAATTCAATCAAGCTAAATTTTGCCAACAGTTATGGAAATATGATGGAAAGGTGAAAAACTTTGATTGGCGAGTCATACTTTTGCTTGAACTTTAGATCTCCTCCCATGCATTTATCAAACTTTTCGAGTGAAATCGTGTGGAACTCGAGAGAAATTTAATGGGAGTCAAGTTTCAATGTTCTCACATGATATTTTTGATAACGTAAATTACATGGAAAATGCTAGCCCGTCTGGAATTATCATGAAAAACTCATCACAAAAATGGCAGTAACTTTTTGTGGCAACCTTGTCCTGAGGTGTTCATATAACATGAAGTTGACTTCAAGATTATTGAATGTGCTTACGCACAGTCATGATCGAATTTTGAACTGTCAACAAGGTTTCGTCGAAATCCAACAGATTCTTCCGCCGGCGTCAACAGGAACCTAAAAGGAGAAGAAAACAGAGTCAAACGATTACGGTAAACAAACAAGCATAAATAAAAAAAAAATGTTTTAAACAAAATTAAAAAAAAAAATCCAAACGTGTCAGGTTAGCCAGCTTTCTGTTGGCAATACGTAGATAATGAATATGTTCACAAGAACGACAGACTGACATTGCACAAGACATTAACATTTGATACAATGATACTTTTATTTCTGAATAGATCTATGGAAATAAATAAATAAATAAATAAATAAAGAAAGAAAGAAACAAAGAAAGAAAGAAAGAAAGAAAGAAAGGTTATGAACTAAAAGCTCAGCTATTAGATCATCACCAACCCCAAAAGCAACAACAAAGAAGCCCCAGGCATTCAGCTTTCCTGTTTTCTATTATAACCACTGCTTACGCACATCCATTTGAACGGCTTTGGATGTTTATCTTTATACTTTGTCATTATGGTTGTTGTTCACCAAGCGACAGTTGCGATTAAGCGGACGGCAGTTAAGCGAAATTGACAGTATACGCAGCAGTAGCGGCCGTCAGCAAGCGTTAAAAATTTTCTGCCCTTTGAGGACAACAAGTTCAAACAACGTCATCATCAACAACAATAACAACAACAACAACAACAACCAAAAAGAAAATTGTCCTCCCCCAAAAAATCAGTTGTCCTTCCCATTATAATAACCGCTTACGCACGGTCGCTGCCAGTTGTGAATAGACTGGTAAGATGTTTGTCGTCATACCGTGTTTATATGATCTCCGGCGTTCACTCAAAACATGTCAAGCGCTTCTGTGGACAGGATAATTTGAAGCTTTCATATTTATTTTTTTATTATTAAATTGTAAAGATAGTGCAGACAGCCCCTGGTCCCTTCGGTGTCTAAGTGCTCTTGGAAACTGCGTGAACGGTGATTGTGTGAAACGTGTCGTCAGGCATGATGATATGTATTTTTCTAATTATTGAGATACGAGGAATGAACAAAGGACCGAATTACGCACATCGTTATAATTTACCTTGACCTTGTTCAGATTTTTTGAGTTGTTGTTGATACTAGTCAAGTTGCATCTGGGCTCTTTCTTGAAGAGAGAGCGTTTGCCCTTTTGCCTACTGCCATTGCTGGAGTGATACTTGGAAGTCTAACTTAGTTGTTGAGAGTTACTGTATAATGCACTATGCAGGTCTGGGATGGGATAAAGGAGAGGTTCTTTCATGTCAGCGAGTTCAGAGCATTGGAAAAGGTGGTGGTTCACTGTCTTTTGATGGTATGGACATAAGGTGCATATTTGGTGGAATAATCTATTCCGTTTTAATGGCAGATCCACGGAAGATGATAACAGTTGCGATTAAATGAGTTGCGATTATCCGGTTGGTTGCTCTTTGTTATCCGTTGTTTAGTATAAAGGGGTCTTCTTTCTTCCGAAATGCTGTATATTGATATTAACATTACAATTGTAAATATTTCATTTTTCTACCTTTTCCACAGCAGTATGTATTTTGCTAGCCATTATTATTATTGTTGTAGTTGTTGAAATTAAATATGGCTCTGCCGAGATTTGACACAAGGCTCTTGAAAAATATGTAACGAACTTATTTGAGAAGATGGTCAACGTTTCGTGTCTGAGTGCTTTATCAAGACTGACGATTGAAATAAGAGACGTACCAAGAAAAGCAAATGAATAGGAGTCCGTTAGCCAGTAATAGAATCAGAAATAGAACAGCACTGAGAGACGTCCTGAAAGGGCGTGAGAATGAAAAAAAAATTCAATGTCTTGAGTTATTTAAAACAACGGTACTCATAAATACATAGACAAGGCCACACTAACACACACACACGCAATCAGACAGGCATACACATGCTTGCGTAAATACAAAAAAATGACTGTTATAGTTGTGTTGTCGTCGTCGTCGTTGTTGTTGTTGTTGTTGTTGTTGTTGTTGTTGTTGTTGTTGTTGCTGCTGCTGCTGTTGAAATAGAATTCGTGGTGTACCTCTGCCGTTTCATTCCACGGCAACGGACTCAACTTCTGCTTAGTCTCGGAAATTATCCACTACTTTAATCACATGTATAATGTGTTTGCTTCCACTAAGTGAAATAATGCCCCCGAAACCAGAGAAATTTGCGGAGAATTTTATGCAGATTGAATGGCGCCCCAGTATTATATACAACGTCGTTGTTGCTTGCTTCCCCAGAAACATCATCACTCCCCGATGTATAACGTATGCGGCCCTCGTTGCGTGTAATGTTGCCTCGGAAGGAATGAAATTCACTTGTCATTTGCCGTTGCCACAGCTCTCTCTGGGGACGTGTCAGACACAGAGCTCTTCTCTGGGGGTTAATCTGAGCATGAGCGATGATTGTGGCANTCATGGTAAAGGGTAGCGTTGCATAAGGTCGCCTCACACTTAAAACAGACATGTCCAGGAGAACTATTTTCAGGGCAGATAAAATATTTTTTATTCATTCATTGGTTATTTATTTATTTATTTATTTATTTTATTACTAAGCCAGTAAAAAAAAAAAAAAACCACAACAAAACCTAACCCACTTTTCCCACAGCCAAAATTTTCTCGATAAACTTCAAAAATAGCCAATTTGGGCTGTAAAGTAGCCAAACTGGCAGTATCGCACTTTTCGTTCGGCAGTAACAGTAAATCGGCAGCAGACGTTTTTCAGCAGATAGGCCTAGAGTTCTAGATCTAGACTTAGACTACTGGATTCAGTTTGATTTCGACCGCAGATCAGAGATCACAGACCGCAAGCAGCAAATTGTAGGCCTCAGACGATCCTAGTTTACTTAAGCAAGTGTGCTGATTTTCTTGCCATTCATTTTGCATTATCTGATGGATCTAGACTAGACTGACTGACTATAGACTATAATAGTACACTAATCTAGAGTCTAGACTAGACTAGGTAAATTAGGCGAGGCAAGGCTAGAAGACTAGGCGGACAAGTGAAATGTTTTGGTTCTGATTCAACCTCTGATTTCAAGATTTGTATAGTCTACATGTAGGCCTATGACTTAGACTAGACTAGTCTAAGAGTAAGACTAGTCTAATTTCTAAACTACGACAGAACAGAACGTATGAGTCATTGCCGAATAGGGGAAAAACAGTCACTCATCATACAAAAATTTCAGCCATAACCATTCTATTACACAGTTACACAAGATGACAATGCTTTTGTATTGAAAAATGGTTCAACTTTTGTACAGGGTACGGATATTACCTCTAGAGTGACATGTTATGGAAGAAATTTGCATTTGAATGTGTAAATACGCTGTAAAATTCTCTCCTGAAATCTATCACAAATGAGGGTATATTATTTAGAATTCCACTGTACCGTTAATACATTCATGCATAGGGGAAAGGAATGAGAATATTGTGTGACAAATTTTGCTGCTGGTTTTTTTGTTTATAGGACAAATTTCATGTCAAAAGTCGCACAAATTTTAAGAGTCGTAAACTCAGCTGGGATACGTTGGATTTGTTTCAAAAGTCCTGAAAAAAAAAACCGAAAACATTTCTGCACGTCGGTCATGACCAACTATTTCATGTTTTACATCGACAGTTACCTAAGTGTAAGCCATCGTGGCGAAAAATTCTAGTTTCCTGTCCATTTTTAGTACACTTAGTTAAGTTTTCACATCAGTTTTATGTTTTAAAAATGCATACCATGCGAATACATACGATTTAATAACACTTAATGTAAAGATAATGTACGATACGAATTTTTGGGGAGAAATCCAATACGGATATGGAAAAAAAAGGACTTTTTCCAAATAATATACCTTTAGACGAGGGCAGTAACTATTTAAAACGAGTGACAAAAATGGTCTCAAACTCTGTTTCTGGGCAATTTGTGCTCTGTTCTACAACTTTGCTTCTTCGTAAAGTATTGAATTCAGTACCTGATAAGACTTATTGCTGTGGAATTCATCCGATGATGTAGTATTAGTATGTTTAAACAAGGGCAAATCTCTGCAGAGCATTGTATGATATTAATAGTATTTCATTTCTAGCTAGTCTGTGACCTGTTCTATATCTTTGCTTCTTTGAGACGTATACAATTTTAAGTAGATAAGGAATTCTGAGGAGGTACACAAACGCTGTATAATGCGCAAGAATGTGATACTGTAATAGATTTTCACTATCAATTTGGCAATCTCATATATATTGCCAGATTTCGACAAAAAGCTCATTGGACAATCTTTACTTCTTTAACTGGAATTTTTTCCATGCTTCCGAGATGTTGAACTCTTATTGAACGAAGCTGCGGCTGTAGAATCCCGTGGTCCTTCATAAAATTTTGTCTTTTGCCGTTAGGAGTCAGTATTGCTTAAATAAATTGGCAAATCGAGCATTGCTTTTTCCCTCTTCTCTTTCTGGATTTAAACTGCGACTAGAGATTCTGGGGGTCGATATGCTGTCACATTAACAAGACATCAGAAGCGTTGCTTCTTTTAAAGGGACCAAATTTGGAAACCGACTTTAAGGAGACACAAACAGAATAAGAAGATTAGGCCAATACATCATGTTCTTTCTCGCTCTTTCTTGCACTCTTTCATAATTCTGAGCTGTGCTGTGCTCTCTCTCTCTCTCTCTCTCTCTATCTGTGTGAGTGAGTGTGTGTATATGTATGTGTGTGTGTGTGTGTGTTTGTGTGTGTGTGCACGCGCGTGTGTGTGTGCCCGCGCGCGCGTCCGTGTGTCTCCATCGGAAAGGTGCGAACCTCTCAGTCATTTACTTCTCACTTAGAGCAAAACATTGTTGCCTAAAATGGCGGCCCTTCCGGCCTGGCAGGCGCCAGCTGACTTGTGGGAACAATCACTTGGAAATTCAGAAAGCCAAATCCCTCAATTGTCGACTGATGATTCTCATTATATTTCCTCCACGCAGGGTGCAAGAGAATGATATTTCTGACCTTTTTTTTTTGTGTGTTCTTCAAACTCTCTCCTTCTTTCTTTCTCTCTCTTCCCCTGCCCCCTCCCCTCCCCCGCGCCTTTTATTCCAAAATGACAGACCCCAAACTTTTCCATGAGCATCTCGTCCAGCCATTCGTTTTGATGAAGTTTGTGTTTACGGTGCTTGCATTTCAGTGATATGATCTAAAGAAAGAGCCCTTTAATTCAAGAATCTGAAGTTGGATGGATGGATGAATGTACGGATATAGATAGATAGATAGATAGATAGATAGATAGATAGATAGATAGATAGATAGATAGAAAGATATAGATATAGATAGATAGATAGATAGATAGATAGATAGATAGATAGATAGATATAGATATAGATAGATAGATAGATAGATAGATAGATAGATAGATAGATAGATAGATAGATAGATAGATAGATAAGGAGTGGGGTGGAAGGATGGATGGATGGATAGATAGGTAGATGGATGGAGGTCCTGGGTACGTAATGAGCCATGACGTCACAAGATCGTTGTTGCAGACGTTTCCATTTACAATCTATTGGATACGCCGGAAACTTAAGCCCTCGTGGCTACTGAGAAACGAGGCTTACTGCCATATTATATTTGCAGGATCATATCCTAGGAGAGCAGGATCATATCCTAGGAGAGCAGGATCATATCCTAGGAGAGCAGGATCTTATCCTAGGAGAGCAGGATCATATCCTAGGAGAGCAGGATCATATCCTAGGAGAGCAGTCTTGCCCGCTGTCACGGAAGACTGTAATAAAGAGACGGATAAAGACCTCCCCGTCTCCCCTGTTAATTTGACTATGCGTCTTTCCACTCAAAATTATTATGCATCGACAAGTCTGTTGACTCGTCTGTTATAGCGGCTGTTTTGTTAGTGTTTCATTGTTTGTTTCATGTTATTTTTTTTTTCCTCTAGCTTTTCATATTTTTCTCGATTGTTATGTCCAGACATCTGCTGGCGATGCTATTTGTAGACCGCGATGCTCTTTTTGTCCGTCGCTGACGTCATACCTTCTTTAATCTTACTGTGTTTTGCTTGGATTTGCATTTTGGCTCTGCCTTGCATCCTTTATTCGTTCGTGCGAGTACGTGTTTGGACGAATGCATGCGTGGATGTTGTGTGTGAGTTATTGTTAAACACTAGCGTTTTTGTTTTCACTGTGTATTATATTATTGGAATGGTGTTGGTCGGCTCTTAGATCCTCGCATTGTAATATAGCCCAGTATAACAGTATTGTCTAACTTTGCGTGCAGGCGGTATCCACGGAAACCCCCAAAATATAGATTATGGTTCCCATAGCTCCCGCCAGCGCGCGGTTAGATAGCATTGTGCATTCCACATACGACCCAGAAGAGAACATTATGACTTTGAACCTAGGTTATGAATGCATCCTTTGCAGTGCCGATGTTAGGGATGAATATCGTATTTGTTTTAACATAATATAGATATTTTAAATTGGAAAGAAAAATGTGCATACCCCCTTTTTATCGAAGGCACCCAAATATGCACAAATATATCGAGCTATAAATTTAGACATACTAAAGAAACTGTCCAGCTTTAGGAAATTGATGGTGAAGGGACTGTCCTCATAAACGATAGGGAAGTGTGCGTGGACACGTACGGAGGTATGTGTGTGTGTGTGTGTATGTGTGTGTGTGACTGTGTGTGTGTGTGTGTGTGTGTGTGTGTGTGTGTGTGTGTGTGTGTGTGTTACGTGCTTGTGCCGATGCCATAATGTAGGTGGGCGGATGAATTATTGTCATCATTATTTACATTTTATAGACCATCTTTCTCTTTTAATGTATGTGTGCTTATTTGTACCTAGAGTAACTAAGCTCAATAAAGATTTTGTTATTATCATTTTTATTAAATTCCTCCCCTACATTACTGATTACAGAGGTCTAGTCTGGTTCTCTGAAACGTTATTCTAAATATGTGCGTGCATCTACCACATGAACTTTTATTTGTGGGCTATATGTAGTTCCCTGAAATTTAAGCTCGTGAGATCTGCAGTATCTCAAATTTCATCTCAAGAACAGAATTGCGATTACTCGGATAAAAACAGTTTATTACCAATCAAATTATATTTTGTCATTATGTCCAGTGTAATTTGGAAGAAGAAGTCGTTCAGGCTTGAGCCGTCAAGAACGAAAAAGTCAGTTACATTATTCCCCCTCCCCCTTTGCTCTCAAGCATAAATATATAGAAATGAGGCTTTCCATTAGAGGGTTGCTTTTGTCCTCACGGCACTGCACTGCAGGTGTGTTGACTTTTTTAGGCAGTATATCAGGACACTCACGCCTAGAGCCTTGAGGTAGGATTAGGAACAGGGTTAGCGAAGAAAAACCAAACGTGTGACAGTCCCCAGAGGCTGTCTAGGGAATCTCTTTACTCTTATGTGTGCTTTCTCTCCTGATCCTGATCCTGCCCTTAACCCTAACTGCGGGGTGTCCGATTGTATTGCTCATGAAGGAAGTCAAACAGTCAGATGTAACTATAAGCGATGCCAAGTCTAAGTATGCTTTAAATATTAAGATTTAGGTTTCAAGATTTAGGTTTGTGCATGATTTTAGGGCAATATCGTGGACCCTCTCCCAAGGGCCTATGCTGATGATTAAAAGCCAGGGGTCCAACCCCGTTAACAAAATGGAGAAGCTGACGCGCCCCCAGATTTACGCACCTTAATTGGCGGAGGGGATTTGCGTGTCGTATGCATGCATTGCAACCCTTTATTGACTCTCCATTCGACAGTTTATGCTGCATCGCTTTGACAGACCCGTCTGACATTGGATGAAAACTGCCCTTGGGCAGAATCCTAATCATAGCAATTGGATAAATTTGCACCCATCACACAATGTGTGTGTCGACGTGTGTGTGTTTTTGTGCATTTTTTTTTCTTCCATAAGCAACAGTGATAATATGTTTGTTTGAGGGAAACAACAATATATGTAATTACTTTTGTGTATGCATATGGCATACAGGTAATTAAAACTAACTGCGTCATAGTTTTCAAGGAAATCGATGAGAACCGTAATTTAAAAAAAAACAACACCGGGAACAACAATGAATTGCTTTGTGTCCAACTGCGTCATATTAATTTTTACGGGCAATGGATGGAAAAATGGTTTTGAAAGGCCAGTGCCGTCAGCATTTGAAGAAATCCTCTCATGGGTGCTTGGAGATACGCCAAATCTGATTTGTTTGTTTCGTTCTCGTACCAAGCTCAAGGAGCAGAAAGGTCAAGTGGCATTTACGCCATCTTTTCTTTTATATTTTAATTCTCTTTTCACTGATCCTTTTCACGGATCGTTACGCACGTTTGTTTACGAGGGGTGGGGATGTTCATACACAATATTCATATTCGCCGATTCCTTCATTGAAGATTCGTTCACGGTTGAGACTTGTCGAATTTCGTATTAATTGTTCGTGTCGGAACACACTGGAATCGGGAGCACAGTTCCTGAAATTCCTTTGGGTTGGTCCTGTGATGTGAATTTGAAGTTCGAGTTTGGTATTCGAAGTCATGTTTGACGAAATCGAGTCGTCGAATAAACGAATTTCGAGCTTTCGCCCATCTCTGTTGTACACAACGCTCGGGGAAAAAAAAATGAATGAATGAAGGATTCCAACAGACGTCATCCCTTTTCAGCCACACTGATCCCGAACAGACCCTGTTGCTGCATGCTGGCGTCAGAAAGGAAGTCAACTGTGGAACTGGGTCGGACAATGTGGATTCATCCCTATGCTCGGATAATAGCATGATGCACAAGCGATGATTGTATCGGAGGTAATTATCAGTTTCTGCCCTATTAGCGGATTAAGTTTTACACTTCTGACGCACAAAAGGAGACGATGCTCAGTGAATTTGACACATGCTGTCGGGTGTTTGCCGCGAGCTGTTGGCTTCCGCGGCTGACGAAGGCTGTAGCCCGAAATAACGCCTGGAGTACCTTTTCCCTCGCCAGGAGTACGGGACATGAAAATAGACCCACTCACTGTCGTCACCAGTACTGCCGTCCTATGACAAAAAGGCACATAGGCAGTAAAAATTGTATTGCATAATATGTGTCTTTCAGTCACAAGAGGGCAAAGAAGGCATCGCACGTAGCCCTTCATTGATGTCATTACGTCTGTTTGTTTGTTCATATCATGTGAAAAAACAAACAGATTTTAAATTTGACAAATACACATGCGTTTGGGCAGATGTCTTCCTCGGCAACAGCGATGAACAGGTAGATTTTAAAGAAATGTATTTAAAAAGAAACTTAAGGGAATGAAAGAAAAGCGTTACTACACCTAAGAAAGAGAAGTAGCAAAATGATAGAAAGTTAGTGGAGATGAGGTATCAACAGGTGAGAGAAGGCGCTGTCGAGAGCTGGCGGCAAGGACAGGAATAAGTGAAGAGACAGAAAGCCAAAAAGAATAGTCCCTTTCTTTAGATGGAGTGAATGTCACATATGTGAAAAAAAAAATCGAGAGCTTGTGCATTAACGATGGGATCTCTTACCTTTGTAAGAATTACACTAGTGCGTTGGTGCTGAGTGCAGTCTAGGTAGTGGTTAAGATGCAGACTTAATGTAATTCTTACGATGGATAACCCATCGCTAATGCGCAAGCCTTCAGATATTAAGTTCAACCAATCGCTTGGTCATTTTCAGCATTTAACTGCCAGTTGTTCTCGTGTAGCTTCGGATGTTATCACTCGGGTTTTAAGAACTGTCCGTGCCTTTCTGTGCATCCCCTGAAACTCCAGAATGATTAGGCCCTCTAGCTCCAACCAAAATCATTTCTAGCAGCCAGGCTCCCAAGTCGACACACCGTTGTCCCTTTACAAAATAAACAAGAAGCAGGAACCGACTGCTGGATAGTAATAACTGCCTTGCAGCTGATGCCATTACTGTCCAACAGCGCAGCGCTGCAGTAGAGCTGTCACTACGGCCGTTAATGAAGTGTGAAATGCGCGTAAAATATTTATGTACATCCAGACTGATGTGTTTGTTTTCCATCCCGCGTTTCATTCCTTACTTCCTTCATTCCTTCTCTGTCTTCTGGAGAGATGAGGTGTGACACACTAATTGCGATGCAATCCCTCTATACTTGTCCCAGTCTTTCTGGCATCCACGCTGTCTCTCTCTCTCTCTCTCTTTCTTTCTTTCTTTCTTTCTCTCTTTTCATCCCCCCCTCTCTCTTTCTCTCTCTCTTTCTCTCTCATGCATTCCGTACACTCGCTGCATTGCTGTCGTGCAGTGCGTTTAGGTGATTTCGCCAGGTGTAATGAGTTTGTTTACTCCAGAAACTCTTACCTGATTTTTGGGTTTTGTTTTTTTTTTTGAGCCTCTGTGACCTTATCAAGTGCTGTCGTTTTAAAGTGCTGCATGTCTGTTCTTGCAGTTGTTTTGAAGGAAAGAGGTGACTGGTGATGAGGACGATAGGTGTATGTTCTGCCTGGGTGCTGATTCTGCGTCTTGTGAAACCCGAGCAGGCAGTTTAGAGATTACAATATTTTGTAGCTTCCTTGAATGTGAACTGTTAACACTGGGGCTTCCCTCCTGCAGGCCATTTGTTATCTCGGTTTTATTATTTTCGATGATATCAAGTGAATCGTAGTTGTCATCCATAATCATCTGCTATTATCATGTCATCTTTAAGGGGAAACTGTAGCGATGCTTAGCCTAGTAAAACAGTAATAATACTCATGATAATGATGATGATGATGATGATGATGATATTAATAATTTTAGGTTTATAGGTCTCGTATCCAGGCAGTTCCGGCTCAAGCAACTGAGGGAAGGATTGGTACTACATAATATCTTGTATCATATATATATACATTGCCGTACATATTACAGTGTTACTGGCTGGCAGCAAAGAGCTCGCAGGCATGCGAAAAATCCCAGGACAAGCCAGCAGATAAGCACACAGGCATGCACACATGCCATAGCCCGTCAGTTGTTTATTGTCTTTATATATAGATCTGCATTTAAAAAAATCATAAAAAATCTGCAATTACTGACAGTTTTGAAGTATTAGGTGGTCAGTCTCAAAATACATCAACTGTGTCAGCTCGTCGACTGGTCAGTCAGGCGAAAGAGTGGCTCATGATGACCATCCAATCGGACACTACCCATCACTAGGAACTAGGAATCAAATCCGTCATTTTCCCGCCCACGATAAACAGTGGGATATGTTACCATCGTAAGAATTATATATTAACACTGCATGGTCAATGCCACTGAGGGTGCATGCAGCACCGATGCACTAATGTAATTCTTACGATTATAAAGAGATCGGAAGGTCTCAAGTGTCTGTAACCTGAGGGTGACATATGTACGATAAATTTCATCAGGGAATAAATTTCTTGCCTTTGGGCTCTTTAATGGGTTATTTCCGTGGAATTTATGGTCTCCTAGAGCAGGCTGCCCTTATCAAAGACACTGACAACCCAAAAACACATTTATAATAATGTTAAATAACACCAGCAAATTGAGAATTATTTATTGGGATTTTCAATTAATTCTGGTTTATTAATAGTAGCACACATGATGACCCATATAATTATTTGAGAGAAAAAAAAAAGCATTGAAAAACACCTCGGGATATGAGCATACAATAAATAATATACAGAAATAATAGAAAATCCCAGTAAATTACTTTATGATCTTCCCTCTAATTTTGTTTTTCTCGCTTCGTCTTACTATCTACTCTTTCTTTTCTCTTCTCTTCTCTTCTCTTCTCTTCTCTTCTCTTCTCCTTTGACCACTTGTCCTTTATCATCAGTTATATTTATCTGGTTGCGTTGGCTTACGTCGCGCTTAGACTCCCTGGGGTCAGATTAGTGTTTGACATAGTTATCTCCCACTGATTTGACCCAGTTTGACCGAAACATGAAGCAGCAGGACAGAATTTTCGCCTGAAAGCAGAATCTGCCATTAATAGATACACTGTCTCCAGCTTTTAAAACAAAACAAAATCACTCTCTATATGGAAGACACTGTCCTTTTTCCATAATTTATTAGAGCTTTGAAGATGTCAGTGCTGTAGGTGGTGATGGTGCAGAGTTTTAAATCGGCGCTTTTGGTTACCTTCTCTGTTAAAAAAAAATCGTGATTGAGATAGCTGTTAAGAGAATTGCATTTGATTAGGGGCTGCCGTAGCAGATCAGTAGATTTAAGTAAGTGTCAGAAATGAAATGAGAAAAACAGCTGTGCGGAACTGTGCACGCGTTGCACTTGTGATTAGTGAACAAAAGAGGGCAAAAGTCATTTTGACCTGCGAGCCATTCGTGTTTTAGAATTGAAAGCGATAGTTTAACACGATAACTCAACTGCAAAAGGTGCTGTCTTCACTAAGAACTTCAGTAATATAGCTAGAGATAGCGTCTTCATGCGCCGATCGATGGCGTGATAAAAAGCATTATCGCAACTGCGAGTCACAAAAATAGCAGCCCAACCTTTCATTTTGGTCACACCTAAGGTGGTCGCGACAACCTGTGTATTCGCTTGTGTGGAGGTCTAATAATAATATGATCAAACTTCCTGCAGCATCCGATAGAAATTGGTAACCGTAACAGCTATTGTCAGTTTTATATTTAAGCCAGGCCTGGGAGGGCAAAGTGTAGTCACTGAGTGCTGTAATCTTTGGGGATGCATCTGATCCATCTTTGCAAGCGAAGCGACGAGCAGGGCTACGTTTGTTTGATTCTCGTGGGTGAACGAAAGGGACGGCCCTTTTGTGCCGTGGGCGGTTCTTCCGAGATTTTAAGTAACAGAAGTATTAGTCTCAAAGCAAGCCAAGATTCTGAGCTACAGAAGTAGGCTTATTAGTCTCAAAGCAAGTCAAGATTCTGAGCAGTAGAAGTATTAGTTTCAAAGCAAGTCAAGATTCTGAGCGACAGAAGTATTAGTCTCAAAGCAAGTCAAGATTCTGAGCAGTAGAAGTATTAGTTTCAAAGCAAGTAAAGATTCTGAGCTACAGAGGTATTAGTCTCAAAGCAAGTCAAGATTCTGAGCGACAGAAGTATTAGTCTCAAAGCAAGTCAAGATACTGAGCGACAGAAGTATTAGTCTCAAAGCAAATCAAGATTCTGAGCGACAGAAGTATTAGTCTCAAAGCAAGTCAAGATTCTGACCGACAGAAATATAAGTCTCAAAGCAAGACAAGATTCTGAGCGACAGAAGTATTAGTCTCAAAGCAAGCTATGGTGGCTGTGACTGATGAGGAGGACCAGGAAAACCGTGTGCAGAGCTGCGAGTGATGTTTGCTATACTAATGTCTTTATCTCATTTATTAGCACATATTATACACCGTTGATTGTTACCACTTCCTCCTCCGACGTAAGGCTTTTGATACAAAGTTCTTGTAATAAAACTGAAACCATCGACGGTGGCCGCCATTGGTGCCGAATTCCTATTTCCGAAGATTCTAGCTAACGTCCAAGCTCCGCCCACTTCCACGCAGGAGCAGAAAATATGTCCCAGAACGTCCAGCACGTCACCCTCCACATCGGCAGGTTGGCCGAGAAGAAGTGTGCATGTCTCTTGGTGCTAGACGGACCAGGTTCGAGTTCTTCTTGCGGCAAGTTTTACGTTTGGCATTCATATAATATGTGGCCTGATAGGGGCTCAAGCCGCGTCTCTGATTAACCATAATGTGCCCTCTGAATAAAATCACTATCCGGAAGTATTTAATAAGGAACACCAGTGACCATAATAGTGAGACTGTGACTGTGACCGAGCTATGATCTTTGTGAAGGAGCTTAATTGCATAAAGAAATTGTCTTGGTGCAAGGGTCAGGATTTGACTCGATGTTATTGGCTGAGAGCTGGATCAGTGTGGGACACGAATGGATTAAAAATATCGAATAAGCATTGTCGTGATTGTTAACCCGGAAGCTCTTTTATATAGTGAATGGATAAAAAGGCTATGGACGTTTGCTTCTGCTTGAGATTTAGATTTAAGAAAAAGACAGGACCATCGCTATGTCTGTGGTCTCGAGCAGGGAGACTTTTTCTACCTCTGTTACCATGCTGACTGTCTGCCTCAGCGGTTATACACTAGCGCTCTGTGCAATCCATTAAGATTCTTGGTCCGTTCAGGAATTTTTGTCATTGTCTTCTTTACTTCGTTTCCCATTTCGGGAATATGAGATAAAGACAGAAACTAACAAGTCCTGTCTGCAGTGAGGAAGCTGCAGATGCCTTTATCATAAAATTCATCGTGTTCACCTAAATCTGTCAGAATTCTGCTGTCGGCGTTTGTCGCGTTCAAGGGGGTTGGAAAGGGGAGGGGGGCGGGAATCAAACCAAACCGAAGCAGATGAGAACAAATAAAAACTGTCAAAGAGTTAATTTACATTAGAGCGTGGGTGTCTTGTATCGGCGATGGGACTATTTTAGGGCTCCACTGGCTCACCCTGTACAGATAAAGACTGCAAATTTTAGTACTCCGACAGATGATGACATCCGAAATAGGATACGGACCTTTCAAAGTGGACAACACGGAACTGGAAATGTTTCATCTCGCTCAGCGTGCACTTAGAGCGAAGATTTCTTTTCGATTTTGTCTCGACCCCGGGCCCTTTGACACAAAGAGAATAGGACGGAGCAGTGAAGTAATTCAAAGCATTGTTGCCTCTCGTAGGAATTTTCCCCTGCAGTAAAAGAGAAAATGGCTTTTTCTAGGGTGTAGGAAAAACCTATGGGTAAAATTACAAAATGTAGGGAAAAGTAAAGGAAATGTACCATCCCGAAGAAATAAAGGTTTTGCTTCACAGAATCATCTTTGACTTAAATTTGTTTTGTTTCTTCAATATCTGTAATTTTATTAAGCTTTGACGTCCGTCACTGATTTAGCCTAAAAGACAAGAATGTGATGGTCGTAAGGTTGGAAATAATAGAAACCAGTGGCCGTGGTCAAACGATGATTTTCGCATAAAACCGGCCAGTCTGAAGGTCATGTGTGAAGACCGACGATAATCCTTGCGTAAGTGAACGCAATTCAATAACTACGGAAATTTCCAAACCATTAGTATAATAATGGAGTAGTGTTCACCATCGTTAATGCTGTACGTTAATTAATATATGAATTTTGCATAGGGCCACCAGATAGTGAGGACTAATAGGATGACCAGCGATACACTTACTGACTTAGCGCGTACGGAATGTAAAGGAAAAATCACCCTGGCTATAAGGTAAAAGCATCAGTCCAGAGTGGCACCACGGATTCAGAGACAATCTGTCGCAGTGCTAAACCCTGTGTGGGATGTCCATTTTTTTTTCTTTCTGCGTAAAGGACATTGATGGGGACGGAAGGACGAGAATAGTCACAAGACTTCTCTCAGGGAATAAAAATATTACTTTGGTCAAGATGACACAAGTACATTGACAAGGTGCGTGGCTGGAAACTTGCAGAGACAGAAAAAAAGAGATGATATGGAAGTTTGTTCGGTGATCTTTATTTAGGACAGCTCCTTATCTTACCACCACAACCCACCCTAACACCACTACCCACTGAGTGGAAAAGAAATATTCGGGCTGCTTAATTGACATCTTTTTCTCTAGAATTAGAAGCTAGACGTTCGAAAGAGAATTTCCAAATTCGGTCGTCGCTGCAGGGTCCTTTTAATACAGCCAAAGAAGCGGACAAATTAGGAATAGAAGTCAGTTTCGTAAGACACCGTCAGAATCGTTTTGAGGAGGATAAGTTCATACCAGGCAGCTGATGAGTGGGAGACAGAGAAGAGAGATTGTTCTATGATTGTTGGATTCCCCCCCCCAAGGGAGACAGAGGAGAGATGATACAGCAGATTGTTCTGTGATTTCTACATTCCCACTCCACTTCACCACCCCCCTCCCCTGTCCCACTCTCACCCTCACAATCATCCCAGTGAAAGATAGAGATGATAATTAATATTGCAAATTGTTCTGAGATTCTTGGAGCCCCACTCCACTCCATCCCCCCGCCCCCCGGGAGACACAGAAGAGAGATGATACAGCAAATTGTTCTGTGATTGTCTGACCCTCACATCCTCC
>JAWQUT010000147.1:576536-587782 GCA_033807755.1 Ellobium chinense | reverse complement strand
AATTATATATATATAATTATATATATATATATATATATATATATATTATATATATGTGTGTGTGTTTGTGTGTGTGGGGTTACACGCACTTTTAACACAGTAGGGCCTCAAAAAAAAAAAATCGAACCTCTTGCCTTTACACGTGCACTTTGTTTAGTATCCCGGCCAGAGGCCCTTAAATCAGACTTCTCGTGAAAATTTGACCCTCCCGAAAAGTACCATATCCACAACACCGTATTACTCCTCCATCGCGCATACAACGTTCGGTCCACATGCGACGGGACTGTCACGTACAGAAATTACTGTGCAAAGTAGACGGTTTATGTTGACACAGATGACTTTTCGAGCTCCAGCAAGATGAGTTTATAGGTGTAAAGAAAGGCGACGTATGTCAGACCACACACATGTCAGTGTTTCAGACCTCACACTTCAGCTTCATTTGACAAAATCGGGAAAGGAAGGTTGATTAACTACGGTCAGGGTCACAATTCTACAGCCCGAAACTTCCTAGTCCGTTCAACACCTTGTAAATAGAGTTTTTAATGTCAAGCTCGTATCACTCACGGGCCGTTATGACAGAGATCGGCATGCGTATATGGTTTTATGGTATTTCCTGGTGTTGTGTGTGTGTGTGAGAGAGAGAGAGAGAGAGAGAGAGAGAGTGTGTGTGTGAGAGAGAGAGAGAGAGAGAGAGAGAGAGAGAGAGAGAGAGAGAATTCAAGTGACTGTCAAGTCAACAATGTTCTTGTAAGACTGAATATATTATGAGTGCTAATAAATTGTATCATACTGTATAGACTTGTATACTTTAATTGGTGTTTGACCTAGAGTCTAAATCTAATAAAGTTGCGAAACGTGTGATCATATTTAATATTTATTACTAACTAGAATCAGATATGTGAATTTCAGGTCCAGTTCATAACGTGCGTGCATTGTAATCGTAACACCAGAAAATGCCATATATTTGCACATGCCTACCTCTGCCCTTAACTGTCTGTAAGAGATCCGAATTTGAGAATGAAAGCTCTCTATAATGTACATGTATAATTAGCCCCAGACACAATTTCAGTTGAGTCTGGCCATCATCGCACAACTCATACGGGCATTTTTACGTATGACTTCAGTTTCACGATACAAACAGCGAACCAACCTTAACAGTGGTCTTGGTTTAAAGGTATAAAATCGCTTACACAGCACACCACAACTCGAGCTGAATTGTCTTTTGTTATGATTTTCCCCTTCTTCCTTCTTTTCGTCCGCATTTCAACTGGCTTTAACGTACAAATAGGGCATTGAACTCCCCGCACTCTCACTCATAAGGGCTTGCTCGCGCATGGACTTGGACCGCCACCCACGAGGAGACCGTTGTTCATAACCGTTGACGGGCTGCTGCTACTCGTTTGACAACCTCCTTTCTAGAAATGCGCTTGGGAATTAATGGCCGACCTGGCTACCTCGGCCAGTGATCCCTCCTTATTAGGGCGAGTGATGCCTTATTAGTAGGAAGTCTTTTTTATCTGGCAGGAAGATTACTGAGGGAGCCGCTGATTTGGTTCTGTTTACGGTACCTTAGGAAGGAGTGGCCTGTTCGGATAAAAGCAAGAACCATGAAAAGAAAAAAAAAAGACTCATCCTTTAAAGTCGTCGATGATGAGAAGGTAGATTCGGGATTTAGGAGTCTTTGCTTTATTTCGGTGTTGATGAGGGGACATATACGTCTAAGAGACATTGGAGAAAGGGCTTATTAACGGTGGTATCGTTTACTATAAGAATGACATTTGGTGCATTGCATTGGTGCTGAATGCATCCTTGGTAGCGTTCAACATGCAGAGTTAAAGTAATACTTATGATGATAAGAGATCCATCGTGAATGCGCAAGCACTCAAATAATTAGTTTTGCCTTTAGGGTTTTTCTTACTTAAGCTTTTCATTACTTATATACTGAATGCCTTTAGAAGCACCCAGTTTTTCCATGATTACCACTCACGAAGAAAAGACAAACCGTCAGTAATCCTCCCTCTCTCCTTAGCCCTGCACGATTATTGCCATATCATCATCATCAACATAATTATTGTTATAATCATCATCATATCACCACCACTATCAAAGTCACCACCGCTAACATTGTGGGCCAGTTTGATTGTTCGGATAGTTTTAGTGGCGTTCAGTGTAAGTAAGTAGATGGGCGGAGGGAAAGAGAAAGACCCCAGAATGAAGAAAAGAAAATTAACTCTCGTAGCGAGAGGCGCTTCGGGCCCAGCCTCCCACTGACAGCGTGACCATTGTTACGGATTAAGATCGATCAGCTGACACTGGGCTGCAAAATTCGACTGCCGCGCCCAGCGCTCAGCAAAGAAATACGTTTCTATTGCCGCATTCAAGCGTTGCGAGTGAACAGTAGAATGAATTCTATCATAGCACCAGGATGCTAAACATACTCGTATAGCACCAGGATGCATAGCACCAGGATGCTTAACATTTACAGGAATTCCCGTTTAATCTAATGAACGTAGATTATCTGAATGCTATCCACCAAATCCCTTTATGTGTTGCTAAGTTTTTGCATTTTTCAGTCTTACAAGATAAGCCTTCCTGAGTTTGTATGGCTTAAAACGTGATGGGTTGGGGGAGGGGATCAAACAGTAAACTGGAAGCGGGTGGTGGAATATTATAGCCAGTCAACTGTGCAGTACGATAACATGTATATAACTGGACGTCGTTTATGTAGCGTTAATGTAGCTGCAGATGTTATTTATACCAGGCGCAGCAACCTCATAAATGACAGCAACATCATGAACAAGGTACCCAACAGCAACCACGACATCACTGTAAGTGAGGAACTGCTTGAATATCGGCATGGTTTGTAAGGAGAGCCTGAAGCTGAAGAAGCCCGTAACCTTTGAATTGCCTGCTTGCATTAGCTCTTCAACCCTGTCGTAATTGAGTCAAGTAAACCTTGCTGAGCGTCATTTCCGTGGACAAATAGTCTAGCCGTTGCGTAATATTTTTTTAAGTGGAGGTGAAGTTAGCCGATGTAGCTTGCGATCAATATCAGTGGAAGCTGAGAGCATATACATGTTGCTTCCATAAGGCTACGCAAGAACGTCATTCACTGTGCTTGGTAGCACTTTCTTTAAACAGATACATGTTGCTTCCATAAGGCTACGCAAAGCACTTTCGTTAAACAGATACATGTTGCTTCCATAGGGCTACGCAAGAATGTCATCCACTGTTTTTGGTAGCACTTTCGATAAACAGATACATGTTGCTTCCATAAGGCCACGCAAGAATGGCATCCACTGTTTTTGGTAGCACTTTCGTTAAACAGATACATGTTGCTTCCATAAGGCTACGCAAGAACGTCAGTCACTGTATTTGGTAGGACTTTCGTCAGACAGATACATCTTGCTTCCATAAGGCTACGCGAGAACACCAGTCACTGTATTTGGTAGCACTTTCTTTAGACGGCCACTGCTTTGCTTAGTTGCAGTGCACATCTGTGGCCATATACTTAATCCGCACGTAAACTTGCGCAATGCGGTAACAATGGGAAATGCTCAAAAACACTCGTAGTGTTTCTTTTTTTTTTTTTACGTAATTACCGAAGAGTGCAAATTATGGCAAGGATTATGCATACGCATCGAGTGCAACATGTAGGGAAGAAGAGCACAAAGAGATAAAATGGTCAGAAATATCGGATCAAACATAACATAATCGAAGATATGAGCAAGACACACCGAAATCAGTGCAGCAGTTCCGAAAGCCGATTTCAATTTCCCCAAGTGGGCCGTAAGCCTTTTTCTCCAATGCCAATTTAAAGAACTTGCTCAGTGACTAAGATTTTTATTATCTTTTTCTGATAAAGTATGATGATAGAGCATTACATATGCGGGGCCTTTAATCTGGAATTTACTGCCAGAATTTATTTTTGTTACTCCACCAGCCTTGAATGGTTTAAAATTCAACTGAAAACATACTTACGTATACGATCCATCGTATTAGAGGCTGAAACCCGTGCTCGCCCCTAACCTTGAAATTCCTGCTCTTTGAGTGCACACATATACAGGAGCTACATATGTACGTAGGAGTAAGTGTGAGTATGTCTGTGAGTATGGGTATGTATGCATGTGCTGTGTAAGCTTGTGTGCTTGTGGAGGTAGACATTTGTGTTTTAGTATGTGTGCACGTGGCTGTAAGGCTCTTTGAGCCATCCGGGGGTGAAATGCTTTCTTCTTCTTCTTCCTCTTCTTCTTCTTCTTCTTATTATTATTATTATGATTATTGGGCGTGAAGTATCCATTCTCACCGGGTGTTAGAGGCACTCATGGGTAATCGTTTTTAAGAGAAGCACTGAATGAGACATGGAGTTATCCCCCATGCATTCCCACCGGAAATTAGATTAGCAGGGGAAATTATAATTTTAAAAGGATAACTCTTCGAAGTTGTCAGCTTATATATGTTTAAAACTAGTCTAGTATGTTTTGCCCATAAGCCGGATCTGCGGGTGGTAACTGTTGGACCTCACACGGGAATACGCGCAAGGCGCTGGGCGTCATGGAAAGTGGCCGCCCTTGCTTGACATTGCTTAACGCCCACCTTAGGGACATCACAAGGGCGGAAATGAAAAACTCGCTGAAGGTGAATGAGCGGTTGAAAATATTTCGCAACAGAAGATCTCCCATGCCCGGGAGGTATAATTTTATTATACTGCCCTTCCCTGCAAGCTAAACCGTTTATGAGCAATTCCGTTATCGTTTGTGCTCTCTGTTTACTCTGGCTCGTGGCCTTGCATGGTGGCATCCTTCCTCCTTATCGTCCTGTTTTGTTGCATCGTCGTTGGCATTATTGTCTTTTGCCTTCATTGTTATCGACGTCTTTAGAGGTTTCGATTTGTGTTCTCCGTTTTACACTGGTTCACAGCTTAGTCTGAGTCACAGCTTTCCTGTTCATGATTCTCCATATATCGCCATCATGATCATCTTTATTATTCATTGCTGTCAAGGTATTTCCGTTCCTTCTTAAATTTAATTAAGTTAACCGACAATAAACTAGGTTTTGTTAACTAATTAGAAAGATCTACAATGGGAAGCCATTTCAGTCTAACAAACGGACATTCCCCTCATTATTGGCAACAGCCGTTGGAGCCCATCACGTTTAAGATAACGGAATACATTTTATTTAGTTCTATATAAAACTGGTTGATTGGAACAATTCATCGCAGATGTTTGCATTCTCTCGAGGGATTAAGATGAATCAGATTGACTGTATGTTCATACACACCACAATACTGCCCACGCATCTCTCTGCTATCTTCCATTAGCCCCATGTCAACTGGTGTAGGCGATAATGGTCCTCCACATCTGTTATTCAGCTGTCCTCCTTAACACTTTTCAGGCGCTTTGTGTTCTCATCCAACTTGTCAGTCGATCCAGAATCTTCTTTCTTCGTCTTCCTTTCCTTCCTTTGCCATTGAGGATTCCAGTTGGTGCCAGATGCGCTAGCTGTTGTTTTCTCATTACTTTATGTCTTGTGAAGTTTGATTGTCTTCTCCTCACTGTTGTAAGTAATTTCCTTTCATGATTTGCTTCCCTTCAGGACATCTGCATTTGTGTGTTTGCGTGTGGAAGGGGGGGGTGGAGGTGAGGAGGGGTGAGGTGAAGAGAGGTGGGGCGGGGTCGATGGTCCATGATACTTTGAGCATACGTCTTTAAAGAAATATATTGTGGCTCCCAAGGATTGACGTATCTGTTAGCTTATGGGCCATTACTCACATCCATACAGCAGAATTGGTTGCATATAACACACTCAGACCATTCTTAATCAATATTTAATTACTGGAGGCGACGTGACTGTTAGTAGTAAAGTAACAATGCTTGAGGGTATTCCAAACCTAGAGCTGAAACAGTTGCGTCAACTGTTGAAAGTTATCCATGTCATGGCTAGTTGGACCATTCCCATTCAGAAAGTGTATTAAAGAAATTTGAAAGACGATATCATCATGTTATCACTTATCCTGATCGCGTCCCTCCAGCAGCTCCTACGCGTGACACTTATTTACCCTACAGTTACGATAGGCCGGGAGTAAATAAATATATATTGCTCTTCCTCAAGGACACAACCCTCAGACTATTAACAGTTATGGACTGTACAGGGTCGCGCGGTAACGTTGTGGCCCGTTGAGTATAAAGTAGACGTGAAGCCCGATTATTGACCTTCGGCCAGTGTCAGGTTTTTGACCGTAGGAACATAGCCAGCGTTGAGAGATACGCTGCTGAGAGGACTTCGTCAGTATGTGGAGAGAAAAGAAAAAAAAAAAACAACGAAGCTCACCTACCGTAGGGAGACTTTGGCCATTGGAAGTGAGATAAACATGTAAACAAAATCATGTTTGGACACTGATTAGCAGCAGGTAGTTCCTCTGTAACATTTTAAGTAAACAACACACAGAGGCAAGTTAAAAAGTCAAAATGCCAAATCATTTGTCAAGATGCCAGACGTTTAAATAATAATAGTAAAGATAATAATAATAAAATGAAGAGAATATGGCTTCATAAACCAGTCTGGAAGTGTGGTCTGTAAACCACACACGATGTTAGCACGCGCCCACCCAACGAGCCGTAATTAATATAAAGTGGAACAAATCACGGACCATTCGGATGTGGAACAATCAATTTTTCATGATTTCGGAGTCAGATGATGAAAAGCCATTGATCCAAAAAGGGTTATCTGCAATGAATTGGTGACTCCGTTGGCAGATTTGAGCGAAATGGCGAGGTTTTTGTTTTGTTTTGTTTTAAATTATACACCGAGGTAAAAATATGAACAGAATATGCACATCTCCAAATAGCCAGGCAACACTTTTATTCTTAATTACTTTTAAATATCGAGTCGTATTAGCAGTTTGTCTGTTTAAATTTTAAAATTTTTTAATATACCTAGGCAGTAGTTCCNGTTGTTTAAATGATTGGCCTGTATTTGTAAATTACATAGCAGCAATTTGTACATCAACTTTTTGAAACATGTACACTGAAGAAACATTTTTGGCATATAACAATCATCAGGCTTTCTCCACCTTGTGAGTCTGCTCCCTCTCTCTTCGGGTTTGTTTTTTTTTTGCCTGGTATATTTGCTCCCGGTTCTTTGTTTTTGCCCGCATTTCACAAATCCTGTAGATTCGGTTATTTCTCTCTCATTTTTTTTTTTTTTATGTGCTGTGGTTAGCTGTTAAGTTCCTGTTATGATTCTTTTTGTGGAGTTGTCAGCGTGGGAAGGTACGCCTAAAGATGCAGTTAAATGGGTCAGCGTTGCCGCTCTATGAAACTGTCAGCCGGACAAAGCCCCGCTTCTTCATGCAAATTTTTGCCGGATACGTCCCAAACACGAGAGTGTTATGACTCAAAAGACATCGGGAGACGAAACAGAAATATGTGGGAGCGAAGCGCGCTGGAGAAAGCGATAAACTTAAACAGGGGCAAATACAAGTTAGGTGACCGGTGAAAAGAGAAAGGAGATAACGTTTACCATAAATGAAATCAAAATATTTCTTCCTTCCCTCTGGGAGGAAATTTTATCATGAAAGAAAGAAGAGGAAATGTAAAAGAAGGTATGCACGCGGTTTTTTTTTCTTTTTCTAGAAAGGTTGACACGTTAAAGGATCGATATAGAGATACAAAACACGCACCCGAGTCATGCCTTTGACCGCGTGGCTTGCTGAAGGGCAAACTGTAAGAAAAATAATAGAGAAATATCTCCCCTTTTCCCCCTTTTGTACTCACTCGTTCGAACTCCCACGCACGCGAGAATGCAATCAGTTTTCTCCCCTGATGCTCGCTTCCAGGAAAGTTAACTCTGAGGTCCTTTTCCAGGCGCTGGGCGGACATAATGGTGAGTAATCGAAGTTTAAATAAAAAAAAAAGAAGAATATAGAGTTCGATATTCTCTCAGGTTTTAAATTTTACTTCCAAAAGGAAAAGAGTCTGAGTTCGACCGGGGACGTAGANGGAGAGGGGAAATGCTGGCTTGCAAGACTAGTCTGTCTGCTGGAATGTAGTGGGCAAAGAAAAAAAAAGGCTGAGACCAGAAACGGAAGCAGTATTGATGCGATAGAAGAAGGGGAAAGAGAGAAAGGGGGAGAAGATAGAAAGATGAATTGAGCAAGCAGGAGACGGAGAGAGAGATTAGAGCAAATACAGCAGTAGAGCATCGATGAATACAAAAAAATAAAGATATCATAAACTGCACCTGTATTTTCCCAATGGTGAGTACTTTGCACAATGGCATTCGATGTAATAGATTTCATTCATGAGTTTACACACTTATATAACACTGCACATAGTGCATTTTATACTGTTACATGTGCACATAATAAATTCTGTACTATTACATCTCCATGTCACAAACCAAATATCTTATTATTATAGTCACTGCTAGTCCCCGCAGCGCTGTACTTTGTTCACGCAAGCCCGAACGCCAGGTATTCATTCTTACTTGAGTCCTGTGGGGAAATCGGAGGAAAGTATCTTTCCAAGGACATCACAACACCACAACGTAAACCGACCGGTCCGTGCATGAGCCAAATCCGGGTTGGAATTATTCCCAACGTCAGGTTTTTTGCTTAGGTATTTTTCGCGGTGTTTTAAAGGTACCCTTTTTGTCGCTGGCCTGGAGGAGGGAGCACAGGAGAGCGAGGATTCAAGTCCAGTCTCTGATGTATCAAATAATTGTGCTAAAAAAGGATGTTAAAACATAAGTAATAAACAAATAAATCGTCCAAGACCAGCACTACTGTCCCCCGGTCGTGATAGCTGGACCTTGTAAATGTGATAGTTTAAGGCCCAGTGGCTGTATTCATAATCCTTACGTTACTTAACACACTACAGTAGTGAGAAACTCCCAAAACGGTGGTGTGCACTGTAGTTAACGCAATACGTTAATGAAGGTATGTATTATGCATACGGCCACAGATGATGCAGATCTCATACTGTGTTGTAAGTATGTCATCTACAATAATGTTACTACTGAATATAAGAACTGTATCGGCTCAAACGGGAGTCACCCTGCGTGTTGTAACTGAAAATAGAGTACTCATACCCATGCCACATCCGGTTAAACTTTTTTCTTTTTTTTTTAAAGTTAGGACTGATCCATGATCCGAAAGAAAATGTCCTGTGGCCGTATGCATAATTCGGATGTCAGTTAACGCTCTACAGTAACCTTGAGAAACTCCCAAAATATTAGTAGTGTTCACTGTGGTTAACGCAGTACATTAACTGAAGTATGGATTGTGCTATGGCCACTGGACCGAAAGAGTCTTTATTAGGGCATGAGAGGACTCTGCCGAAAGATGCTGGATGGGCAGCAGTACTTTGTTCCTTTGGCGATCACAGTTAAGAAACTTTTGAAGCAACAGCCTCCCGGATGAAGAATAGTCGAGCCAGAGCAAGTCTTTTCAAGCTAGCAGCGACTCTGGCGGTCTAGTTCCTCCAACTAGTTAGTAGTGACTACTGAAGGTCTAGTTCAGTTAGCCAGCAGCGACTGTGATTTCGCCCACCTATGGAAGGGTATCGGGATCGTCAACATGTCACTATCAGATGCTCGGAGTTGCCCCGTCCGTAGTGAAGATCGATTGTGTGGGCTTGAAAACATAGGATGGGCGGCTTGCCAGGAAATCACATTGCGACAGCCCGCTGAGATAACTCTACACGCTTCTTTCTCTCTTTCTTTCTTTCATCTTTCTTTCTTTCTTTCTTTCTTTCTTTCTTTCTTTCTTTCTTTCTTTCTTTCTTTCTTTCTTTCTTTCTTTCTTTCTTTCTTTCTTTCATGAGGGAAAAATCATACTGGACGACCCTCAGCGGACACTTTTAAGTAATGTTCGTATTGAACTAATGTTGCTATTGGACTTGAGAACTTCATTGGCGGAAGCTGGGGGTCATCCCGCGTATTGTAACTAAACATAAGACTACTCATACCCATGCAACCTTCGGTTAACCTTTTTTTTTTTTAAAGATAAATTGAGGAATGATACATGGCCCGAAATAACATGACCAGGACTGAGTTAGTCTTTCTTGACTTGACTTGGGGCTGAAAGGACATTGCCGGAAGATGCTGGATAGACAGAAAAGATAGGTGGGCTGGAATGCAGCACTGTCAAATTTTACCACTGGAAAAGCAGAAGGGGTTGAAGAAAAGGAAGGGGNNNGGGGGGGGGGGGCAAGAGATATTGGAGTGTAGCTAATATGGTCAGGAAAGAGTACGCTGCAGACAGATTTAGAGAGCCTTTATTTCCAAGTTCGGATCTCTTGCGGGCAGACCGTTATGACAGAGGGAGAATGCACCAGTGGTATTTTCCCAGTGTTAAAGATCATATTTTACAAATGTACTTCACATGGGAATGTCATTTCGTAACGTGCGAGGTGATCGAAACACCGGGAAATGTCATACGTGCATGCTTACCTCTTCCGCCACAAGAGTGCATGAGAGCTCCGAACTTGAAACTACCTCGTACACATATGCCCAAGGACTGATCCACCGTACTTGCCTCTCCCCCTCTCGATCCCGCTCCCCAATTTAAAAAAATGATATCCCCACCCTAAGTTTTAAAGGGGTGGGGGTGGGGTGGGGGGGAATCTGTTTATAGTCATGAGAATGACATATACGTGTCGTGGGCGCATCTGAAGGTGTCCTTGCCACACAAAAATTCTCGCGGTCCGCCTAAGTAGTGCTGGGGTAGAACTGTATCATAGTTATAACTTGAGAACCGCTGGCATTGATTAATGATACTTGCAGGAACCTCCATCGAGGACTGACTAACATATGAAGGACTCTACGCTGCATAACCCGGACCAGCGCTTCTGCTGGGCAGCTAATACCCAGGCCTTGGTGGAAATGGAATAAAATAATTCGGTTAATCGAATATGAATCAAGACACCAACTGAATCGATTTAGATGACCATATCCGATTCAGTAATATACCAGTTTACCAGTTCGAGTTGAGATTCAATTTGCAAAACCAACTCGGTGTAGGATGCGAGTCGGATTTGCTTTTCGAGGCCCGTTTACTTTTCACTTGCCCCATAGGGAAATATTCAGCAACTCTTTGAAGATGTGCATGATTTAGGCTTGTGGACAGGCTTAGGGATAAGATTAGGCTGTCTCAAATATACGCATGACACAGATAGGTAAATATAGCAGCAAGGTAGACAGCTAGCATACGCCAAAATCCGAGTGTTAAAATGGGTGGGAAGCGG
>JAWQUT010000147.1:542181-552181 GCA_033807755.1 Ellobium chinense | reverse complement strand
TTATAAACATATCCTTCCTTGGCAGACGAATATCGTTAGACAGTTTGCAATTTTCAGTGTTTCTACTGAATTAATAAGGAGTATATTTCTTCCGCCCTAGCCCCCTTCCCTCAAAACTCAGTTTAGTTTAGTTTTCTTTCATTTCTGGACTTGGAGATTATTTTCCACGTCTTCTAGTGGTGGGTCGATACTTGATATTTTGTTAATTATCGCGATACTCAGCCTTCGAGCACTAAGTATGGGAAGTGTCGATTCAATTTCGATCCAGATACTTTACCCCAGAGGCAGAAATATCGATGCCTACGATGCTTTTGATGCTCCTGTACTGAATCGAAATTCTGAACCATTGGAAGTATCCATACTCAAGAACGATACTGCGCACACTAGCATCTTCTTAGGAACAACATCTCCATGCGGTGCTTTCAATCAATCTCTGTTAACCCTCCCCAGAGTGTCTTTGTAATCCCTACATTGTCTGCCAACTTCCACTTTTTTCGTTTTTCGTTTGTTTTTTTTTTTACTTTAGCTTTCGCTTCCTGTTTTGCCCCGGTCGTATAATGAGTAAATTATGCTTGAACATATCGATTCTTCATCTTTAATGCTGCTTTGTTGCCGTGCAGTAGAGTTATCTTTTCCTTTCTCATGCCCTTCGTTTTGTTTTCCATAACTACTATCTGTTCCGCGTCTCTTTTGTTTCCTTCCCCCTTCTGTCTTTCTGATTAATTTTTCTTCATTTTTAATCCTGTTTTGCTGCCTTGCATATGACTTTCCCCCCTCTCCTCTAATGTTTATCTAAATTTCTGTTGTTTCTGAAGTTATCTTTTCTATCTCAGCATCCTCTTTTCTGCTGTTGGCCTTTCATATCGTGCACGCTCTTTCTGTCTTCATAGGTTGTCCCAGTCTTTTTTATGTTCCTCTCGCTTTACCATTTCTCTAAGCTTCTCTCTCTCTCTTTTTAATGCCACTTTGCTGCCTCGCAGTTGAGTTTCCCCCATCCCCATCACCCCCCCCCTCCCCTTTTCATCTAATCATATGTTCTTTACTGCTGGCCTTTTATATAATGCACGAGCTCTTTTTTTTATAAGTCTATCTCTCCTTTCACTCTTTGTTATATTCCTCCTCCTTCACTGTTTCTTCATAAACTTTATTCATCTTTAATGCTGCTCTGCCGCCGTGGAGTTGAGTTGCCCCTCTCCCATTTCTTTTGTTCATATCTAAACGTACGTTCTTTCCTCATGCCTTCTTGCCTGCCAACGTTCTTTCCTTATGCCCTCTTCTCTGTCTCAGCATCATCCTCTTAGATGTTGGTCTGTCATTCTACACTCACGCTCTCTTTCTTCAAAATTTATCCCTCTATTTTATATTCCTGCCCCTTCACCATTCCTTTATAAAGTTCTTCATTTTTAGTGCAGCTTAGATGACGTGCAGTTGAGTTGGTCCTTCTGCCTTGCCCTTGTTCAGCTAAACGTATGTTCTCTGCTCATGTCTTCTTGCCTGTCTCAACATCTGTCTCTCTGGTTTTGGTCTTTCATTCTACCCATGCGTCTTATTCTTCACAGTTTATACCACTCCCCATTCTGTCCTGTCCTATTATAATATATATTAGACAGACAGACAGACAGATAGATAGATAGATAGATAGATAGATAGATAGATAGATAGATAGATAGATAGATAGATAGATAGATAGATAGATAGATAGATAGATAGATAGATATTCCTCCCTTTTCACTGTTTCTCCATAATGTTTCTTCCTCATAAATGCTGCTTTGTTTCCATTAAGCGCAATTTCCACCTCTTCACGTCTGTCTTTCCTTGAAACGTTCATCTCCTACAAACTTTCATAGATCTGGTCTCCGTCAGCGTTTTCTTATCTGCTGATAGCACTTTCATATCACGCAAGGGTTTTCATCCCACACACTCTACCCCACCCACCTCACTTTCTCATTTCCCTCAGCATGTCTCCCATTTCTTCTTCAGATCTCTGACCCGTTTTTCTCAGTTCTTCTGATCTCATATCAGCTGCGCGCTAGTTTTGGACCGACTCCATATTTCTGACATCCACGCAATACTGAGTATTTCTCTAAATATAGATATCTAAAGCAAGTACTTTTTTCTTTGTATTAAACATGATTGTAAACAATAGTATCATAATCATGTCATACAATAGTAAGTAACAATGCAAGATCTAAAAAAAATTATTACAGTTATAAAATTTAAAGAGACTATGTCACCTCGTCTCTTCGTTTTGCGACTTGGTGCAACATTACAGGATTATTCTAGTTTCAATGCATACTAATAGTACTACTATTAGTAGTATTAAACAAAAAAACCAAAATACTTATAGTGCGCAGCTGTCTAGGTCTTCTTTACCAACACTTAAAGAGTCACGAATCCCTCAAGTATTTGGCTGCGAGGAAGCACCTCAAACTACTGGATACTTATGACGGGTACTCGCTGCTAGCGATACTAAATTTACTGGTATCGATTATTCAGTATCGATGCCTGCCCAACGCTACCGCACCCTAACATCACGTGCGCTCTTTTCTCTGTTTCCTCTTCCCCCGCTCTTACTGTATGCTTCAAAGAAAAGCATTAAGGTTCTACATTAACATATTGATAGGCTAGATTCATTTCATTAAGATTATTATTGATGTAGATAGCCTGGCCGCTCGGCTTGTGTGGCGTTTTCACAATCCAAAGGTCAGGTATGGGGTTTGAGGATTCGGTTCCCGGAATCGCACGGTTGGCGTTGTCATGGCAGCATAGCAAAATACACTTTCCGTTTGCTCATTGCACTCAGGTGCAAATGAGAACCTGGCTTCAAGCTGAGAGGGGAAGGGAGGGGGTTCAAGACGCTACGCTGCACCTCGGGGACTAGATTTGCTCTAGAGGTGGCCTGTTCGCAAATGCATTACTTCTGCATTCACTTACCGTCCGTGCTGACCTCTAACCCTTTCATTACGCCATGCTTTTCAAGTGCTGGTGTCACCAAATTATCATGAGCTCATTAACTTAAACGCAGGAATAGATCTAAAGCCTGTGTACAATGATATCTAAATATATTCGCTCGGTGGTAATTTTTGCTTGTGTCACCAAATTATCATGAGCTCATTAATCTAAACGTAGAAATAGATCTAAAGCCTGTGTACGATGAATATCTAAATCTGTGCGCTCGGTGGTAACAACTAGGGCGAACCCCTAAAACATCAGTGATGTTTTCCATAGTTACCCCTTCCGAGCAAAGTTAGACAACATTGTGCGTACGGCTCTTTGTTCTTTATATAAAAAGTAGGACTTGTGTGTATGTTAGATACGTAATGCTACTTCCGAGACGTTTCGGTACGTCCAAGAGCTGTTTGTTACAAAAGGTTAAAAAAAATATAACACACAATAATTATGTCTTGTGTTTCACCCCCCCACCNGGGGGGGGGGGGGGGGGGGGGGGTCATATGCAGCCATTTCGGTAATAGAAAGAGACAAATTTCAGCATGAACTGTTTTAGAATCTTACAGTTTATAATTAAATTTTATGTTTCGTATCCATAGTATATGTTTAGAATTTACAGTTTAAATATGTGAATGCCGATGTTAGCATCAGACTCGGTGTTTAATACAAAGCTGTGTCTTAAGATAAATCTTTCAGTTTGATAACATTCTGTTTTATCATTAAATACTCAAGATTGCAAGAAAAGATAAAACAGTTTGTAGGTGTATAAATTTTAGAATGATGTTGTT
Organism: Ellobium chinense; assembly: GCA_033807755.1. Taxonomy (NCBI): domain Eukaryota; kingdom Metazoa; phylum Mollusca; class Gastropoda; order Ellobiida; family Ellobiidae; genus Ellobium; species Ellobium chinense. The sequence continues at coordinate 548,444 of JAWQUT010000147.1, read as the reverse complement.
TTGATGAACGATTTGTCAGAAAATGTTTACCGAGTTGTCTACGTGCTTTTTGTATAAGCGCCTTGCACGAGTTATCTCCCCTTGAGAGATGGGTAAAAATAATTATTTCTACTTCCGGTGACAAAACAGGAGCTCAAAGTTTAGTGTAAAAGAGAAAAACAACTACAGTTTGGCAAGTTTTCCTTCAAAACATGTCTTAACGTTTTAAGTTGTATTAACATTCTTGAAATTCCGTACCTATCATTTCTGCAAATTGATCGAAAATAGGATATTTGGAAGCAGAATAAACAACGAGTCAACCATGTTCCTTGGGCCAGGTGTGCAGAATAAGAACTTCTGCAATGGTAAACGTCTTGTTGAGACACTTTTACATTTTTGAATTTACCCACGTTCAAAGTTGTTTTCTTTTGATTTGAATAATATAAAGATAACTGTCCCTCCCTCTAGCACTTACTCGTATTCACAAAAATCTGAAAATCAAGGGCGTATTGGTCCGTGGAAATTTACGGAAGCGTTTGCGATTGACGATATCAAAAGACTTGTTTAAATGTTCCAAATACATGTACCGTGGCTCTGCAGCAAAAACAGCGTATATGGCATTTCAGGGATTACGCAGTTTCATCACACAAAAATAATATCCGTTCCTTTGGCATACGGAGGGGAAGCATTTTGGATGCCTAAAACTAAATGCTGGAAAAAAGATGCAGAACATCATGATGCGTATTTTTCAAATGCCCACTACTTATTTGTTAAAGTGCGCTTTCGGCAGACAACGCCCTGTATTGCAGGGTTCCCGGATTCACTGGTTTTTTTTTTTTTTCGTAACAGAAGGCTCGTAATCCATTTTTACCTTGGTAATTTTCTTCAGTAATCTCTTTTCGTTTGGAAAATTGAAAAAAAAACAAACCACATGCCATCTTGATCCACCACTATGAAAGATCACGGGTCTCTCTTCACTTTGATGTTCTCCCATATAATGACGTTACATTATGACAACGATACACATTCATATGAAAAGGTTTTGTCGATTTTTATCCGATTCCATTAAGTGTATAATGGGCTATTAAGCTATAATGGAAGGTTAGGCATTATATTAGCATGCCACGAAGAACCGGTTACGTTGGTTGTTTTTTTTTCCCCTTAACGAGTATTTGCTGGTTAGCCGGAATAATAATAATTCTTGTTGGCTTGTTCGCCCGCTGGGCATTTTTTTCTCTCTCAGAAATGGCTTGCCCACCCTGCCGGGAACTGCTTTGAACTGAGGTTTTCAGTTGCTTGGGTATAGAGGCAATACTGTCGGCTTCGCTTCCTGGCAATCCGGCTGGTGGCAACTTTCGCCTTAATCGCAACATTTTCCTGGTTAAACATGCCGTATTCCTTGTTTAAAAATTTCTCGATAATCGCAGTTTTATTTTAATTGCAATGTTGGGTTGGTTTTTTTTCGTGATGTCAGGGAGTTCACTGTCTCTTTATTAAGAGTAATAGGCTACTTTATTACCAAGACTATGTTGTTGTATGCTTCAAACAAGGGGTCATCGTGACATTGTTGTTTCTCTCCCTGTCCTTCCCACCCATTCTCTTCCAGTCCGTTTTATCTTTATTATCTTTCCTGCTTCTCTTGCCTTCTTACCCCCTCCCTAACCCTCTGGTCACCAAGGTGAGTCAGCAAGTCTTTATTGCTTAATAGATTAACATGATTTTTTTTCCCAATCTTTCCCTATGTTGTTCTAGTCTGTAATCTTCCATTTCTCCTGTTTTGCCTGCTTCTCCCTCACTTTTCGAGTGTGTAAACGCAAACTCTTTATTGAGACTGATGGGCGTCCGTTTTGTGCTTTTAGCAATCTGTTTGACACTTCTCATCCTCATCCTTCTCTCCCACTGTGTCAGTCTTCTTTAGTTCTTTCCTGCTCCTTCCATCTTCTCTTCCCCCCCCCCCCCCCCCNTTCCCCACTTCCTGGGCCACATGCCCGGGTAATCTAGTCAAGCCTCCATTGCTGAAGAAATGTGGATTAACATACTTTCCCCCGCCTGTCCTCCCCTGTATCTTCCTTGTTTACTTGTTGCCGGAAACATCATCACTGCATTGCATTCCCAACACGTCCATAGGTGCTTTGGTCCCCACGCCAAAAGCTGTCTCGAAGAGTCCTTGCTTATTATGCTGGTTGGCATCTGATTGAGGACAGTTCTGCTTCTTTCAGCGAGTCTGTAGTGTCTCCCACTACCTCTTACCACACTTGTTTCTTTCATGCGCTCCACTGCAGCAGGGTTGCTGTCCTTGATATTTTCTTCTTTCAGTCTCTTTGTGAGGTCCTTGATGACATCTGTACATCGGTATCCTTTTTTCAGTCTTCAGTCCTCCATTTCTTCTTTGCCTGCCCTGTCCCGTATCTTTGCTATTTCTGTAATGTCTCGAGTATGTAACTCCACGTCTACGGTTTCAGTCTGTCTTCAGTCTGCAGTATCTCGACTATCTCTCGCCACACTCATATTTTTTTAATGCGCTCCAGTGCAGGAATGCTGTTCCAGACCTTCTCTTCCTCTTCTATCAGTCTCCTTCTCAGGTCCCTGGTAACATCTGTACCCTTGGTTTTTTTTTGTTTTTTGATTTTTTATTTCGAGTCTTCTATCTTCCATTTCTTCCTTTGCCAATCTCTCCCTCATATTTGTTATTTGTGTATTGTCTCGAGTATGTATCTCCCAGTCTTCAGTTTCAGTCTGTTATCATTATCACCCTGCCTGTCTCTGAATGTCTGAATACGCTCATGCTGTCTTTTCTAATCTGGTCAATCATCATAACAAGTAATAGGACTTTTAACGGCCTTGAACATACCTGCTTTGATGTCTTTCCCTTGGAATGTCGAATCCCCTTCTCATTATAATGCGTTGGGATGAATTATGTTCCCCGAAACTGCTATTGGCCGCGCCCGTAATATTCGTGATTTGGCTAATATGAGGCATAAAAGCTCGAAGAAAATCACTGTGTGTGTGTGTGTGTGTGTGTGCTTGCGCGCGCGCGTGTGCGTGTGTTTGGGAGAGGGGAGTTGAGGAAGGGTGAAGAGAAGGTATAATGAAGGAGAGCTCCCTTTTTTTGTTGTAGCTCTACTTTCATCATCTTAACCTAATTTCCTTCACTTGTGTATGCACTTTGGGAGAACAGCTTGAACTGTGCAAAGAGATGCGTAGACGCCCTTAAGTTCCTTCCATTACATCACAAAGAGCATGCCTTTTACCACTACTACAGAGGTTCCCATCCTGGTGTGAGCGTGCCATTAAGATTACACCAGGCAAAATCCAATGGATATGCAAAAAGCGCGCCATTATCAGCTTATCACATAATGCAGTCTCAAAAATACGAGTTATGATCGACCTTACTTTAATTTGACCAAGACTTGAAGTAAATGAGCGGTTTTGCTTGGTGTTGTCAAGAAGTGTGGCGGCCCAGAAAGGTTGGAAACACCTTGCCACCTTGCTTTGGCATTGTGTTGTACTCAGACATTTTTTTTTTTCTGACTCTTTGGGTGTTTGGCTATGTCTGTGAAGTGGATGCCAGTGAGAGTGAGCTATGTCTGCATGTAGTAATTGCGTGTGCATGCCTGCCACCACACTGTGTGTTTTTTGTGTGTGTGTGTGTGTGTGTGTGTGTGGGTGTGTGGGTGTGTGTGTGTGTGTGTGTGTGCTGAGGAGCGGGAAGGTTATATCTTGGTGTCTGGATGCAGAGGGCATCGTAGTTTGTGCCATCAGCTGTTAGTTGCAGCTAGCTTGGGGCTTATTTTTTTTTATACCAGGGTTCATGCGCCCTCCTGGAATTTCAGGAGTTTCTGGAAATCTCCTGGAATTTTGTCTTGGAGGTATAATCTCCTGAATTTCTCCATTTTTCTGCTTGACTTTCCTGAAAAAGTGCGTTCGAAAAAAAAAAATTGCAAGTTTGTGCGCGCATGTGTGTGTTGAGGGGGAGGGGGTAAGGTGGGGGACTGAAATGGCCAACATTGTCACAGGAATCGATCCTGATGCGCGCGATTGTACTCCAGGAAAAGGTTGAAATCTGTTGAAATTTCTCCTTAAATTTTCCGGGAAAATTATTTCGAAACTGGGATATGAACCCTTTCGTACTTTTTGTAGACCTACACAGGAGAATAATGCTAGGCTGAGCGTCGTCTGTGCCATGTCGTTGAAGGAAGATTGCAGTGTAGATTCCAGACTACTGTGCCTGTAATGTACCAGTTCGTGTAACCGCAGCAGATGGTTTTTGGAGCACCACAGATGAATTCCTGATGGCTGTTTTGCAGCCCTCCCTTTCATGACTGCCACCTGGCGTCATTGAGTCTTGACCTCCTGTTCCTAAGTGGTGTTTGCCTATCTCTTTTTCTTCATCATCGACTATGTGCCTCTCCTTTTGTCCTCTATGCCATGCCGATCGGCTTAGTATGACCTGCTTTTCTAATGATATGGCCATGCCCTATTGTATTCACAAGAAAAAACTAAGATACATAACAACTATATAATATGTGACTTAAAAGGAAATTGTCTTCCTATCACTGTTGTTAGGATGGGCCCTAAGACCTCACACCACCTCTACTTCTATTTTTCAGTATTTTTTGCTCATTTCATGTTCTTCTTCTTCTGTATGCCTGTCCTCGTGCTTTCTGTGCCTTGAAGGATGGTCTAAACAAGGTCAGCCTTTTTGGTGATATGGCCATGTTCTCTTGCATTCACAGTCAATAAATACTATACGTAACTGCTATACTTGATCCCACATCGCTTCTACTGCTTTACTTCTATTTTTCTTTGTTGTTTCCTCATTTAGTTTTCTTGGTATTGCATTCACAGTAAGTAACTGAAATGCATAACAACTATATAATAATGTGACTAAAAGAAGTTATGTAGGCTTTCAATGTTCTTAGGAGGGGCCCTCCCACCACTTTCTCCCCCTCACCCCTACCTTTTTTTTTTTTTGCAATGCAGAGGCTGCGGCAGTGTTGGTTACGACTTTCCCTTTCCGGAGGAAGATTCTGCGGTATTTTTAGTTCATTTTGTCATGTAATGATCACAGTTCAACAGATCTTTGGTCCTTTCGTCGGGTNTGTTCTTAGGAGGGGCCCTCCCACCACTTTCTCCCCCTCACCCCTACCTTTTTTTTTTTTTGCAATGCAGAGGCTGGGGCAGTGTTGGTTACGACTTTCCCTTTCCGGAGAAAGATTCTGCGGTATTTTTAGTTCATTTTGTCATGTAATGATCACAATTCAACAGATCTTTGGTCCTTTCGTCGGGTAATTTGATTCGTTTCCTATACCTCATTAGGATTCGATGGGCTATCTCTGACCGTGTTGAATTATTTTACACCCTCGAGACGGGATGTACGCACGTCAGAGTCAGAGGCGGCACATGCAGCGGACACGAAGTGGTGGGGTGGGGTGGGGGGAATGAAATTGTGAATAGGTTCTAGTATATTCTTGCCCTCTCGCTTTTAGACCATTAGTTGGTCACAGAGTGAGCAGATGAAGCGAAAAAAAAAAACTTGCGGTTATCAAGCGCCTAGCTCTTCTTGTGTGGACGATTAACGGGAATACGTAGCATAAACTTGGCGTTCCCGCAGCTACAGCTTAGCTTGGTCGATTTTGATCTCTGGGGGTCACAGTTTCCCCTCCCTTCACCCCCCCCCCNCCCCCCCCCCCAATCACCACGCCCAGTTCCACCTTTTTCTCACCTGCCCATTCATCTATTCATCTTCCGCCGATTCTTTTGTAACGATACAGTGTCTTAGTCGTCCGTCTTCCTTCCAAAACTCTAGCAAAGAAAGTTTCTTTGCCGATGCCAGGAATATCCTTTATGTCACAGTGTCCTAGAGCCAGCCGCCTCCCGCTCCCTCCGTGTTTTTTGAAGGACCCTTCCCTCATTACCCCCCTCACCCTCTCATCTCGTAGGACCCTTCCCTCCTCATCCCCTCGTCTCCTCACCCCCTCGTCACCCCCTCCCTCCACTAGCCATCTATTTGTGGGAGCATTGTCCCCCCGATGTCAAACAGTGCTTTACGTCACATTGGCCTTCAAAGCCTCCTCCCCTTCATTCAGTGTTCATGCAGTATCCCTCCCGCACTCCCCGACCCATCCACCCACTAGCCGTTCATTTACGGGAACGTCGTTCATTTACGGGAACGTTGTCGCGCCAATGCCAGACAGTGCTTTATACGTCATAAATGCCTTCAAACCTCCTCCCCTTCATTCAGTGTTCATGTAGTATCACTCCCGCACCCCCTCCTCCCTTCC
>JAWQUT010000147.1:527592-542095 GCA_033807755.1 Ellobium chinense | reverse complement strand
ACTAGCCATCCATTTACGAGAACGTTGTCGCGCCGATGCCAGGCAGTGCTTTACGTCACACTGGCCTTCAGAGCGTAGGCGAGATGTGCTGGTATTGACACCAGGCGGAAATCACGGAATTCCTGCGCTTATGAAATTCCTGATTATTTTAAGTATTGACGGCTAAGCATAGTACTAGTAGGAATGGTAAGGTTTAATGGCGCGGTTAATGTTTCCGGTGAGTTCGGACGTGGGCATGTTCTGATATTTCCAGGTTGTTCCTGTCGCTAATTTTTACACTCATTAATCATGAAGAGATATTTTTTTTTCGTAAAATTAGTGGGAGTAGGAGAGGGGAGGACGCCTAGTATTTTGTGATGAAATGTTTTAGTGGCCTCACATGTGGAAAATGTTTGAAAGTGAAATATTTCAGTTTTCGACATTGTAACGGAGAGCCGGGAAATGCGATTCTTATCCCCGATATTTCTTATCTAGGGAAATTATAGAGCAACCTTTCTAAGCGATATAATTATTACCAGTTAATAACCAACCAACTAACCGGAAACTACATCCACAATTTGTACTGATTAGTTCCTGTTAACTCTTTATTTTGCCGGATGGCCTGCTATGACCTGCCAACGAGTTTTACTGCATTGTCAGCAATTTCCCGCCATATACCTTCAGTTTCGTAATGTGGATTTAATAACATAAGTACTACATGTGTGATATCAGTGTTGAGTTTGACAGATTTGTTCCCATTGATATGGCGTTTAGAATAAATGAAGGGCTCCTTGGCAAAACGCATTATACACCATTCGGGGCTTGTGGCAAAACAGACCAGATACAAAGCATTTTTTTTTTTTGAAAGGCGAAATTTAATTCTGAAATAATGTAGACAAAATGTCATTCTATGGAGTGGAAATATGTATGTATATTAGATACTCCTACTGCTACATGGAACATGCAGAATAGCCAACAAATTTAAATTGGTGGATAACGCGTTTTGTCATGCAATCCCTCAAATGTTGGCGTGTTTCTGGTCCCCACCAGCAGAATTACGACAGGTAATGCAAATTAACGAAATGGGCAGTCCTTTTATTCTGTGAGGGATGGGGCGGGGTGGGNGGGGTGGGAAAGAGAGAGAGAGATCCTTGGAAATTCCAACCAACGGAACTGTGAGTCTCTAAGCTAGCAAAGATGGCTGCGACTGATGTGAATGAAGTAGAAAGGAGTGCGCTGACTTGCCGGAGGTGTGAAGTATACTTAATACGTCTTTGCCTCGTTTAGTAGTATTCTTAATACTTACCACATCCTCCTCCGACGCAAGACCTTTGATAAAAAGTTCCACGTACAAATTTGAAGCCGCAGGTAGTGGCCGCCAGCCGCCATTGTTGCCAGTTTTACTAAAGAAATTCTACATTTCTAACTAACGTCTAAACCCCAGCCACTTCTCTGCAAAGGATTCCTCTAAGGACCATAACACGTACTCTAGTAAAGGATGCCAGGCTAGTATTAGTAATTAAAGGATTAATTGTGACCTTTCTTTACAGGCACTGACGTGACCATGATAGGTTGGGGCACTCAGGTCCATGTGCTGAGGGAAGTTGCAGCTTTGGCCCAGCAGAAACTCAACGTTTCCTGTGAGGTCATTGATTTATGCACCATCCTCCCGTGGGACCAAGAAACTGTGATGCAGGTAAGTCTCCAAAATTTTGTGCTCAGCGAGTTCGTGTTGATAGTCTAAAGGCAACAAACTAAGTCGGTATTTCGTGAGCCTCAGAACATTTTTTTTTTCGCGTAACTCATTATTTGGCACTGCTGAGATGTCTTGCCAAGATCCGATTTATCACTGTACTCTTTTCATATACTTGAAGTAAAATTGGTTTTAAGGAACAGAGACCCATTGCAGATACAAGCCTCTTTACAAAAAAACATACAGTAATAAAACGAGAACCATCAAATTTTTTTCAGTTTTTTTTTTTTTTCATTTTTCTCGTAATCACAAAGTAATGAGTGAGACAAAAATATTCTGAGGCTAACGATTTGTGTATGAGAAATATGATTTTATTCAGTGACAGATTTGATATGATTTATTAGCGTCATGTCATATTACAGTTTTAAGAGGAAAGGCTTGATGAGAATGCATTAGGATAAATCACAGCACAAATTTTAATACATTATCAAAGCCCGGCTTCAATGAAAGAACAAAGGCTGACTTATAGCACAGACAGGTTAGATCAATAACAGCTTTATTCTACCCTTCCCTGAACAATTGCTCGTTGCTGAAATGTATGATCATCAAAAGACAACCAAAAGAAGATATTCTTGTTTCATTAGAGAGGCCTAACCATTGTGTTGGACTCACATTTCTCTTGAAGGTGACGTCACATGCTGTATTTTCCATCTGTAGGCGGCACCAACTCAAATCTGTCATCTCTCATCATTGTTATTAAAGCTATGAGCTAGCATTCTTAGCCAGAAGCGGATTTTGTTGTTGTTGTTGTTTTTTTTTGCAATATTATAGCCGTCTGACGTTCCGGTAGATTTAAATGGAGACAGTTTGTGAAGTGTACAATAACGTGCATTTTCTTTTCTCTCAGGAGAAAATCACCTTTCATGGCAGGATTGGACACCAATCAATGTCATATTGAGGAAATTCGTGGGGTGGTTTAGGAGTGTTTCTTTTATGATTACGTTCTGTTTAAGCTTTAAGTGCCGCCTCCAACTGTGGTATTACCCTCCTCCTCCCATCAACAGCAAGAAATGCTGTTTCCTTCAACACCACTCACATCTCCCATATCGTCACCGTCCCCTAATACTGTCGTAAATGCAAATCTACCAAAAAGCAGTTACGACAGTGTTAGGAGACGGTGACGATATATGATGAGAACTTTATCTCCCACACCGATTAATGTTCACAAAAGTCTCAAAATCTAGGGCAGACTGATCCGTGGAAACGTTTGGGGTTAAAATCCTCTTTAATTTTTTTTGTTTTGTTTTGATATAACATAGTGGTTTAGCAGCAGAGAACGTGGCATCTACAGAGAAAAAAACACGCCATTTCCTTTTCCATGTAGGTGTGTCTACAGAAGGAATTTCTGGTGTGGAACTCTGAATGCTGGAAGGATGATTCAGAACCTCATGGTCCTAAACATTCCCTCGCCCATTCCACTCTTGTAATGTACTTTCAGCAGACAACACCCTACATTGTCGGGTTCTCGGATATGCTTATGTCCCGTAACAGGACTCGCATGAGTCTTGCAGCGAAGTGTCCAACTCACTGTGTCTTTATATTTGTTATTATAAACACAAACTCATGTAACGATTCTTGATGTACTCGAGAATACCCTGTGCCTTTTTTTTTTTTTTTGCAGTCTGTGGTGAAAACAGGTCGGGTCCTCATCTCCCACGAGGCTCCCATAACGATGGGCTTTGGGGCTGAGGTAGCTGCAACCATACAGGTTAGTGGGCAGCGGGGGCAGAGACTGAAAGCCCTGCCGTTTTATAAGAAAAAGACTTATAACGCCATAATCACAGTTTTACTGGAGATGAAGAAAACGTTCCTGTTTTTGGACGCTCAATTAGGGGCACAAGATTATGGTTGGCTGTCTTGGAAACTATAGAAACAATGAGAGAACATTAGGATCTAAACAAAGGTTCCCACAGGTGAATTTGAATCAGTTTGGCTTGCATAGTCTTTTTCTTTAAACGGTAGAGCTTGTGTTTTTGAATGATTGCGATTTATAGGACAAAAGGACATGAAGGACTTTGACATGAGGGAACCATTTTGATATGGCAGATTGGTACGTCTTTTCTTAGGAAGAACCTAAGTAACTTTAGATTTGATAGCAGAGTTACATAGTCTTTGTTCGTAGGCAGGAGGCAGTGCCTCTAATGATATGGTGAAACCTTCTAAATGTGGCTTGACTTAAATTTGAGAAATCATGAAAAACGTATGACCTTTAGAATTAATTTCTCTGACCTGCTACTAATTTTTTCTCCAGAATTATACACAAAAAAAGGGGGGGGGGGCTTTCAAACATATTTACTTGACTAATAGAAGGGGTTTAATAGTGGGTCTAAATGTGTGACTAACTGAATAGTGGCCCAAACCTTTGATACAAGTTTTTATCAAATAACTAAGTATGTCTTTGAGAGTCATATAGGGCATGGAGGACAAGTTTGATGTGGACATATAATAATTAATTATGCGGTTTATAAGTCTCATATCCAGGCTAATGCCCGCTTATGCGACTTCACACTAGTATTACCCCAGCAGGCATGATCACACTAGGACTTTCTCAGCTCCCTGGGGAGCAGACAGTGCTGCTGCCATTTACAGGCGCAGATCACTAGTATTCTGACAGTATCTTCCACTGCCTATAACAGGTACCTATTTTACAGACGGGTTGACTGAGGACAATGTGAACGAAATGCTTTCCCTAGGCACTTACAACATGACTTTGGTCGGGAATCTAACCCACGACCTTTAGATCTTGAGTCCAACGTCTTAACCATTGAGCCACATATCTAGGAGTGCAGGTTCATTGCTTTGAGAAAGATGAATGTAGAAGTTGCACTTGTAACCAAGACACTCTTTGTAATGCAGAAAATAGCACTACTTAAAATCAAGAAGAAAAGAGTCCAAAAAGGTATCTCACACCAAAATGGAGGCTCTCGATCATGTTGACATAACATCGTTTTCCACAGATAAAAAGTTCCAATTAAAAATGCGATTGCGTGCAACCCTTCTCTTAGCGTGAGGAAAATGGATTCGTCATAAAATCTTTAAGACCAGAATGGCTTCTCTACACCATGCTTCATAAGTGCTGATATCATCAAATTACCATGGGTTCATTCGCCTGGAGAAAGAAATAATTATTCATTACATGGGGTATATGACGTACAGATATATGTTACGGACATTGGCTTTTCTATACATCTAGGAACTGTTTGTTTCAAAGGGGTAGAGAATGTGACATATACATATGCATTATGGTCATTGACCTATCTGTACGTCTAGGAGCTGAGTTTTTTTTTTTACAAAGGGAAGGATGTACATGTATGCAATACGTAACGAAAGGGTAAGTTTTTGAACTGATAACATGAATTCAATTCCAACAAGATTCAGCTTAAAATTTTGAACAAAGTGACGCCAGTTGGTTTTTTTTTTTTGTGTGTGTGTATGATCTGATTTGTGGAATACGACCGTGTATGTCAGTATAGGAGTTCATGCTATGATCACCATTTCCTGAAGGCTAGTATTGAACGGACATTCTATGTGTGTGAAAGAAACTGCGTTGACGGTGTTATGTGGAGGCGTATTTTGTGGCTCTGAAGACGTGAGCACAGCTGGTGTTCTGAGTTTCTTTATACACCTGTACATACAATAAACACTGTGATGTCCTGTGCTGAGGTGTAAACTGTCTCACGTCATAGTTTACGTTCTGTGAGAATGCTCACCTTATCACTTTGTTTCCTCACACTCACAGCCTCGCATTGCACTCTCCTCTCACACTACATCTGTCTCTGTACATAGAGGGCTGTGGGTTTTTTGGTGGTTTTTTTTTCTTTTGCACAAGGAAGTGCACTGAACTCTGATTGAACCCGGAACTTACGGCAAATTTTGTAGGCCGTGTATTCCAGAACATTCCTCCTAGTGCAGGATTAGGAGTGGGGTTAAGGGAGAAAAAACCTTTTTTTTTNGGGGGGGGGGGGGGGGGGGCGGCAGCCCTTAGAATACTTTGATATTCTCATTGTCTAGGAACTCTCACGTCTTTTCGTTTTCATTTCCAGTTCTGCCTTTAACCCTAAATCAGTGGAAGAAATTCCGAATGAGACTCACACCCCTAATTGGAATCCATGCCCATTAATCAACCTAAACCCTACCCCTCACGCTACCTCTGAACTCTAACCCTACCCTTCATTCTAGTCCTAATGCTCATCAAGACGGAGTTTGAGTCGAGGCGAGTCCCTGACCCAAATATCAGTCGAGACAGGAGCATCAGGTGTGAGACTCACTCGGAGTTCCTTCCAAATCAGTTACTAAGTGGGAGAGTCTCACGATATTGTCCATTAAGGAAGTCATATGGTCAGACGTAAGCGGGACCAGTATCAGGCGCCCGGAGTATGCTTCAAGTTGCAATTTTGATTCATGCATGATTTAAGGGCAGAATCATGGCACACTCCAAAGGGCCTGTGCTAACATTTAAGGGTAAGGTAAGGGTTGAAGCCAGAAGTCCGACAAATCTTGTAAATAAGGTGGAGAAGCTGACACACTTTTGAATTTACGCACACCCCATGTTTCCAGCAACAAATAACAAGTGATTGGCGGAAGCCATTGCGTGCTGGCTGGTTGCAAATGCAACCCTCTATTCCATGACAGCTGAATAGACGGTTAACACCTTAGTTTAATGCTTTGTGTCAGTCTTCGTGTTCTCGATGCGCCCTCTTATATCCTTATGTCGGGCATTCATAGTTTCTTAAGCTTGTCTTTTTAGGCATTTACAAGACAAAGGTGGTTGGTTGCTCGGCAGCATTTGAGCGGGGAAAAAATGCAGTCAATGACGCATTTACTGCTCGGAGGATAAAACCACTGCCTTGATTGTATCATCTGGTGGACGTGTACAATCACATTACTTCTAAATCATAGATTATGATTATTTACATAAAGATTGAAAAGATTTAAAATCCTCATAAAACTGTTACATCCGTAAACTGTTAAGTTTGAGCTTGTGCATGACATATGATATTAATGTCAGAACTGGCTCATAATTCTGAGTAAAATGGTACCACAATTGGTAGTGTGATATGGTTTATGGTATACAGCTTTAAAGGTCAGTAACGAATGACTAAAGGGCTTATCTTCTGCTGCTTTTGAGAATATTGAATGGTTCTGTTTAAACCACGCTGTTTGCACCAGAAAGCTTCTATTGTTATTCCTGTTACTTTATTATGGGTATTCATAGTTTTGTAATACTGTATATATTTTGCTCGGAGATTAGTATTGACATGACGTAGAATACGAGGATCTAAAAATTTGATTTTGGTCAGGAAAATCATCATAAGCCTTTTTGTCAGAAGTCATTAGATATGTGCTTAGCAAAGATATTGCAGTTCTGCTTCCAGCCAAACAGCGTTTCCAGTTCTTTCTAGTATGTCAGTGTTTGACCACCTACGGTGTTTAACGATGAAAAAAGTAAAAACGGCTCAAGGGGTCATAGAGATTAATTCTAAAGGTTAAGGCAATTTTCATGATTAACCAATTTTGAGGCAGGCACACTTGTTACAATTTACCAGATCACCAGAGAAGCGTCCTGCACATGAATAGGGTTACCCAGCAACTTTGTTTGCATATCTTTTGGAAATGTGTGACAGATCCCCAGTCAGTTGTCTGGCACCAACTTTAAGTTTATCACGTACATGTTAAGTCAACTGTTTTAGGCACTCTTTTTCAAAACTTGTGCTGTTGCTCCCTTATGCCCTCTTGAGGCGTTTCAATTTCTATTAATAAGAGCCAGTCTTGGCACCACAGCAAGCAGATCATTTATAAGTAAACAGTCGATGGCATATTTATTGTGCAGTTCTGTGTCACCAAGTCTTGGTTTGAAACCTTGAAATAGGAAGAGTGACTGTGGATGTTTTACTGCGAATGTCATATCCTGAGAATGAGTTTGATCAATGATACATATATTATTTAGAATGAATCTGAAAGCATTGGCAATGCTGCCCTTAGATTTTTTTTGGTTGTTTTGTTTGTGAATGTGACTTGGTGTGGTCATCCTTTGCGTTGTTTGACCCAGGTCGTAGCAGTCAGAGAAAGCAATAGCACCATTGACTTTGGGGATAGCAGAGCTTAATCCTTTGAATTCTGACTCCCAACCATGTAAATCCTTACTCCTCTGTGCTCCTGGCTGAAGCCAGCAACAGACTAAAGGAACAACATAGAGTTTGTGGACCAATGTTTTAGTTCCAAACCAGACAGAAATATCAGTCTTAGGATTCAACAACTGTTATATGTTCTTGAAACTTTACTCCTAGTTCTTTTTGTTAATAACTTATGAGATATGATGGCATTTTGCTGCCGTCAAGAAAAGAGATACACAGTCCTTAACTCAGAATATGGTTATAAAGCAAACATCATTTTTTTCTTACAGGTATCATGAGAGATCTTAAAATTTGAAGTAATGATATGATTATGCAAACACATTGCTTGCTTATGATTAAAAAATAATGTTATATCTCACAAGAATGAGATATGAAGAAAAGTGTGATCATATAATTATACGAACATTATATCAAGCAATTTATTATTTAACAAGCAGTGGTCTTAATTTCAAGAGCTTACCCACAAAATCTAACCTCTTCAGAACTGGCTTAAAAATTTGAATACATTTTTTTTTTTTCATTTGACCTACTTTGTGGAATATGACCTCAAACATCAGCATGAGTGATATCTTTTTTTATTTATATTTCTGAAATCCTGTCCGTATTTTTTATTGTATGCCTTATCAATATGATATTATAGCATAGGACGCCTCTTCAAAAAACATGTTTCAATCTGTGTTATATCTTATCTTTTGTTTGTTCTCACAAACAGCAAGAATGCTTCCTCAACCTTGAAGCTCCAATAGAACGAGTGTGTGGCCATGACACGCCCTTCCCACATGTCTACGAAGTCTTCTACATGCCAGACAAATGGAGGTGCATTGAGGCCATCAAACGGCTCATAAGTTACTGAGTTGACTCAAGGTTATCTTACTTGTTTGTCTTTGCATGCCCTATCATTATTGTGAATTTGGCAGGGAAAGGAAACTAGTGGAAGGATTTGGAGGACATTGGCATTTGTTTCTTCACTGGTTTGAAAGTTTCTAAGCAGGAAAAGCAGGAGAAAAATTGTTTAAATGATATGGTTGTTGACTAAGAGTCAGCAATAAAAAGCACAAGAAATGGTTGGGGTTGAAAAATTTTGAACACAACGGAAAAACAGGACTTTTGAAGAGGACTTCCCAGAAATCAGGGTTAACAAGAATGTATGTGAGACCTTATGAGATATACTTTATTGATCTTTTTTCGTAATTTATGTGGATTTGAAACTTTAGGGAATTGATTTAAAAGCTGTCATACATTTAAGTTGAATTGATGAAGGTTGCCCCAGTAGCCCACTGTGTCAGGGACTGTGCCATTTTACATTGTCTTACCAAATTATTGTAAAGCATTTACACTTTCAATGGCCAAATCTTCTGTTGTTTGCAATTTCAGAACCTCAAAATGTTATTTTGTCAGAGTTAGTACAAAAGTCATAAGGTTAGGGAATAAGTCAACATGAGCTTATTATTCCCTTTTATTTTATATTTCACTGAAACTATGTATAATCTAAAGTTTAGAATAAGATGTTAAAATGTTGGAATCCAGTGGAGGATAACTCACTGAGTGGCATTGGTAAAAGTGACACTGCTTGCCACCAGTCAAGTGAATCACTGAACAAACTTAAAGGTCATACCTGAAATTGTTCACAGCGTGTAGTGAGCTGTTTCTAATGTCTCTAAGTACAGCTGCATCCCTACTTACTGCATTGTTGTACCTCCAGTTAGTTTTAGTTAGCTTTAGTAATTTCTTTCATTTTGAAAATATAATTTTGGACCTTAGGTTTCTTCCTTACTCCCATCCCCAAAATGTTTCTTTTTTCTCTCGCCACACCAACTTAACCCTTTGAGTGTGATGAACCATGAACATGCTTTTGTGGTATATAGACTGCAGCAAACCATCAAGATGGTCAGATTTACCAACCATTGCAGGAAAACCTGGTATGTGCTCTGGTCATCCTCTTCTTCTTGTTTTTTCAGGATATCTATGATTACATATTCATTTCATATTGAATAAGGTCATAGTTTCTTTAAACATGCAAAGCTTTGTCTAAAAGTTCACAATTTTAAGTATGCATTCTCTTAACAAAAGAAATAAAAATTGAGTCAGCATTCAAAAGATTAATGAGGATCAAAGTATTTAACACATTTTAGGCACTATTTTTATGTTATAAAATACTTTCTATTTTTACCACATTTTTTATTTTGGAGTCCACTCTAAAGAACAGCCTGCCAAAGTAATATCTCAATTCTATACTCTTAGAAAAATCATCCTCAGTGGTGGGATGAACACTTAAAAGCTGCGTAATAGAAATATTATGTGGATGGTTTATGGGTGTTTCTTGGAGGATGACCTTCTGTTTCAGCTTTCTGTAACTTCTGAGGATGGACTTGTCATGCTGTATTATGATACAAAAAGTCATGCAAAGTAAGTTTTGAGCCAGTTACATCCTTACCCTCCTCAAACCAAACAAAGGAGATGACAGTCTAATGCATATGAATTTCTTTTTTTTTTAAAATGAGGTAGTAAAATCCACATATCGTTGTCACTGTGTGGGTGAGAAGAAAATATGGTGCTGACGCAAAACTTGGGTGGGGTGAATATTTACTTTCTTTATTTTATCAGATCTTCCTTGACAATGCATAGACATGTATTGAGTTAAATAACCTTAACCAGCTCCTTCTGTTTGTTTGATGATTTTTTGTTCAATGATTGAGTTTATAATTTTATTGAGGTTTCCTCAGCCAAAATATATAAGGAATATTTGAATAATCAGTTCTTGTATTTTGGTTTTTCTTGTTTTGGTTTTGTTTCTGTATGATGATAAAAAAGAACTTCAAATGACTGATGTGTGAGACAGAGTACATACCACCTCTTATAGCTAGAGTGAAGTGCTTGCATCATAAGACTGCTGCCATTCTTTGTCAATGTTTTAAGTTTAGTACCTGAAAAATGTTACATAGTTCACATCTTAGGCTTGTATTTCTAGTATAGTTTGATAGATTTGTAACCAGAGCTCTGAGGTAAGATTTTGGTAAATCATTCACCCACTTCAAAGTTAACATTTTTAATACTGTACACTTGAAATACTGTATGCTTCCATTCTAAGCCTAAGACATTTGTGCAAGAATATGATCATTTGTCTTTCTCCAGAAGACTAGAAGGCAGGAGATTGAAGAAACATATATGTAGAATGGATGATGTGTTGTTTTTTTTCTTAAGCAGAAAATGCTTATAGTTGTGGAATGGTAAATCTGTATCCTTCTTTCGCCCATTGGCCTATTGATATTATATACATATGTATGTGTGAGTCATGATGTGTCATGAAAAGGATGTGTGCAAATGCCCGACAACTTGGGGCATGGGTGGTCTTCTATGTCTGTATTCAGGTAAGGATTATCAATGCTGTCAAAAAAAAAAAAATGAGGCCCTTCAGGAAGCAGATATTATGTGTATGAAACATGGAATGGGGATAGGCTGCCCTTAGTGAACCTTAAGTGCAGGTGAAATCCTTGTGTTACATTTATTGTTATTTTCATCAAAACCTGTCTTCTTGACATGCAGTACAGTTAATATGGTAGAGCAGGAAAAGGTTGGTTTGGGGGGATGCCAGGGGGGANGGGGGGGGGAGATAAAGATGAGACTAAAAATACTGGAAATTTTTTTTCTGAATGAAAGAAAAACAAACAAATGGGCAAATAAAGGAGATTTAGGGAGGAAAATTGGATGTTCTTTTGCTAGTGATAAACTCAGAAAGTGTTACTTCAACTTTTTGCCCTCAAACTTCGTGCTCTGCATGGCTTGTTGGTGTCGTGATGACATTGTACTATCACTCTTATTTCATGACTAAGTAAGCTCTCAGTTAATTATTGATACTGTCCTGGCCAGAATTTGGTGAAGGAAACTAGGGATAGAGTTTAAATTGTGAGGAATATTTTCAGATGTATTCGTTATCATGGCTTTTCCCTAGTAGATGGTCAGTGGCATAGAAGTGGCTTTTGTCAGTGTCAGATCTCAAAGTTGACTGGATCACAAATGGGTCTTGCCTGAAGTCATGAGCCCACCAACCTTCTGACTGTGTCTTCTTTACATTCTTCATTCTGGCATTGGAAGAAAAGCTTGATTTTAGCTGTCAGCAGTAATATATTACTTTTAGCAAAAATGTTTCCATATAAGCAGCATTTTCAGCTAGGATGCAGTATTTTATCCAAAGCTACAGTGAGAAAATGAGAGATTTGAGTGAAGGAAAATCTTGATCATGAATCAGTGGCCCTAAATTGTCTCATAAAAGGGGTTAAGTTGTTCTATATATGGAAAATGACAAGTCTTTAGGGACTGCATAATCAAAGTATCCATCTGAACATTGTAATCAAATAAATTCACAGTGCTTATGATTTGTAGGTTTTGCACATGATGTCATCTTTTTTTTAAGTATGCAAAAAAACTGTCACACTTTTGTATATCTGTACATGCGTCATGCCTTTTTCTTTTTAAACCTTGGAGTAGCCTGACTAAAAACAGTGATTGAAGCTGTCAGCAACTGTTAAAAAAATCAATTTATCCATATTCATCTTGGATTAAATATGTATTTCGAGATCAGGCGAGCGGGGCATTTTGTAGTTGCCAGTAGACATCATTATCGCAGAAATCTTATCCTCTTCAGTCTTTCTGCCTCTTTTAGTGGAAGGGAGTTAATCTCTGGGACGAGTTTTTTGTTTGACGATTTGACAAGCTGTGAGATCAGTCTATTTGTTTTTGAGATATCAAGATATTAATACAGTCATTATTTGGAGATTTCACCTCTCCTTAAGGCATTATGCAAATAGAACTTGGGACTGGCAAACTTTGGGCACTTGAAAAACCCATCTACTGGCCATGCTTTGGTCTTGAGTAGCAGACTTTCGCACAAAACTCAAATAATATCAAACGCAGAAATTTTAGGCTAGTCTGCTGGAGTTTGAATTTAAAAGGTCTTACCGTAGTACATTATTAGAAAGCTTTTTTTTTCAAGTTACAGTCTCTTAGAGGACCATTATGTGTCATGTTCACATCTGATATTGATATGCAATGTGCGAAATGATCTGACTGTAACACCTGGAAATACTGCATGCATATGTTGGTCTTTGACATAAAAATCTGTACGAATCTGACCTTGAAAATACATGTATAAGCTCTTTGCTGGTCTGGAGTTTGAAAAGAGCATGGACTGTCTGAGTTGCCAGCTGGTGCAGTTAGTTCACTATGCAATCTGCAGCATCAGCTCCATCGGATTTATCTCTGTTCAATGAATATAGTAGAATCCATTTCATTAACCCCACCAGGTTGTGCCAGAAAAGAGAGATGGAGAAGGCGGGGCTTGATTTCATCAGATGATGACAGGACCATGATTTGCATTTAGTGTGCAAAACTAAAGAGGTTTTTACAGCCTTTTTAATCCTTTGCTGAATTTGGATGTCCATTCTGGTGATATGTTTTGGCTTGCCATTGATGTGTTTACCATGTTTGGTGTATGCTCAAGTGTGCTTATTATGAAAATGTGTTATACAAAACCAGCCCTATTCCAAAAGGCTTTCTCAGTCTTAAAGTGATGGTGTTATGGATGTTATAAAATATGCCTAAAATGAACGATTTTGGGACATCCTGTGAATTTTGTAGTAAGCATGTTTGAGTGTACATATTGTTGCAGTTGTTGATATTTAATTATATGTTATTTTATTGGAGGTTGTCAGTCTCAGAGATGAGAAGGAAGAATCTCTGTTTCTCATTCAACTGTCAGAGATTGAAAGTTTTTATGCTTGAATTTTTAGTGTAATATACATATCTCAATAGTCAGATAGGTGAAGGCACAGTAGTTAGCACATCACAGCACAACACAGAACAAGTTCAGGGTAATTGCACAAAAGAAATGTTGATATTCAGAACAAATTAAACAGACAAAAGAGATTATTGTCTAATACATGCTCTGACATGTTAAATCTGGTATATATATATAAAGCATAATAGTCCAGGGAAGATTGTTAGAATGATTATGGCTTGGTTTTTTGGTTGTTTTTTTTGCATATGACAGGAAAGAAACAGTTCAGTCCCATTGCGAAATGCTCTGCCATTCTTTACTGAGTCTTGTTGATTCATGCGCTTTGAAATGGGAATGACAATGTTGCTGACATTTTTGTACTCTATCAAATAGTCTGATTATGTAGATCTCAATCCATGGCTATCAGTTCCAGAAAGAAATGAACATGTTTTTTTTTTTTAAAAATTATGTGAATGTTTAGGCTTCACCAGCGGTGTATTGTTTAGTGCATTTTTAATGAGTTTGTAGGAATATTGATAATCTGAAGTAGATGGAGGAATACATGATTCAAATGTAAATGTGTCATGTTTCAATAAAAGACTGTGATGAAATAAACAATTTCAGAGACATGAAGGATTTGAAGGGACTTTTCTGGCATTAAGCTAGTGAAAATAAACTGAGATTATCTAACCAGCATGACATAATGTCGGAGGATGGAGTGATATAAACTATGGAAATAAATAAGCCCAACTAAGCTATGAAATATGATTCTTGTCTTTGTAGATTTTACTGAATACTCGCTGTAAAACCATGCGGAAGTCCCCCCAACAGCTAGTCAGAATATGGCCTTTCTCTCCCTCCCCC
>JAWQUT010000147.1:506767-519393 GCA_033807755.1 Ellobium chinense | reverse complement strand
CCTCAAACATCCCTCTCGCGATGTCAATAAACTTGACTCCTCAAGGTCTGTCAGCTTCCCGAGAAGATAATATGCAACATAGGTTATTAGCACGAAGTTTCTGTACGTCTATTTGCACATTCAATTGATTATGTACACACCTGCTGTGTGTTTTATTTTTGTTGTGTTTTGTTTGTTTTGTTTTGTTTTGTTTTTGGTATTACGTACGCGAAGTGTATAATAATTCTCTCTCCTTTAGTTAGATTCCTCTCCTCTGTTTTCTTTCCATATTTTAGAAGAAAAAAAATAGTGAATTACAGTATTTGCAAATTCAGCAAAAACATATCAGGGGACACTCGTCTGTGCTGAGGTATAGCACCGTATTCCATAAAAATGAAGTTTGGAGAATAGCACTGCATTCCATAAAAATGAAGTTTGGAGAATAGCACCGTATTCCATAAAAATAAAGTTTGGAGAAAAGCGAATTTGCATGCCATCTCTCTATTACTTACTATTAGCATGGGCGAAACAGCCATATTAATCTATGCTAATTAAAAGTAAACTTTACGACATTGCTACGAGCCTTTCTCTACTTATTTTTTATATTCGTATTGGCTGTATGGCCTTGAGATTTCATGCACCAGTTAGCAATGGTAGTTATTCGGACCCCGTTGCATAAAATATACCAGAACGGAAGAAATTACAGAATGTTATGTCAATCCTTACAATAATATTCCATTAGCTGCGGAGGTTAATTTTTTAATGGCGTCCAGGGCGTTCATTTGCAGTGCGGTTAGGTGTAAGTTCAACTCATAAGTAAAGCATTGCTTGCTGTAGCTATTAAGTAGGTTACTGTTATGGTTATCCTCCACTGTTCACCAGTGACCATCCCATTCATAGAATGGGGAATTAATCTGGTTTCTCATAAAATTGTAACGTTGTTTCGTTTCTAAGCTGAACATTGATTCCGATACGAAAGTTAGCATATGGCCTATGTAATTTGTGAAATCTAGTCGGAAAATACCAAAGTAAATTTTCATATTTCTTACAGAAAAAAGAAAGAGAACATTTTTATAGCAATGCCAAAAAAAAAAAGTCGGTATGTATCTCTGCAAGGTCTATTTTGACGAGAAAGTATTGACGCATTTGGATTTTTTTTTTCCACATGTCAACATGAGCCTTGAGCTCTTAAACAACATAGTACCTTTATTAAAAAATGACCGAAGTTTGACTTAAGCCGTTCTCGAATCACAGTGACGATATGACATTATACGTTAATACGTACGGTTTACAGTGACATAGAGCCTTACTGGGGACGGCTTACCAAAGCGAAAAGGAAACTGAAAGTAAAAGACGTTGTAATGGCAATAGCAATACTTATTCAGCCCAGTCAACCACTTGCAAATGAGCAAACAATAACAATGTTCTTAACAATCAATTCATATCCTACCCTCCCTCCATCTCTCTCNTCTCTCTCTCTCTCTCTCTCTCTCTCTCTCTCTCTCTCTCTCTCTCTCTGTCTCTCCTACCTTCACACTCACAGTGATGAAACTAAAATTTCGCGTTTTTATACAGAGATCGAAACAGCTGAGTGTTGATGCATACTGACGGCACGAGACCACTGTGGAGTTCTTGACAACGCAACAGTGTTGCCACTGTGGTCTTCTGCTTTTACGCCGGGGGAAACAATTTTGTGGCAAAGCAAAGAATCATTCAGATACGTCTTTGCAACTACGATTTTAACGGGCAAATATTGACGCATGTCAACTGAGCCTTGAGCTCACAATAGTATCCTTAACAAAAATGACCTGTCTGACTTCGGCCGATTTCGAAGTTCTGTGACGGTATGACGTCAATACCAATAATACATCTTGACTTAGCCATGTTGGGGACGGCCCACCAAAGCGAAGAGGAAACTGAAAATGAAACAGGTTGTGCATTTTCCGCAGTGGATCTCTTGATACCACATCAATGTTACGCCTCTGGTCTTCTGCTTTTCCTCCACAACATCTCTACATTTCCTTATGCACAATGTTGAAGCAAACTTAGCGGGGAAGATAGGTAGGTAGGTAGGTAGGTAGGTAGGTAGGTAGGTAGGTAGGTGGGTAGGCAAATAGGTAGGTAGGTAGGTAGTTGGGTAGACCTACCTACCTCGTAATATAATCATGTCTGTCAATCCTTTCTATGCGTCCCTTCTTTTGTCACTGGGCTCGTTTATTTCCCATTATATTCCCATTGCATTAAATTTCTATGCCTCATTAACCCCAGGTGCCCGCGACACAGAACGATCTCCCATCTAGCAGACATGTATAGGCCTCCGTAACAAAGCAGGGTACACCCTCATAACAGATATCTTGACTGTCCATGGCTATGCACTGATTGTGAGCTTCCCTTTTCACCCCAGCATGGCCCAAGGAGATTATCCAAGTGAGGAACCAGAAGTGGCTCCTCTGTAAGTGGAGCAACGTGGCCGAACGGTTTAAGGTGTTCGACTTAAGATCTAAAGGTCATGGGTTACATTCCCGGCCACGGTCGTGTTGTTAGTACTTGGGAAAGCATTTTATTTACATTTTCCTCAGTCCACTCGTTTGTAAAATAGGTACCTGGAGATAGGCAGTGGAAGATATTGTCTGAATGCCAGTGATCAGCGCCCGCAAATGGCAGCGGCACTGTATGCTCCCCAAGGAACTGATAAAGTCCTCGAGTGACCAGGCCTGCTGGGGTAATAATAGTGAAAAGTCACGTGAACGGGCAAAAGCCTGGATACAAGACTTCTAAACCGCATTATTATTATTATATTATTATTATATTATTATGATGAGGATGATGATAATGATGATGATGTTCTCCCTAAACTTCCGCGTCTTTTTGTAAGGAATAAATCAGATGGGACTGTTGGATGGAATGCGCTAAGCAGAGGATTATGTTCAGCTATGGTTGTATTGACAAAGTTCCTCTGTATTTCGCAACATCCGCACGACTGATTTGGCCTCAGCGACGGAGCTGCCAACTGTTCCGGATTTAACGGGGGGTTTTGAATACCTGGTACATGTCTTTGAGGTACTGCAGGATGGACCCTGAAATAGCGTAGAATTGTCTGATTTTTTTTTTTTCGATTAATCATAATAGCATAATGCATAATGGTGATACGTGCAATCAAGTAATGGTTTGAAAGAAAGTTTTCTAGTTATGTGCATCTTTTGCCATCTAGGTTAGAGTGATACAGTAACCTTAGCATATTACACGTTCTAATTTTGCCCACATTTTGGCTGTCGAGCATTTGCTGCCATGAGATGTGTCCGTAGCTGAAATATAATAGTCAGGTAGGCGATAGGTCTGCACAGACCATTTTGGGAAAGTGTTCCGAGATAAAGCTAGTTTCGTATAGAAGATCTTAGTATCTCCTTTTCTTAGAAATCCAAGGACTGTTACTATTAGAAATCAATTTTAAAAAAAAAAAATTAATAGGGCTTTTACTATTCCGAAGGAAAATGTCTGGCAATGTCATACAGTATTAAATATATCTCATATACACATCGGGCAGAATTATATATGTACATCATACATATAAATACTCTACATTACAAAAGACATACAAAGTTATTGTTATTCACCTTTATGCAGCTTTCTAGGTCCTGCTCTCTCCCAGCTGTTAAGGCAGGTACTCATTTACGTTTGAGTAGAATGAAGATTGGGAGTTAACAAGTGTCTTTACCAAGGATATTACAAGTAAGGCGCCCAACCTGACAGCCCAACACACAAACCTCAGACTTGACAAGCTCTAGATTGTGAGGATCACTCAAAAGATGCCCGAGAACGCTGGTGCCTCCATCCGTCTCTCCTTTCCCTTTTTTTTTCTGTTCCTTTCAAGACGCGGTCAAGTGCTAGTGGGAACGCGACGGATTTGTTGAACCACAGCAGATACTGCGTTTTGGTTTGGAATCTTTCGTGCCAAAGCGTCCCTGGAAGTGCGAGCCAGCCAGGCCACAATTATACAAGTAATACAGTAGACGCTATTTACTCGTATTTGCAAGTCTTCGGTACCATGGACAAAGGATCGATTAAAAGAGGTTGCGATTTATCAGTAACGTGTGCTGTACAATATCACTGACTGCAGCTTCACGGGGACCACAGTTCAGAAATTCGAGTGCGTGAGATATTTGAGGTTGTTTTTTTTTTTTTTTTTAATATAAACTTGATATAGAAGTAAAATGATAAAGTAAAGAAATGGCTTTGCAATGAGTGGGCAATAATTTCAAGCGCGGGAAATTTAAGGTCGCGAGGTTTCATTTTACATATACGCTTGTCTTAAACTTGTTGCCAATTAATGATAATTGCAGCTAAGCGTTTTGTGATTAAACGGAGTGGACCACATCATCAATGCAGCTTGAGTTGGCCCCCTGTGCTCGGTCATTTTGTGAGCAGCACTTAGTCCCTAATCGTTCTCCATCCTCCAGAATCGGATCTATGCATGGAAGAGGCAGATTGTTTCGTCTCCCACGCAGTCCATAATTCCAAATTTTGATAGAACCATCGTCACGCAGGAAGGAGTAACATGTGAACTGTTTGGTGACAAAACAGGTTAAATTTACATTCAGCAGTTTGAATGTTTTGTTTGTTTTTACTGTAACAGAAAGGAAAGAAATGAACACCCAAATAAAATGAATGTACAATAGTTATTGTCATACATTCTTCTCGCCCATAAGTGGGGTTTGGAAAGACTAATCTGACGTCCTCTCTCTTATTTTGCATGCGAAATGAAATTTAGCACGATGATGGAAAGGCACTTTTGACAGACATTTCATTTCGTGGTCAGTTATGGACGAGTAATCTTCGCTACTTTGGACTGGTTCAATGATGACACGAAATCGATAATAGGTACACCATGCTGTAGATATTCCAGAAAGCTGAATCTCAAACTAGGGGCGTACCCGTGGGGGGTAGAACATGCAAGTTTCTGACTTTTTTTTTGTTCGAATTAGTGGAGCACAAACAGATTAATGTTCCAAATATCTATGACTCAAAGTAAAGCGTGACACAAGAAGCGATAGTGCTGAAAACGAAATTGTCAAGAATGTAGAAGACCTGATTCGGCATAATGCGTTTTGAGTTTTGAGTGTGTAGCAACGCCCCAACATTCATTCGCAGCTGATGAGAAATGCGAAATTGAGGGTTTCCTTCTAGCTTCTAGGAGAGAAAACCCTTTAGGTCTACAACATTAGAAAAGAGAAAGAGAGACAGAGACAGTTTCGAAACTGACGGTTTCTTTTCTCAGCCCAGACAGGCGCGGTTTTGCTACAAAACTAAAAAAAAAACAAAAACTGCCATAAAAAGCAGCTTTATAGCAAAGATAGGCCTAGGCCAGTCTTGTTACTTCCGGCCAGCTAGCACGATTACAATGTACTTGCATCGCCCATCGCAACTTAAAGTTCAAGGTCTTCTCGTGCTGCCATCAGCGTGTCCATCTCTCAATAACACGCTGGTTAAATGGGAGTGCCCGCTGGCCATTGGAGATAAGCAGTACTTTCTAGCAATGATTCATCCCCATTACTCTAATCATCCTGACTACCCACAGTGACTACTTGTCTCAAAGAAAAAGCGGCTCCGACCAAATATCGTCATTGAAAGTACAATGTCAGCTCTAACTGCTGCTAGTTGGATGAGCCGAACTGGTCCAAAAAAAGGAATATCAAAGTCAGCAACTGACAGTATAAAATAATGTGCTAAGGACTGATTGTATAGAAGCGAGTAAATAATACGAAATCACAGCACAAAAGTGGGGAACTTCAATTCTAAGTAGTAAAAAGATAATTGTTGCAGACAGTGTTTCCCAATGGTTTCAGCGGATTACAATACATTTGTGCGGGTCTGTGGTCTGCAAAAGAAGGCCAAATCAAAATTTAAACCCCTTTCCATCCATATTAAACTTGTGAAATATCTAAATGAAGGACCCCTACTTAAACAATGTATAATTTGAGCACAGTGGTGGCACCAGGAACGTTCCTGTGGTTCGAGGAGTTGTTTTTTTTTTATTGGCCCAAAGAAGCTTTTACACTTTGGCTCCTGCAACTTACCAGTGCTTCGATCGGTTGGTTGTTTGTTTGGCTGGTAGGTTGGTCCCTAGAACGGTTACCCTATTCTAAGACTTCCAATAACCCAAACATAATTTGCTTAGATGAATAACGCCAGGGATGTCCTTCCATCTTTCGATGATATCCTAGTAGTAATGGCCAGTGTCGCTGAATATAAGTAGTATTATTAAATGTATTGATTAAAGCACAGACACTCCATTTATAGTCTAGACACCCAAAACGACTACTGTACTTTGTTTCGGGAAAAAAAAAACACGGTTTCACCGCCCGCCGCCAGCGACAGTTCAAAGTCTGTTCTTGACGCCATCAGCGCGTCGATCTTTCGCCCAGACCCAATTTTCTAATAATGATAGCAATTTTTGTGGCCATATGCAGTGGGATGTTATTCGATGTATTTTCTAACTTCGAGGGACTCCATTTACAGTCCTGACTACTTAAAACTACTACTTTATTTTGGAGAGAAACAACAAGTTTAACACGTTTATTGGGAATAAGCCCAGATCACAGCCGTGGCACATGGGCAAAATACAGTATGCAACGGGACAGCACATGGACATTTTAAGCACTACAGCTACTAACATCACACATGTTCAAAACAGTATCGCCGGCTGCCACCGAAAGTTTAAGATCTATTCTTGTTGCCATCAGTATAATCCACTAGTGTGTCGATCTTTTGATGGCAGTCTAGTTGTAGTTGTAATAAATGGCAATGCCACTGGATTTAAGCAGTGTTGTTTCATGTATTATCTAAATCAGAGGATTTCTGCCTACACAGAACGACCACTTTGCTTGAGAAAGACACCGATATTAACCATGCATCGCTACTGACGGCTCATTTCTGCTTTTGCTATCAACAGCGTGTCATGGACACCCTCGTGAAAATGGCAGCATTCCTGGTCGTATGCAATAATTATTTAATACATAATCTAGAGGAACACTTTATAATCATGACTACCCAAAATGATTACCTTTGGTTTTGATTTGTTTTGTTTTTTGTCGGAAAGAAAACCGTTACATCGCCTGTTGCCACCGAAAGTTCAAGGCCTGCCTGTTGCCGCGTCGAGCAGTGTCTCGACCTATCAACGATACCCTAGTAATGGTGGTGTCATTTATGCTCTCCCTTTCTGTGAAACATGAGATCAATACGCGACACCAGGGCAACCTGGGAAAATTGACAAGTGACGTCTCGGAGGATCAGGGCATGGCAGGACCGGTCGAATTTATGAGGAGGCAGGCATTACGTCGCATTTAGGGGGCTAGGACTTTCTGCAGGATTTGTGTCACTTCAAAGTCCTATTTCCGCCCTCCCCTTTCCGTTTCTTCACAGTCGTTGCAAGCTACTACTATAACTCACTAGTTTGCTCATGATCGTTTCTTCTCTACTTCTTTCCTTAAATTTTTTTTTATTGTGCTTCCCATTCTAACCCTGTCTTTCTTTCCTTCCTTCTATTCCTCTCTCCTTGTTTTCTTTCTGGAATCGATTTGCTCTGTTTTTCTCTCCCTTTTATAATGCTTGTGTGACAGTTCTTGACCTCCTTATTTTATGCGTTCTTCTGTTCTTCTGTCTTTCTGTCTGTGGCCTTCCAGTGTGTGCGATTCTCCTTGTCTTCCTGCCGTTTTGTATGTTTGACTGTCTATCACAAGGCAATGTTTAATTTAACATAATAAACATAATTAAACATAACATATATATAAACACATATTAAACATAAACATTTAATCTTAACTTAATGATTGCAACTCCATTAATTCAATTTCAAGCCACAACAATTGTAGATCCTGCCGAAGGTGCTTCCTGAAAAGATCTAGTGAAAGACAAATCTCATGTCAAGAAACCCAGATTTTTGTGGTTTTGGCTGGAATTAAGGCAACCCATACATATTATTTTGACAAGAGCCAAAAACATCATTCCGTGGTGAAGAAAATGGCTGCTTGGCGATGCTAAAAATGCTTGGATAAAATATATATTTTTCTGTTATGACAAACTAAGGTCATGGCATGCTAAATAGGCATGTTATTGCAAAACATATTAATGGATAAAAATATGTTCCTAAAAATACGACTGTCTGCGAATAAGGCCACCTTGACCTAGGCGGCGTTAAAAATGCCAAATCAGTCAGTTTTATTAAAAAACGCGATTATTTTCCAGTGAAACACACCATGGTTAAATCTCAACCACGCGACTGTTTGTCGTTGACACTGTTGTCACATAACCTACAGAAGATGTCCTCATATGTGTTTTCAGAAGTAACTCACGGAATGATTACATATTATTACCAAGGCCATTACTACACAGCCTACTTATCGTCCTTGGCGAGTACAAAGTCTTATTCCTGAAATTGGCTAAAATAACGGCTGGCCTGTTGGTAACATTTTGTTCAGAATCTTAAACCGGTTCTCAGGCCATTATCAACTTCGTAACTTTTAGAGTTAAAAATTCGAAGAGTTAAAAAATTTAGATCCTAATAATTTTTTGCGGAATTTTATCTCCTCACGAAGACAAAATGGCAATATGCTACGCATATTTTTCTTCCAAGCACTTTTTATGAAATATGATGTTATACACGCCAACACAGTCAATGTACCTGTGCATTATATATTATTTCTATTGGATGATCCATCAAAAAGAGTTTACGCAATATTAATATTGTTAATTTCAAGATTTCTAGTAAAAAAAAAGAAAATTATGTTGAAATTTGGAACACATTATAAGACGGATGTTGTCTGCTAATGCAGTAAAATCCAAATGTCTAGATACTATGGATATGTCACAGCTCAAAAAAAAACATTAAAAAAAAAACCAACGCCTACCAACAGCATGTTTATTTTGAATTAAACACACCGACATTGGCATGTTATTCTCGGATTTTTTTTTTACCTCTATGTCAAAAGCATAGCACCTAGATCAGTGAAACTTGCAAGAAGTGTAGCTTATAGCTGTCTGTTAATTTTTTTTTTTTAATCACATCCCAGTTTCTTTTTAGATCTTTAGATAATCTAATTTGAATAAAAGTAAACTTTTTTGGGGCCAGCCGGTAAATAGGTTTTTGAAAAAACTGGGTCATCGCTCTGCAAAAATAGCAAGAAAGGCAGCTACTTTTATATAATATACAGCAGCAACCTTGGCTAATTTAGTATTATTCACTGAGCTCATAACGTATGTCCAGTTTTATCTTTAAGTTATGTAAAGCTTGCAACATGCTCGTTATCGTCTGGGTCATGCCCTGTGGGCCATCTGCACCAGTTTCAAGTCACTTCTAATATAAGAAGGCTACACTAATTGGATGTTGAAAAGCATTGATCACAGAAATTGCAAAATAATGTTGTATTTCTTTGTTCATGTATCACAAGATACCCAGCAAGTTCTCACGAACTCATTATTACGGGGGTGCCGGTATTTCAGTACAGTGAAACCTGGATTATATATACAATAAGCATACATGTTTTTCGAGTACTTAAGGTTCAAATGAAGTATCTGCGTTAAGAATTTATAATGTAACTCTTCAAATCGCGTATTTTACCCACTTTACTCTATATTTCACGATTCTCTTAATACCACTTAGGAAAAATATAGATGAATATTATTTTAATAGTGTAATAATGTCGATACCAATTGAAATACTCTGTTTCGCATCGATACGCATAATCGTGTATCGGCCCGACGCTAGTAACTTCCTCCATTTGTTGCCCTTACAGCAAGAATGATATTTCCCTACATTTTCCTGAGCATGATAGTAATAATAATAATGCGGTTTATGAGTCTCATATCCAGGCTAATGCCCGCTAATGCGACTTCACACTATTATTACCCCAGCAGGCCTGATCAATCTAGGACGTTCTCGTCTTCCCGGGGAGCATACAGTGCCACTGCCATTTAAAGTTGCTGATCACTAGCATTCTGACAATATCTTCCACTAATTATAGCCAGGTACCCATTTTATAGACGGGTGGACTGAGGAAAATGTGAATGAAATGCTTTCCCAAGGCACTTACGACATGACCGTGGTCGGGAATCGAACCCAGGACCTTTAGAGCTTGAGTCCAACGCTGTAACCATTAGGCCACGCTGATCCATAGTCAAACAAGTGCAGGGCAAAAAATCCGAAGAGGAGGACCAAGAACAAATGAATGGATTGGGAGGGNGGGGGGGGGGGGGGGGGAGATGAGAAGGAAAAAAGTAAGCATTAACAATAATCAAAATAAGAAAGTAAAGCTCGAAATGAGGTCAAGGGTGGTCATTGGCTACACTAGTTACAAATTCCATTACCATTCACATATAATAATAATAATAATAATAATATAAGTAATATAGGCACGGTGGTGAACGCTAAACTATTCTGTGTCAGATCAGAATCACAAATCATGAAGAAAACCGACAAAATAAAATATGTTTCTTCCTAGTCTCCTTAATCTAATTGTCTTAAAACACCGATTTGTATCGTAATGGACACGCTAATTATTTTGCATTCAGAAGTAGTACAACGACCTCAAGTCCTTGATGGAAAAAGGACCAGACAGCTAAGCCTCGGCCAGAAATTAGGCTTCTCAACTGTGAAAACAAAATAATGACAACCTAATAATAATATTGATGGTACTGTATTTAATAATGGATCATCGAAGTACTACATATCCATTCAGCTTTCAGATGTGACCTAGATATTTTCCGTGGGTCTTATTTTCATAAGCTGGCCATTAATAGGCCTGTTGGGTCAGACAATATTTAATTTACTTGTATAGCAATTTGATGGTGATTGCAAGGACCTTACATCATTTACATAATTCGCATCAGATACATCGTTTTGCCAGTTCTAGGGCTTTATGACAGCAACAGATATAACTGAACAAATTCGTGAATAATTATGCAAATGGTCCATGGTCATCTTTTTTCTGGAGTGCATCACTCGAACGAATTAAGGTCTTAAGGAAATGACGATGAAAATATCCTTTGTGAGCATCGTATGCTAGCAGTTCCTTGTTTAGATCAGTTCAGATTGCTATCATTGTGTTGTTGCAGTATTGTAAAAGTACAATTTCGCCATCCTAGTGTACTCTTTGTGTGGCTCAATATCACATTACACCTGGTAATTACTGTCTAAAAAGTATACTGAGACTGAGATAGTGTGTACGAAAAGGACGTAAGCTCATGAATAATAAAACCTGAAGTAGATGTCCATCCTTCCTCACTGTGACAGACGCTCACCAATCAGAAATGTACCTCTGATACCTCCTTTGCTATGGACCGCCCACAAATTACAAGAACAGCCCCTTTCGCAAAGCCGCAGGAACCAGACAAACACAGCCCAGGTTTTTCGAGTAAGCTTACTTAAAGTTTAAAGTTGCCAAATGCGATGTGTGTGGGTGTGCGCTATTGCTGGGGCTGGAAAGTGACTGTTATTAAGCCATACATACTCCTGCCAACTTTGCTAAGCATTATGGAGTTTTTTCCTTGGTTGTTTTTTATTGAATATAAAGACATGTTCTCATAGCTTTACGAAATCCTGCTTTTCAAAGTTTCTCTTCCGCCTTTATCGGTCAGTGCCCCCGAAGTATCTACTCCCACCTTCAAATAAATATTTTTTTAAAATATAAAACGTAAAGGCATTAACGACGCTATTTAAAAAAAAACAACTGTTCTAAATAGCATTATAAATATTCCTAGTTAAACACTTCTTATCCCTTCCAGGCGAGTATCCCCGTCACTCACACCTGCCTCATCATCACCCTTAGAGAGAAACATCCTACATTCTATTTAAGGGTGAAGCACCTGCCCCTATCCCCTCATTCTAGTATCACTGTCCATCCATATATGGTATGATCACGGAACAAGCAGATTTATCCTTTCACACTTTTGCACTGACCATTGCCGTTTAGAAGAGAGAGAAAAGGAGGGAGCGAGAGATTGCACTTCAAGGGGCCTCTTGCCATGTGCTTCCTGTTTACATGATGAGAAGAAAACATTGTTATTGTATCTGCTGTTCCAGCTACAGGCGTTCAAAATCACGGGCAGGTGGAAGCGTCACAGAAGTCTTGCTGATCATAAACTTGTCAAGATTTACATTAAAAACAAGGAGGTGAGGGTCACAACAACTAACGGTTATTCTGTGCATTGCATCGCACCACAACGAAAGAACCAGTAAGACTATGAGAATTTTAAAGTGTTCCAGGATGTTCTTGCCTTATTGAGACCTGGAGTGTTTTATTACCGATGAGAGCAGATATCTGTAGGTGTTTCACTAAGAAAGCCAACTTGCCCTCAGAACTCCAAGCGTCGGACGATGCCATAGTATCGAATGGCAAAGTACTCGACGCAGCTGAAAAAAATGCCTTGAAAAACTGGAACGCCCCACTGTCCAAAACATGGATCGGAGTGATAAATCAACTGGGAAAATATCCAGTTTGAAATCGACATCATAAATATCTCTTTTACCCAAGGGTATTGCTTGTACCCACATTTGTACAGTAATTTGTAATGGGAGGGCCCCGAGTGATTCCAAACAAAGGAGGAGAAATAGGGGATGAAGAAAAAAGAAAAGAAAGAAGAGAAGAGAGAGAGAG
>JAWQUT010000147.1:490342-505621 GCA_033807755.1 Ellobium chinense | reverse complement strand
TACCATCGTAAGACATATATCAGTACATTGGTGCGATATGCATCCTTAGTGACGTTCCATATGCGGAGTGAATGGAAGTCTTACGATAGTAAGAAATCCCGTCGTTGATGCGCAAGCTCTCAATTATGCTTCAACACTGCGTATCAATTACCACGGTAATTCTCATTTCAGTTTTTATTTCAAAGTACCTTTGGTTTATGCACCAAAAACTGGTGCATCGTCGCACTTTCGCGATATGGATGCAATATGGTAAAGTAAAATGGACGATATATTGCGGCCGTGGTACACAGAGTTTTTTTTTAAAATTCTTTCAAGAGCCTGTCTGTAGAAATATCAAATCCGCTTTACCGGATCTCACTCTTTTCCCCTCTGTTTATTATTTCTTTTTCTCATAAGCAGGCGCAATCTCTCTCTCTCTCTCTCTCTCTCTTTCTCTCTCTCTCTCTCTCTCTTTCTCTCTCTCTCTCTCTTTCTCACACACACACACACACACACACACACACACACACACACACACACACATACACACATACACACATACACCTCCTTCCTTTCGTTCCCCCTATCTCTTTCACTCACTGCCTTCTTCATTACCCTTTTAGTTTTAGTCAGTTCTACTTTGGCAGTATCGTCTTCCCAAAGAGTACATCAAACCACAAGTCTAAAACATATCCCCTTATTCCATTCGACAGCGTATTACCAAACCCAGGTTTCTCCCGTCTCCATCATCCATTTCTCCTTCACTCCGCATCTTCAAAGACTCT
This sequence comes from Ellobium chinense, assembly GCA_033807755.1. NCBI lineage: Eukaryota > Metazoa > Mollusca > Gastropoda > Ellobiida > Ellobiidae > Ellobium > Ellobium chinense. The sequence goes on along the minus strand of JAWQUT010000147.1, from coordinate 504,857 downwards.
CCACAGGATGACAGAAATTCAATAGAGATAATATTATAATAATTATCCCAAACAATGGGTAAAAAGGTTAAAAGGTCCATCATTTTTTGTTCCTACTGAAGTCAACATATGTCGCAATCAATATTCGGGTACGGAGTTCTCCAGGTTTAGTTTTAGCACCAGTATAATTGCATGTTCCCCTTTCTGTATCAGCAACACTGACATATTTTTTTTTCTTTCTAGTATAGCGTAAGTCGCGTTCGAGAATTTTGGAAGTTTTTTATCTGATTCAGAGGGCATTTTACTTAAGTTACCTTTAATCTCTTCTTCAAGGCCAAATTGTGAAAGCTGATAGCCGTCTCGCTAATATTATTTTTATGAGACAACGCAAGACAAGCGAAACTCTGGAGAAACACCAGAAAAAACCCATGAATAATGACATGAATATTTTTGGGCGGAACCCGATATTGGTGCGAGAGACAGCATATTGTATTTTGTTAACATTCATATTTTGTCGATTACACCGCAGTAAGAGAAGGTAATACTTTCTTCATCCTCAATAGGATATGTTTGTTTACAGTTGATATGGTTACACACGCGCAATAATTTCGAGGTCTTTGCGGTTGGACTTAGAAGGAAGGGTGATCTATTTATCACGTCATTTTTTTTCTCCCTCTCAGGGGCTCAGTGACTTTAGCTGTGGCCTGTTCTAATGCATACTTCCCTGGGCCAGTTTAGGTTAAATTAAAACAGCACTGTTTCGGGTCAGAGGTTCGAAAAGATGGGGGCTACCAATGAGCTAACCCTCTCTCCTCTTGAAATAGCCTGAGGCCTCAAGTGGTTTTTCATGGGGATGGATCAAACGAGGAGACACAGCAAAAAACTTTACTTGTTATGGGCTATTAAAAGTAACATATTTTTTTGGATCAGATACTTATCTCCTTTAGGCTGGATTGACGGCAATGGACAGTACATAGTAAAATATAGCAAAACGATTTGGCCTATATTTCAACTATTTCACATACCGACAATCAAGCATGTCCATTTTTAACGCCCTCGGTGATAACGGTAACGCGGTGTTTTCGCATGAATAAAAGATCCCCGTTTTCTTTTCTTCTTCCTGATTGTTAATATAGCTTTATTATAACGGGTTTAGAAGAGCGAAGAACCTGGCTATTACGGTATTTCTGCCTCAGCCACTGTGTGAGTTTCTGCAGGACTAGTGTACTGTAGTTTGATAGCTAATGCTTCAAGTGAAATCAAGCTAATGCTTCAAGTGAAATCAAGCTAAATGCTTCAAGTGAAATCAAGCTAATGCTTCAAGTGAAATCAAGCTAATGCTTCAAGTGAATTCAAGCTAATGCTTCAAGTGAAATCAAGCTAATGCTTCAAATGAAATCAAGCTAATGCTTCAAGTGAAATCAAGCTAATGCTTCAAGTGAAATCAAGCTGAAATCATCGTTTACTTGTGAAAAGCATGCAAAAAGTGACCGTAAACGAAGGTCATTAACTCCGAATTTTTTGCCTACCCCAGAGAGCTTGCTACTCCTGCACTGGTCTATACAGTCACAAGCGACGCTGCCCCAGCCGAGCAGACAACCAGAACAGCTAGGATGCAAAACTCATGGTCAATCTAGACCGACGGAGGCCTTCTCCTGCTTACCCCAGGTCTTGTCCAAAGAATATACATTACTCTACATTAGATTAGATTACATTACATTACTTTACATTACATTACATTACATTACATTACTAACTGGTCTCGTACTTCACTAATTTCAGGGCACTTCTGTTTGTCATCTTGGAGGCACATGTGTCACTTTCCCGGAAAAACCACCGCGGCCACAGACTACATAGTTGGTGTGAGGATACAGAAAGACACATCGGTCATCATGACGGCTCTCGATTTCTGCAACTTGGAATCGCCGAATTAAGAATTATATATTTTACGAAAAAAATTCAGGTCTTTTTGTTGGCTGTTAGCAATCCTGGTCCATAAACGAAACAAAATTTCGCTAGCGGATGACGTCATCAAAATTTGTGTTCGCAAAAGTATTCACCAGCGGTAATGGCAGTCGTGTTATGTCGGTTTGGTCATCCCTTCCGTCCCTCTATCCCTTCCTTTCCCCGGAACCTTAGCTGTCCATGCTTTCATTAATTTATTTTTTTTTTGTCCTTTGATATATCAGATAAGGGATTAGAGATAAATAGCATTGCTACAAGTGCAGTACTACAAGAATGGAGGATTTTGGAGTAAATGAGATTCGAGAGTCAAATACATACTGTACGAACAAATGGAAACAGACCAACCCAATACAGCTTTACAAATTTTAGTACGCACTTGGAATATCATCAGTCAGTTTCGTGGTACGGACATTCCTTTTTTTAAAAAAAAATATCTCATGTGAACCAAAGTGGACTTACTTTAAGTTGCTTTAAAGATTTAAAAACAACCAAAAAACAAAACGATACAAAACACGCTCTACAATTATGATGTTTGCCTACTCATTTATAATTGATATAATTTTCAAAAAGATGTTCACTTTCGACACTGAGATGATATCAATATCATAGGGTATAATCGCACGGTTTTTTTTTTCTCCCCGGGGCATAGACGCACGCAGTTACCGATTTCAGATACGGAAATGAACAGGCTTGGGAGCCGCCGCCAAAGAACGGGTCGACCTGAGTGCAGGACAATTATAGAGTGCGTAATCTTTCTCTCACGCTATGTTTCTCACTGTGATATCCTTCTCTGAAGTGCTGAGGCTCCATTGATCTACCAGATGCACTGTTATGCTGACACATCGTAACCTGGGTTTACAAGTGTTCTTTGCTGTTCTTAAAGCTGCGCTATCCGATCGTTAATGCCGGAAGGCAAGCACTGCCGGAGACACTGCCTCGGCACAGATGGATGTGCTTTCATATTTCAAATATTTGACGTTTATATAATATATATAATATAAATTTTCTTTACCATAACGTTTGGTTCGGAGATACATAAACTAGCCATCTGCAATGTTTCTGTGCAGAAAGAAAATTCTTTCCTAGTGAAATTCGGGAAAAACAATGTTCAATGTGAAGCGGTTCAATTCAAAATTGTAAAGGGGCTCTTCATGTCTCCTCTTACCTTTTATACCCAAGACTTTTTATACGAAAGCTCAAACTTTTATTCACAGAAAAGAAGGCAGATGCTCAAGTCAGCAGGAAGCAAACATCATAGGACATTGCTTATAACCGTAAGGAGGAGCACTCAAAAATCAGGAATACATTAATTTTATTCATTGCAAACCAGCCGTACATTAAAAAAAACAACAAAATTATGCAACGAATATAATGGCGGAATTCACGTTCATAGGACACATATTGAGAAGACAACAGATAGAGCAAGTGATTTGGTAACAGCTGGAAGACGAAGCGGCGAACGAGGCAGAGGAATCCAGAGGGAGAAATGAAACAGGCCAATGTAGTTAACACATAATAATGACAACGCCTATTGATCATGTTATTGCATAATGTGAGGTTTGCCTGAGTTTTACCTCGTCTATGCGAACTTTTCGACCCTTCTACATAGTCTACATTAGTTTATCTTCCCTATCATTTCTATTGACTTCCCCTCATTCGTTGCGTAGCCTTAGATTTGACTGTTCCATCCTTCCCTCCTTCCTTCCTTCCTTCCTTCCTTCCTTTCTTCCTTCCTTCCTTCCTTNCCATCCTTCCCTCCTTCCTTCCTTCCTTCCTTCCCTCCTTCCTTCCTCCCTTCCTTCCTTCCTTCCTTCCTTCCTTCCTTCCGTCAATGGGTACTCCTTTCTTGCTACCTTCCTGTCTGCCTGCTTGCCTTCATCATATTATTATGGCTCAAATATTTTCTTTCCCACTTGAGTTCTCTTCACACGTAGCATCAGTGGCGTATTTAGCTGTTCCCTCCCTTTTTTTTTCCGAAGAAATAATACTACAATATCATAAAGTGCAATAAATCTCATTTATAACTGACATAGAACATTATACATATAACTACACAACATTGCAAATAATATTTCATAACAGTCATTGCTAGTCGCCACGGTGCAGCACTCTCACGTACTCTAAAGCGAGATACTCGTTACACGCAGGGAAAGGAAATGAACTGACTCTCTCTAAGGATACTAACAGCACAAATTGTCTGATTCAGGAGTCAGATCTACAAACTTTAGACCTGAGAGTCTTCTGATTTTGAAAACAACTTACAAGCTGCACAGCCATGCTGCCAGTTGGGTTTATAGACCCTGGGGCTATTGAAGGTGGAGATGTGCAGATTCCCTCTCAGTCGAGAGAGAATGTGAGGGAGACAGAGAGAGAGAAAGAGAGAGGAGGAGAAAGAAAGAGAATAGAGAGCGAGAAGAAGAGAAAGAAAGAGAGAGAGAAAGAGAAAGAAAAAAGGGAGAGAAGGAGAAAGAGAGAGAGAGAAAGAGAGAGATAGAGAGATAGAAAAAGGGAGAGAGAGAGAGGAGAAAGAAAGAGAGAAAGCTAGAGAGAAGGAAAAAGAAAGAGAATAGAGAGCGAGAAGAAGAGAAAGAAAGAGAGAGAGAAAGAGAAAGAAAAAAAGGGAGAGAAGGAGAAAGAGAGAGAAAGAGGGAGAAAAGGGGAGAGAAGGAGAAAGAGAGAGAGAGAGAGAGAGAGAGAAAGAGAGGGAGAAAGCGAGCGAGAGAGGGGAGAAAGAGAGGAAGGCTCGACGCATTCAAAGAAGAGAGGAAATAAGAGAAAAGAGAGAGAGAGAGAGAGAGAGAGAGAGAAAGAGAAATAAAAAGAGATATAGATAGAGAAAGTGAGAGATTATAGCAATAAATTTTCCTATAGATTTTATAAGATTCACACTTGTAATTATCATGGCAGTCCCGCGGAGAGATTCTGCCCAGTGCTTCGTGTTGTCACTTGATTACCATGTTTGAAACGAAATATACGAGTATCATAGCAGCAGTTTTAAAACTACAAAAAAACAACATATCTATCCGACTCCTCTCCACTTTTGGATCCCTCTCTCCGTTTGTCCCTCGCTCTCTTTCTCTCTCACACACACACACGCATATACACATACACCCAAACACACACACACACACACACACACACACACACACACACACACACACACACACGCACAATTTCTTTTCATTCACCTCGTTTCTCTGCATGAACATCTGTCTCAACCTTCGCCGCAGGACCTTCTAAAATCGCCAGGTCCTGGGCCAGTGCCCATCCGGCCTCTTTCCAAATCCGCCCCTGAGCAATATCATTTCAACAAGATGGCCTTGAGGGGCCGCAGCTTAGAAAACTTGAACTGTCTCGTAATTTACATGAAAGACTATTTATAGAAGGTGAAAGCAAATTTGATCCTTTAAGCCCTTAAATCTGCCGTGGCTCCGAATAACTTTATCAGTGCAATTTTAGACACCACATAAGCCAACGGGTGCGTCAAAATGCTGGAGACGAAAGTGAATTTTATTTAATAAGATGTAAAAATGAGGATGAATGTTTTCTTTTACTCTGCAGCTTCGAGATTTAAATCTAACACTCTGATTATATCGAATTTTTTTTTTTGAATTTCACACAAATTATGCTGACCGCCATAAGCAGGAATTCCGCAGTGGGTTACAGGCCTCTAGGCTCAATAATGCACTTTCAATTTAATTTCCTACGGCTAGGAGGCCATATTTACAGTAATATTCCTCTTTCTCTATTTTTATCCTGTGCCTAAAGATTTAGGTCTCGGAGGACAAATTCTAATTTGATGAGGAACTGGCCATTTTATTCTTGGCTTATAGATCTAGAACTGGGACAAATATATATTTTCGTGAGCATGTTCGATTTTGGCTGGGGGTTTGTTAAGTAGGTCTTTTTTCTTTCTTTAGCTTAGGCCAGTCAGCAAAAAAATGTGGCATAGTGTGTTTAGAATAGCAGCCTAGCTCAAGTTTCAATGTACTTGCTATATTTTCAAGGACTTAAAATTTGAGCACCCAAACGACGTGCAAAAATAAGTATATTATCACATGGATTTGAATGACATGAGTCCATAAGGCAGCTCAGAGGGCATAATTATATGAGCAAGTCCAGAAGTTTGTCACTGTAAATGGGAAATGACTGTTACAAATAATAAAATCATTATTATGAGGTAAGATTCCATTGTTTTAAGATTATATTGACTTCACTTTAAAGAGAAATGAATGAAATTCTACATACAGTTAATGCTATTAAAATTTAATGACTTTGTCGATCGGCTGAACGCAATTGATACGAAATGAGTTAAAATTTATTTCCCCTTCATGCTGTAGAGTTATCAGTGGTAAACAGGGAACGAAAAATAAAAACAATCCTAAAACGAGCTGTTTCATGCACCTGTCAAGGATGGAAAGAAACGGATTTTAAGTTGCACGAAGGATAGTGATCTTTTTCATGTCATGTGCACACATAAAAAAAGGAAGGTGTAAGTTCCCTGAGAAAGGAGAAGACATTTCACAACAAACCAAGATTGATGAACTTTTTGGCATAAAAATGAGAAATATATATATATGCTGCAGCCAGGGCCAGGGACTCTTGTAACGTCGGGTGGGGAGCCAGCAAGATTGTGCCAGCTCCCAAGACAAGAGATATTTAGCATTGTTAAAAGTCAAATTTGATCAGATTTTTGGTAAAAACAGAAGAAATATATACATCACAGTCCTGCAGCAGAGAACCTTGTAATGTCGGGTAAGGAAGGGGTAAGACTTTGCCAGCTCCCAGGACCAGGGATAGTTAGCATTGTTAAAAGATAAGACAAAAATAGAATCTAAGTCTTGTCAGGACTAGGTAGGCTTATCTCGTCAAACACTGACCTCGTTTTGGCACTTTGTCACTTTGACAAGAGTAATCTCTCTTTACAAGTGATCTCTGGGTGTAGAGAACATACATGTGTCGGTGCCTAAGAATCTTTAAGTTTTGGACACTAATATATATTAACATATTATTTAAGAGCTTGCGCATTGACGATGGGATCTCTGACCATCGTAAAAATTACAGAAGTACATAGGTGCTGAATGCTTCCTTTGTTGCGTTCAACGTGCAGAGTTAATGCAATTCTGACAATGGTAAGATATCTCATCGTTAATGGGCAAGTTCTGTAATACAGTATTGGCATAATGAAGCCTACTCACAGAATTAAATAAAAACATACAGAGTTTCTGTAATGATGTCATTAATAAAGACCCTTATGTCACTAGATAATCCACATTGTTTGTGTCCGGAGTGCCTACGCAATCTTGCTTGTTGAATAAGTGTTGTTACTTGGAACCGCTGCGTTTTCAGTGCATAAGTCGCCTGCCCATGATGGCGTTTCGCGACATCCAGGAAATAGCTATTAATGCTTCTGTAGATCTTATTCTGTGGGTGTAATTCCTTCTTAAATCGTAACCTTCCAGAGCTTTTTAGCTCTTACCTGGATTTCATACTGGTATCAAAGTTGGCTTAAACTCTGACTAAAAGGATTCCACAATAATGAAAATGAAATGAGGATCCATTGTTTTAAGGTTACGTTGATTTCACATCAAAGAGAAATGAATCACATTCTATAGACAGTTAATCTCATTAAACTGTAATCATTTTAAAATTGATCCTCTGAGCGCAAGTGATGAATAAATGAAATAGGAAGTCCACGGAAGAAACTTGCTGGATTGACCTATGGGTGAATGAATAATTTGGCCATGTAACCACTTTACCGATAGGGCCTTGACCGAATAGAATCTTCAATTCAGGATTAAAAGTAGATCTATATAAGTCTCGGTAAACCTCTTACAAGTTAAAACGAACGTCTCTGAAAAATAGCTTAGGGTTTTCTTGTGAATGACCTTGAGGCTTTACTCTTAACCTCCGTTGCTGTTTCCGAGGTTGGCTCATCTCCATCATCCTTCTGCTTCTATTACCTTTTCTTATTTAATCTCCACTTTTATATTTTTAGACCCCCCCCCCNCCCCCCCCCCCCCCCTTTTTTTTTTTCTCAGGATAGGACGGGGAGATTGTTTTTTTTTACATTGTGTACTTTTTAATTTTTTTTTTGTAACGATCATGTTTCTTTCTGTCAATTGTCATACAAACACACGATTATTCAAACTGCAAACATTCACAATGGCTTCGAGGGGTCAGTGAGGGTATATAGCATGGAATTAAGGAACTGGAGGTTGCGGGTCCAAATCCCTCCCGAGGTTGGGGAAAAAAAACCCAGGGATACTTAGGAGTCAGATTCAAGTGTGGCCCAGCCCCTTTACGGTGTCAGGAAGTCAAAGGGCCGAAATGTTAGCTAAACATGAGTGCTTTCCTCTGAAGATCTTCTGTTGTCTCGCTCTCGGAGTAACAGAATTTCCAACCTATCTGACCACGTACCTTGTTCTTGAGGTATCATGCCAACTAATGTAGGTGATCAGGGCTGTCCACTTCAACATTTCTCCAATGTTCTGAGTACCCATCCAACTTGTCACTACATACCCAATTTGCTTGCCTCGTCTTCCTGTATTTCATTTACCATTTAGTTTTCCCCACTCGTTACCAAACGCTCCAGCGGATGTTTTGTCATTACACTTCCAATGAATTTTGATGGTCGTCTCCTCACTACTGTAAATAACCAAGTATATTAGACTTAGAAAATGAGTTTGCAAATTATATAATCAGTCATAGGAACGTGGTTCAGGAATATCTAAATCTGAACTAAAATAAGCTTATCAGGATAATACTTGAAGTTGCTAGTTCCGCATTTCTTCTATGAAAACCAGTCGATATGACAGCTTTGAAATGGGTGCTAAGCGCTTTTAACCACCTTTGATTGACGTTTCCCTCCCCCCCCCCGCCCCCCCTTTCCNGCCCCCCCTTTCCACCCGATATGAATATTTGTAGCTCTGAACATTAAATAATGGTCCTTTCTAAAAACTGCAATTTGCGCAATATGTGCAATTTTATGACCGTAAAATCTCTAAAACTACTGACACTACATTCATATTTCTTTTCATGTTTTATAGGTCTAAGGTCAAACTACGTAACTAACTACTTATGAGACCTACATTTTCACAACCTTTTCTTTAGGGTGGAGGACAGGGGAGAGGGAGTGTGGATGGATGGGAGTCATAATCTTAAAAGTAGTTATTCATATAATATGAAAACTGCCAATCTAAGGTTTGTGGGTCCGGCTCTTGGGTCAAGTACTTCAGGTTGTTGTGTTCTTGGTTAGAGCTGGAAAGGGAAGAGGGACCAGCACCCTGCAACGCGGCATCTAACAATAACTTTGAAATAGATTTCAGTGTGATATGTAGTCGTATTATATGTGCCAAGTGCACTGTTGAAGGTATATGAATTATCTTGAACAAAATGTATTACATTGTAAGGCACTGTAACATACAAATACGGGGAAAATAAAGCGAATTTTCTCTAAATACTTCTTCTGCTCTCTCCATCAATCAAGAAAATTAAGCACAAAAAAAAATTGCATGCAGTAAACCGTACCCAGTTCTATATATCGGTTACTGGATACTTACAGGCCTGCTCAAGACCAGATAAAAGGTTGTGACATGAAAATTTGTAATAATTTCTTGATCGAAGCATTCGTGTAAACGGTGATGCATAGATCTAAAACCATTTTAATTCCAGTAATCGGAGTGTCTTGATGTTTTAACTAAAACGTCTTTTTGACACTAATGCACTTCAGTACTTTCCCCTCGCCATATAAAGGCCGGATCTGTGTTGAGATGATATAGTGCGTAATGGGACCTTTTCTCGTACTGTTACATAGTAGACGTGATCAATATTGAAGCGTTAAAAATGACGTCTTTTAAATCGTGTACATCAAGTATTATGATGTTTAAAAGTATTCCCAGGCACTTAGCCTAAACATAGAAGCCCTGAGGCGCTTGTGACAGTGGTGTTGGTGGTATGAATGATTTGGAGGGGGGGGGGNGGGGGGGGGGGGGGGGGGGGGGGGGAGGAGGGAGGAGGAAGACGGGTGATTGAAAAGTTACGAAACCATTTTCTAGAAGAAACACAGAAGAAAGAGAAGAAAAAATTACTACTTTTATTTACCTCGCAGGAAAATTGATTTAAAATGTCATACAAACAATGTTATACTTCTCATTCATAATACAAACACATAGAACATTACACATCACACGTTTACATACATAATTTAATGATTTAATGTCACGAATGAAATGCATAACGAAGTTACTGCTGATCACCAGGGTGCAGCACCCTGCCCCCCCCCCCCCCCCCCCCCNCCCCCCCCCACCCCCCAACCAAATTTAAAGCCAGGGCCTCCTGGGTCTAATGGGGAAACGGAAGTGGTGTCTTTCCCAATGACAGTACAACGTAAAATCGAGTCAGATACACAAACCTTAGACTAGACAATCTTCAGTTTCTGAGTACGACTCACAAACAATACGGCCACTGGTTCATAAAATAGGGCCCATGCGGCATCATCTGTCCGAAGGCCAAATTCGTTCCTGTCTTTATAAGGCATATTATAACGCCCTATATTTTACCCAATTAGGAGTCTGTAACCGTAAGATAAACCTTAAGATATTCAGAAAAACAGTGATCTGAGAAAACTACGTAGTGCTTTTACCGAAGCTATGAGATGCAAGCGTAGGCATTGTGCTCAGTGCATGACAATCTGTGACGTAAACTGGAAAGTACCACTTGAGTTCTGTACCAAAGTCCAGAAATGTTACCCCGTTTTGTTAATGTTTAGTTCTTTTCTGTTTAGTTTTCATAGTATATTGCACTGCGGGGGTGTTTATCCAATGGTGAAGTGGGGGAAGACACTGGAAAGTAAGCCAGTAGCGAGCAGCACTTCTTTACTGTATTGAGGCAGCGCAAATGAACAGCTTGGAGTTTGTTGATAGTTCCCAAAATATTATACACGTACCCTTCAGAGTATGCAAGGGCCTTTAAAGTGCGTCTTTCTTTCACCCGTAGGTGGATCCAGATCTCAGTCTGAGAACTTCAAGAATGCCGTGCAAGAGTTGGGTAAACCAAAGAGTGTGACTTTTTTTTAACTGAATAGAAGCACTGCAACTGTATAGTATAAGCCTTCAGGGCAAGAGTTGCCAATCTTTCTTGGTCATAGTGCCCCTTTAGAGTGCCAGGCCATCCCACTTACCCCTACTTGTTGTTTTTTGTTGTTGTTGTTGTTGTTAATCTCTCATCTCGTTTTACTCTGGTAGGACAAGGTCAGTCATGAACTGACTCGCATATTAGTTGATATTATATGTTCGTCACGTAGCGTAAACACAGGAAAACCCTGGGAGACAGTAAATTATGATGGGGGTTCCCAAACCATGATTGGAAAACCTCTGAAGGTGAGCATAGAGGCTTGAAGTGCCTCCCCGGCAGGCCGACCCAGCTCTCAGATTTGAGAACCGCGAAGATGCTGTATAAGAGTTTGGAGGGTCAGGGTAACTAGCGAGGGTGACTTCTCTACTAAATACAAACACTGCAACCGCATCTCCCAACCTTTCCTGTCTCAGCACCCATTGACAGTGCCAGACCATCCCATGTCACCAATTGTTGCCTTTAAAACATTCATCTGGTCTCGTTCAAGTAGAATTAGGTAAATCATTAACTAATATTGTACCTTCTTCACATAGCGTAAACATAGGAGAACTCCAGGAGACAGATGGAGGTTCCCAAACCATAGTACCGCTACCCCTGAAGGTATTGATGAAAGCTTAAAGTGTCCCCAATCCCCCCCTCCACTCCACCACACCCTCAACCCGTCCCCCGCGCAGGACGGTCCAGCTCTCAGATCTAAGAACCACGAGGGTGGTCTATATATAGACTATAATATACATATAAGCGTTTGGGGAGTAAAACTAACTAGCGTGACTTCTATACTGAATAGAAAGCACTGCAAAATGTACAGTATGAATGCCTGAAACCTGTCGGTGGTTTCCGAACTGTGGTACATTTATCCTTGAAAGTACGCAAGGGCCTTTCAAGTGCGCCCCCCTGGGCGGATGCAGATCCGAGTTTTAACAAAGAATTGCTTACGCAAACTTCGTTCTCGGCTTTTGGCCTCATCGTCATGTAATTGGTTCGGATGACGAATGCAGGAGAACGTGATTGCGGGAATCTTAAAATATCCATGACGGCGGAAACACTCATGGGTGTGGAAATGCTGATGCAGGTTAAAATGTCTCCAAGGTAATGTCGGATCGATTCCACATTTCCAGTATCGATGCGATACCGAATAAAATCTCTGGGCATTCAAAGCGATACCGAGAAGTTTACTCTGCCAGAAACCACGACTACAACCAGATGTAGCGTGTGTCATTTAATGATTATTAAAGGTTAGAAATTAAATCAGAATATGTCCTATCTTGTCATTATGAATAAAATTACAGCAGAATTAAAACCTACAATTCACACTTCTGTTTTAATGAAAAACAATTTGCCCTGGGTATAATAATTTTACGGACGGAGCCAACATAACAAGGGGTATGAATCAACCACAAATATTCTTAAGAAAAAAAACCACCAATATTTGCTTTCTCTCTCTTCTTCGTCTTCTTCTTCTTCTTTCTTTCTCTCTTCTCTGGAATTTCATCCATAGTTTTCTCCAGCTCAGGGTCCAGAGAATCTAAAATCTGCCTTTCAGAAGAGTAGGTCTGTTTCTGAAGAGAAAACTAAAGATCTAAAAATTAAAAAAATAAAAGATAGAGAATCTTAAACGCCTATTAGACTGCTAGAAATAACATAAAACACCTCGATACTTATTTCCAGGTACTCGCCGATACCGATACTTAAGCAATACTCCGTACAGGGTACTCGGCATCGATACCTGCCAACCATTACTCAAAGGCAGCGTGGCTGTGCGGCTTATGAATCATTTTTACATTTGTTAAGTCTGCGGTTTACGGGTCGGACGGTTTACGTTGCGATTTCCTTTGCAAATACACTGGATTTCCATCCCCCAGCGACTCAGGTGTTAATAATATGTATCTGAAGTTAGGGCTGTCACCGAACTGGGAAAAAGGGTGAGTAATCGGAAACAAACAGATGCTCACACAGACTTAATCTGTGGCAAAATTTTCTAGACGTTTTATTGCTTCACCCGAATTAAGTCCGGAAATTCAGTACAGCTGGGCTGTTTGCAATGTCTACTCAGTTAAAAGGGAAAATGCTCAAAATGACAAATGGCAGAGAGAAAATGGAAGAAGGAAAGAAGGTGATGTGGAGGGAAATTAAATCCGTGACCTCATTAAAGTACTCTTTACTGAAGTAGCGGCATGGTTGTGTATAGACGTCCTCCTGATTCCCAACTGACATTGAGACGATGGGTGCCAATGCAAAGGTCGCGGGTTCGATTCCCGTCATATCACGCTCTTTCCTTCTTCCATTTTCTCTCTGCATTTGTTTTCTTGAGCACTTTCCCATTTATCTTGCCCTGTGTTCCATCTTGTGCTTCACCGAACTAGGCACTGCATCGCGGCAGTTAGAAATGCCTTTGTTGTGTATGCCATTTACTGTCAGTAGTTCGATGATTTGCACTGTCGATATTACGCATTGTTGTGTTTTATTAAGAATGAAAAGTGTAGCAGTGTGTGGGGTTGTGTAAATATGTGTACTCAATAGAGGTGAGCTAGAGTATATTTCCAGTTTTCAATGTTTAAAAAAAAATATCCTCCGCGTATCTGTGGGTGCGAAACATTTATTGCAGTATGGGCCAGCTCACTGGGTATCTTTTGATGTATTCAATTAATTTTCCATATCGGAGATCTCTCTCTGACGTAGACTACTGTCATTTTGAAATTTCCTCTATAACATTTTCCTTGATCTATTTTTGAAAATCAGTAGACAACGATTTAAACGAGAACCGTTTAACCGAAAGTACTGCTAAAACGAAAAGAAACAAGAAGTCCCTTCCTCATTTTAAACTTCTTTGTGTAAATCGAACCTCTGTTTAAACCAAACATGATCTACGGTCCCGCTGATTTCTTATTACCCTTTTTCTATTGTCATACTGACGATGATTTTATCAACGAAAAATTCATTTCATTTAAATGAATTTCAGTCGGCTAGAACATTGCGAAAACCATCTTTGGTTTTATATACAAATTATTCAGAAAGAGAAAATAAAAAAAGTTACAATATCATGACAATTTATTCGTCAATGTTTCCTGACCCTTTACTCATTCTTTACTTTTTGCTTCGTGGGTGCAGTCATTTGGGCTGTCAATCATAATTTCCAAAAATTCCCGAAGTGTACCAGGAAATCCGACACCAAAAAAATTACTTTAACTTGTCTACATGGCTGAAATTGCAACAGTGTGTCATTGGGCAATGATTCACACACGTCCAAACAAGCAAGCAAGCAAACAAAGGAAGTCTGGACTCACTAATCTATAGTTAAAATTAAAAAAAAAACAAAAACGAAAAAAAAAAAACCCTATATAATTTGTGGCATAATTTTCTAGACGCTCTATCGTTTCACTCAAATTAAGTCCTGAAATTCAATACAGCCAGGCTGTTTGCAATGTCTACACAGCTA
>JAWQUT010000147.1:460398-476168 GCA_033807755.1 Ellobium chinense | reverse complement strand
TCCCTACCATACCCCACCTCCCCTCTCTAATCGCAGAGTAGCGATAATTCTACCCCATAATAATTCTACCTCAACGATGATTCTACCCAATGATAATTCTATCCCAATGATAATTCTACTCAAATGATAATTCTGCCCCAATCATAATTCTACCCCTTTTGATAATTCTATCCCAATGCGCACAATCGCAGATCCGAAAGAAGACTGAAAAAGGGGATTCTTGACTAAAACTCTTGAGGGGATGAGGGAAAGGGGGTGTTATTTAGAAAAAAAAAAAACATTGCTATATGGCTGAGCTTTGTGTTTTGGATCTCTATGTATAATATTTTATTATCTGCTCATGTTTCTGAAAATACATTGGGAATGAACAAACAGTGCGAGTAAGCGTATTGCCACAAAACGAAAGTCGACTGTAGCTTAGGTACGTATTGTATACGGTATGTAGGTTTCTGGCGATTTGCATGGACACCAAATCGTCAAGGAGAAGTTCAGCCGTTCGCTATAATTAACATCGGAGTGAGCGATGTTATAATTTGCATCATGGCTATTATTACTCACGTTAACATGGGGAAAAGCCCACGAACTCAATTACTGGGCACAAGGGTAAACAAATGCTAAATGAAGCAACGCTGTTTGTAGTTGGAATTCCAATTGGATATCTGGGCCAATGTTGCCTCAGAAGAAATTTTCCCTTACGGTAGAGTGAAATGTTTTTACGGGAAGCCATTTTCCGCAAAGTGGGGGAAAATCTCAGTTCGTAAGTTGGGAAACATTGTTAAATGTAGAGTGAGGTGATGTCTGTTTTTCTTCTATTTTTTATGACTGTATTTTTTCCCCGTTATATTTGCTTTAATATCGTGCGCAGGAAAATGTAGGGAAAATCACTCTTGCTATAGGAGAAAAGCACATGACGAGAGTGGCAACACGTACTTAGGCTTAGCAACATCTCATTGGTCGAAAGAAAAAGTTTTAATGGTCGGGGTTGCTCTGAGACCAGCGATACCGGGAGAGGAGGGGGGTGGGGGAGGTGATACTCAGGATAGGGGTGAAGTGGGTTCAGTGGGTGGGGATAGATGTCTCGGAGAGGGGTGTATCAAAAATTATGGACTAAAAGAGGTCGTTTGGCATCGACTTAAACAATAGAACTCATACCTGATTCGATTTGTAAGTAATCCAGTGAGTTGAATCTGTCATACATCTACTGTGATTTAGGACAGTATTCATCATTGATTTTTTAAATCATCCACCTGCACACACACACACACACACACACACACACACACACACACACACACACACACACACTCACATACACACACAAGAAACCTCGCTTCAGCCCAGAAATCACCATATATGCATATTTCCTTCTGCTTGTTGTTGTAGTTGTTGTTGTTATAGTTTTTGTTGTTGTTCTGCTGTTGTTGTTGTTTTGTTGTTGTTCTGTTGTTGTTGTTGTTGTTGTTACCGTCGTCGTTCTTGTTGTTGTTTTTGTTCTGTCAGTGAAGAACAAACATTTCTGTATCTTTGATCCAGCGAGAAAGTTCAGATCACTGGTTTCTTGATCAGCTTTGGCTGTAGAAAATGGAAATCTCTAAGCTAGTTGTCTTTAACCACTGCACTGCCGAGCTAACAATGTTAGTGATATTCAAAATGGTGGATAAAACTGATTCCACATCCGACGTTGACATATAAAGGTACTTATTTCAGTTATATCCTGGAAACTGCTTGTCAGATTCTCCCAGCATGTTATACTTGATAAATTACGGCATTTATACAGGCTGAAATCGACTACATCGCAATGTCCCGCGTGCACACTAATTTGACCACATCGTAACCAATGGTTAAAACTGTTGTATGGCTCTCCAGAGAGATCGCATTTCCTTGGCAAATTTGTGTAATGATTAGGCACCACCCACTGGGTTTTTAGAATCACAACAGAATCTGAGGTTAGTTTACGTCAATTGCAGACTGTGACAGTATGAAGCATTTGGCAGCTGTAGGAGTACATGACATTAACAAAATCAGACAAACAAACAAACAAACAAACAAACAGACAGACAGACAGACAGACAGACAGACAGACAGACAGACAGACAGTCAGACAGACTGACAGACTGACAGGCAGGCAGATACACAGACAGACAGTGATTAATAAACATACCTAAATAGACACATACGTAAATATGAGTCCATACGTACGAAGAGGGATTCACAGGACATTTATTTGGGGTAAGTTAGGTGAGCAAGTGGCTCCCTTGCACTCAAGACAAATCCATACGTGCCTCGCCTCCTGACCAATGAACCCAAGCACTATTTTCCCAATGGGGATGTAATTCACGTCTACCCTACTGACTATATAATAATAATAATAATGCGGTTTTTAGTCTCATATCCAGGCTAATGCCCGCTCATGCGACTTCACACTATTATTACCCCAGCAGGCCTGATCACTCTAGGACTTTCTCGACTTCATGGGGAGCATACAGCGCCGCTGCCAATTATAGGCGCTGATCACTAGCATTCTGACAATATCTTCCACTGCCTGTAGCCAGGTATCCATTTTACAGACAGGTGAACTGAGGAAAATGTGAATGAAATGCTTTCCCAAGGCACTTACAACATGACCGTGGTTGGGAATCGAACTCAGGACCTTTAGATCCTGAGTCCAACGCCATTAGGCCACGCTGCTCCACTGAAGCCTCAATTTGACTGGCTGCAAGTCAGAGGTTACGATGGCATAGACTAGAACCTTTTAATATGTGGAAAAAGCAAGTAAGGAGTTACGACATAGCAAACTTAAAAAGCTCTATAATCTAAACTGAGGGCAGAGAAAAGAACACTTTGTATCACTTTATTCCTTTTGAGCTAAATATACGTTAGACCTATAGGAACATGTCCCGACTCTGCATCGCCGTGTCGCGCTGTTTTTACTTGCAATTTATACCAGAGTATACATGTCAACAACAACATATGGAAAGTCTACCACGGCGAAGCCCAACATTACGCAATAGCATGATTTTGCTGCCACCGAAAACATCATGCACAGCTTACGTCCCGTGGGAAAGTACGTTAAAAAATCTGGCACAGGCACTGGCATACCCTCGAAGTGTAGATTCTTTATCTCTGTAAGATGGCACATAGTTATTGCGACACAGAAGGCAGCGGCGTCTCCAACTTTGAAATAGACATGGATAGCTGGGGGTAAACTTTTACCAGATCAATCTGAGCCGCAAGTATCTCATAAATGATCCCTGTCGAGTTGGGGCCATCTGCTATCGAATTTTTGTTTGTTGCATAAATCAGAAATAAAATTGTTTCTGTAAGCAAAAATACTGGTTCTGGGAGAATGGTTGGTAACTGTAGATATTTCTGAATATTTATGAGGCTGATAAGAGGACTTTAGTAAAAACATGTTTGTCATTGCATGAAGGTGACGTCATGCCACACCAATGAACTATATATCTGGGTGGCAGAATAATGCTATGTCCGCACTTTTTTGTTCCAGTAATGACAGTACGCACATAAAACTATCTTCGTACCAATAATATGATGCAGTAAAACAAAATAAAACAAAACAAAACAAAACAAAATAAAACAAAACAAAACAAAATAAAACAAAACAAAACAAAACAAAACAAGATAAATATTAAAAAAAACCCACCTAAGCATCATTTTGATTGACTGTAACACTATTCTTACAACTTAATTAAAATTACAGAAATTTATTTAGACCAATGCCTTTGTATATTTTAATATCAGTCGTAAAAGCATATATCCCCAAAGTATGCACTACACCTTGAGAACGTTTTGCATGTTAGCTTGCTGGTATGTTTCCTGGTTTGTAAAAAACAAAACTTCGCGTTGTGGGCTACAGGAGTATTGCAGCAGTGTTTTGTAACCCTGATGAGGCCGATAGACGCCATGTTTGCCACAGTGTTATGTTTGATCTTGTGCACTTGTGAGAATGTAGCCCTCGTGCACGTGTATTTTTCTATGGGAAAATGCTACAGTATCATTGTATTTACTGTATCGTGTATACTGCACATACTTGAGCTAAATAAACTGTTGTTATTTTCACAAGAATCCCAACCCCTAACCCCCCTCATCCGCTCCCCCTCCCCTCCATCCCACGTTCATACCAACAAACTGCGCAGTTGATGGCATAGCTAGACCAAGGAGAACCCTCAATTATTGTAGTCTCTAATACTGGGCCTGGCTGGTAGCCTTTACAGTAAAACGCTGCGTGGGCGTGAAGGTCACTACTAAACGGTCAAGGCCAGGTCAGTAATGTTAAATTTGCTCTCTTGTGAGTATTATGTTATTATATATCTTTATGACCCCCGGTACTTATGGGACAACTGGTGATGTCGAATTATACAGATAAATACCTCGCTGTTTGTGCCAGTATCTGGAGCAATGCCAGCAGCGTATCCCACGAATCACAGCTATGGGATGCTTTTTTTTTTTCCACCCTGCAAAAGGGCGGAGGGGGACAATTTGTGAGTGTGTCCTGAGTAGAAAAGTTTTGCGAGTGACTCTATGAGAGTGTGCGTATGTGTGAAGGTTATTTGTTTATTTCTTTGTATAAATTGGAATAACTGGGCTTTATGACGAAGGAGGTAGCTGTGTTTATGAGTAAATGTGCCTCAGGAATATTTTGTGAGAGAATACCCGAGGAGGTGCATAATATTATGTGAAAAAAGGTGCATTTATTTTTCTTTATAAAATGCAATACATGAGTTATGCACTTCTCATGTCTACTCTTTCAGCTTAATGAAGTAAGAGTCTTACTGGAAGAAGGACTTCAGCGTAGTCTCTGTTTCCCGGTAAATTTGTCAAAAGTAATATTCGTGGAGCATTACTTGCTCTTAAGCCCGAAATCTCTTTCTCTCCATGCCTCCCCCCCCCCCNCCTCCCGTAAAAATACTGCTGGCTCCGCTTAAAACCAGATCCTCTTAAACATGGAAATTGTTGCTATAAAGCGAAGATGAGGTGGATTGCGATTCAGCGAAGTCAAGAGTGTGATTGGTGTGACCGATTCTTTACATTTTCTCTCACAATTATCCCTCTCCCAACCTCACTCTCTGTCCAGTTCACAGTACAAAACTTGGCCCATGAAATGTGGCTGATACATTATGCCAGTGTTTGAGAGGGAGAATCACCCATTATTTTCCTCTCCTATCGGGCGTTAAGCGCTGCCTGTGTCACACGGCATTATGGTGAAAGATGGTAGCGAGGTAAATAGACCACTCTCTGTTATAATGCAAGCACAGTCATCCAAGCATCGCAGATCACCAATCCAACTATCATTACTTCCTCTTTCTGCTTTTTTCCCCTGTCAGAAGAATATGATTGGCTGATATGATTTGTACTATATCACCAATCCAACTAGCATTACTTCCTCTTTCTGCTTTTTTCCCCTGTCAGAAGAATATGATTGGCTGATATGATTTGTACTATATCACCAATCCAAGTATCATTATTTCCGCTTTCTGCTTTTTTCCACTGTCAAAAGAATATGATTGGCAGATATGATTTGTACTATATCACCAATCCAAGTATCATTACTTCCGCTTTCTGCTTTTTTCCACTGTCAAAAGAATATGATTGGCTGATATGATTTGTACTATTCAATTTGTCAATGTATAGTAATGATATGTCAATGTATAGTAATGATCCTTTTTTTTTAAAAAATTATTGTAGTTGGTGTGTGTGTGTGTATTATGATAGACTATTGATGTTTTTGCCAATGTGATATTTTTTTGGCCCAAGGCCTAATAAAATATTCCTTCCTTCCTTCCTACTATATCACCAATCCACCTATCATTACTTCCACTTTCTACTTTTTCCACTGTCAAAAGAATTTGATTGGCTGAAATGATTTGTAATACTGGCCAATTTTGGCTGATACATCCATTCATCTTCGGAAGCAAAATTTGATGACGCAATCATAATACTATTTACATTCAGCTTAAACCGGAAGTGAGCTTTGTTGGAATGACTAAAAATAAAACGAACTACACCAGCTATATGAGCTGTAACATGCATCCTGGTTACTTGAACGTAATATTAGCTAACAAAAATGTGAACCATTAGATACTAGCAGATCCCTCCATTGTGCCGCAATAAAATGTGTCGATCACGTGGCCAAAATGCGGAAGTTCTGCATTGTCTCCCAGTGAGATTCCCAGATTATAATATAGCATAAATTTGTGCACTTTGCGAAAACCAGTGTGATTTCAACAGCAACAAAAAAAAGTATGTGCATTAAATGGATAGTTAATATTCATTCATACCTGCGTGTTTGGATGGGTGAGTGAGAAAAGGGAGGGGTGTGCGAATAAACGCAGTCTGGTGTATCCGCGTGTGCGAGCAGACTATTTAAGTATCTTGTTCATCCTGTTGCCAATGAATAACGATGTAGGCTACTCCTGTTCATAATGTTGTTTCAGATTGATAAACCTAGTGTTGTAGTTACTGATAAAGAACATGTTAACAATGAAACAAAGGTTATCATCATCATCATCATCATCATCATCATCATCATCATCATCATCATCATCATCATCGTCATCACCATCGTCACAACAACAACAACAACAACAACAACAACAACAACAACAACAACAACAACAACAATATCTCTGAACCAACATCAGCAACACATGTTGCAGTTTTTGTTATTTGAGCTTGATAAAGCTTATGTTACATTTCTTGATACAGCAAATGTTAACAATGAAACTTTTGGCATACATCATTATCATCATCATCATCATCATCATCATCATCATCATCATTATCAGCATCAGCAGCAGCATTATCATCATCTTCAAAACAACAACAACAACAACAACATCATCATCATCATCAACACAACAACAACAACAACAACGACAATAACAACAACAATAGCAGCAACAACAACAACAACAACAACAACAACAACTCTGAACCATCACCCTTAACGCACGCTACAAACGTTCTCATCAGAAGCACCACCAACAACAATAGCATTACTATCCATTCAAACAATTCAGAAATCGTGTTTGCACGTAATTAATCTCCCAATCCCGTTTGCATGCGTCAAGTGCACCAAGGCGTGAGCAAAAACTACGTTGCTGTCACTACACCCTTGCAAACATAGCCATTAATTTAATTACACCTAACCTACCTCAGTAATTATATCTGCTTTCAAAAGTTATCGCAGAAACACGAATGCTCTTGATTGTGACATTGCACTGTGGGGTGTGGTCAAGTTTATACACTACCACCTGTCAGCTCTGACACATTAATTGTGCAGTTTTGCAAATAGGACCTACGACCTCATGGACTAATATTGTACAGTAGATTTGTAGCCCTGATGGAACTTACACACCGCCCTCTTCCCCCGCCTCCTCGGCTTTCCAAAATTGGTGTAGGATCTTTGCATCTTTGTATCCCACTTTTAATGGGTAGACCATTAGTTTTGGTTGTTAACAACAATATTATTCTTTTTTGTTTTTGCTGCGTTTTTACACAAGTAATGTATATGTCAAGTGTAATAAACGAGGAAGTGAGTGGACAAAATATATCTTGATATCTTGATCGACAATCGTTGGCATTTATTTGTGAACATAAGTAAACAATAATATGGAAAAATATACAATAAAAATAAATCCAATGTGGCTCCACCAATCAGACAAGTGGTTATGATGGTAGCGCCGTTAGATCTATATTGCTGACCTCACAGCATGCAATACTATCCTTAAGAAAGAATCTTGGATCGAGCGCGCCAGGAGAGATTTTGACAGAAACTCCAATTATTGACCAGAATCAGATGGCTGGAACAAGGGTGATTCCAGTTTACCCTCCATTTACACATGCAGACATATTTGCTCATCTCGTTATTATAAAAATCTGTTTTGATATAGCAAAACCAAAGGTCATTCGATATAGACTATATAGGATATACGCTACCATTATTTTACAACAAAAAAAAAAAGGTGTCCCAACGAGCATGGCGCGTTTTGTAAGCAGATAAGGCGAAGGATAGTCCCCAGTGTTGTTAACAGTTCCTAGGCAACTACAGTGCACACAGAATATCCATATCCGTACCATTTCCGGTATAAGCGGAAAAAGACTTCCCAACAAAACGCACCCTTAGATCTTTTAACATTTAATTCTTATAAAAAAATGTTTCTTTCATGTGCAAGTCTTTGCATCTTCAAGATTGAGTTTGTTCCTTTTATAATATCTAGGAGGGGTGGGTTTTGTTTTGTTTTTTTGTTGTTGCCTGGGGCAGTACAAAATCCTAGAGCTCAGAGTTTTTCTTCCCGGGTGGGTGTAAATGCATTTTTTATAGGATAATAATCCTCCCGGTGTTATTTGCCTAGGAAAACAAACAAACAAAAAACCCAAAACTGCTGTAGCATTACACAATGTTTATTTTGTGGCCACACCTACAATATCCAATCTAGAATGGTCCACCATTAATTGTCAGCAAAAAAGCACTGCCCAGCATACAGCGCGGCTGAACGACGAAACTAAATAAGAAAAATGAAAGCCATTTCAGGCGAGCGGGGGCGAGATACGGTGGGTGGAAGTACAAGTGTGTGGGAGGAATGAAAACATGGCCGCTCATTTTCCGGCTCACGTCAAGATTGTTTTCTTTGGGCTCTCTATCTGTGACGAGGCGATGGCGATGGCTGCATTATTGATTGATTTAGATTTTTTTTTTGGTTTAAATGTCTTGTTATGATTGTTACCATTCTATCTTTTTTTGTTTGTTTTTGGTTCTTCTCTTGTTTTTCTTTCTTTTAAATTCTTTATTATTCTCCATTGACGTAACTGCATTCGATCGTCTGGAACCAGGAGTCTAACTATTTGAAAGAATATCG
The DNA here is from genome assembly GCA_033807755.1 of Ellobium chinense. Classification (NCBI taxonomy): domain Eukaryota; kingdom Metazoa; phylum Mollusca; class Gastropoda; order Ellobiida; family Ellobiidae; genus Ellobium; species Ellobium chinense. The sequence continues at coordinate 467,292 of JAWQUT010000147.1, read as the reverse complement.
ACGGTGATGGTTAAAAGGCAAAATTGTGAGACGCTCTTCAGGTTTGGTTTAGTTCGGAATAAAGTCAAGGTTAGCAGTGGGGTTAGGCTTAAGATTTTAGAAAAGAAAAAAAACCGCATTGGATCCGCTCAATGGTATTCCCTTTTCCCTAAATCTGCCTCTAACCCTAACCCTACCACGCACTGGGAGTCTCAGGATTTCGCCAGTTCAATAATTTTCTTTAAAAACACTTTGAAATGAACACTCGATGATATGTCATAGCCTTATATGTGGAAGTGCCTTTCTAGTTCATCATGGTATACGTAGTTTTACGAGGGACATACAGTCTTTGCATCTATCTTAAGAAGCAATGCATACATGGGAAGGAAATGGGGATTGGTGGTTTAAAAATCTTGGGCGCCTTACAAAGATGTAACTCATCATCCTCATTCTTCCTTTAGGGAATTCATCTAAAGTTTTTTGAGGGTTTCCAAAAATCTTGGGCGCCTTCCAAAGATGTAACTCATCATCCTCATTCTTCCTTTAGGGATATGCATCTTTAACTTTTTGGGGGGTTTCCAAAAATTTTGGGCACCTTCCAAAGATGTAACTCATCATCCTCATTCTTCCTTTAGGGATATCCATCTTTAACTGTTTTGGGGGTTTCCAAAATTCTTGGGCGCCTTCCAAAGATGTAACTCATCATCCTCATTCTTCCTTTAGGGATATGCATCTTAAGTTTTTTTGGAGGTTTACAAATAGGACAAACGAACTAAGAGACCATAAATATCGCGAAAAACCAACCTCCCCATTCTCCCTTCTTAATTCTAATCTATCAATGCTTAATAGAGGTGAAACGGGTCTTTGGACCCACAAAACGTACACTGTACTCACAGATCAAGTCTTGCAGTATGGAATCTTCTTGGAACAATACTGTTCTGTTAACACACTTTTGCATAGTGTACATATCTAATATCTTGGTCTGCTGTTTTTCTTGTGTTTTTACTGCTCATATTTGTTTACACATCGTTTCTGTGGTGATAAATTAAACAAATGTGGCTCCACCTGGCCCATTATCCCCACCTCGCCACGGTCTAACCTCCTCCTTGTCTCACCGTTTGCACTTCAAGAGCGAACGCCCACATTGCTGTCTTATTCATTACCAGCAGCTCAATAACAAATAAATGAAACGTGCTTTTGTGATGAATTTTTATCATGGAAGACGATCTCCCAATAGTGTTATTGCGCTCACGTTCGGTGTCCTAGATCTAAATCTAGTCACATTCGCTCACTCAGGCCTACCACCCCCTTTCCTCTTCAATCAACAAAAATTCATAACGCACAGCAGGCTCAAAGCCACCTACGCAACATTCACGTGATGATATGGCGTAGAACCCCTCAAAAGACTGAGTCAGTTTACTGGGGAAAAACCCCAGTTTTCATCTAAATAAGTGGAACTTTGACCATCTAAAGCTTGTCAAATAAATCGCCTTGTGTTGTAAAACCATGTGTATCTGTCGCATCCGGGAGGGTAGTCTCTGTATACGATCCAAGTATCAGAGGCTGGAATCCATGCTTCCCCTCTGAACTGAGACTTCGGCTCCTTCAATGCACACACATAAAAGTACTGTGTAAATACGTGTTAGTAAATGCGTTTATGTATGTGTGGTTGTGTGTGTGTGCGTGTGTGTGTGTGTGTGTGTGTCCGCGCGTGTTTGTTAGTGTGAGCTTGTGTGTGTGTGTGTGTGTGTGTGTGTGTGTGTGTGTGTGTGTGTGTGTGTGTGTGTGTGTGTGTGTGTGAAGATGTACGTGTAAGTGAGTATGTGTGTATGTGGTCGTAAAGGGCTTCGAACCCTTCGGGAGCGAAGCACCACTGAAGTACCTTTTATAACTATCATTATCAGTGTAGCTGACTGAAGACTTCACATTTGAAAAGGTATTAGCCAAAGAAATACAAAACACAAGGCTGTTCGTGGGTTATGCAAGATGTAAGGTGGAATATCCCACTAAAACATATTTCTTCTGTTAATGTTAACTCAGACAGGAGGGAACAATAAACGGGGGTGACGGAAATTTTTTCCTGCCGTAATGCTGTTACAGTTTTAGTCTTAATCGCAGCTTCCGCTTTAAAACTGGTATCTTTTCCAAACAACAGCATATTGTATTAAATTTCGACCTAAAATTGACTGGATCATTCTAATTATAATTCCTAACTTGCACTGTCCCAAAGAGTTGTGATTAAGAGGAGTGGAATGTATCGTGTAGTGACCCAATCAACTTTTTGCTCGCTGTTCATTCCTCCGTTCCAGCGATATGTAGGAGAATCTAATTGGTTCACACCTGCACGGGTAATACATCTGCCATATAAGATGGACTTGCCACACGCAATGTGCGAGTCAGTGCAAATTGGTCACAATAATATTATAAAGGTCTAGGTACGCACATGCAGGGACACACCCATTCCGTCGTATACTGTATTTAAATATTCGTCTGATAACCACAGTTGTAGTATGGGATCATATATAATAATAATATTATTTAATATTCAAAGTTCAATAACCGTATCAAACCTTTTATGCTTAAGCCGTCTCTGCAGAGGTCACGAAAAATCTCATAGAACGCTTAAAGAGACAGGGGTAGATATTTGCTTCACAGCCTAAAACAAAAAAATAATCCATATTATATTTTTTCAAGATATATTTTTTTCAATCTGCGTACTTTTTTTTTCATCCGCTCGACCATTTGTGAGGAGAGACAGCTCGAATGCCGGGATATTCACATTTTATAAGCAGCCGTTAGTCGTGCTGTGTGACGCCATAGAACGAGAAAAAGCTAGCTTGAAGATTGGTGCAAAAGGGCCAGTCGTCTGCTAGCCTATCTCGCTTTTAGACATCATGCAGGACGAGAAATGGCGGCGCGATCAAGGTAAAAATGCCGACATTCCTGCAATATTTTCTTGGAAACTGCCGGGCTAAACGGAAAATATACACGGTTTAAATTTTATCAAAAAAACAATAGTATGGACTTATTGGGCTGTGAGGCAAATAACTGCCCTTGTTCATTTAAGAGAACCCACGGATTTCTCCAATGGCGTGACCTTCCACATTTTCGAGCGCACGCGACGCGCTGTGGCCAAATAAAGTCTCGACGGCTTGAATTAGCAGAGGAAAGACGATACGATTTGTGCCTCATCAAAAATAACAATGGAAAGGGTTATTTAGTTCTTGACAGTGTCTACGCCAGGTATCGGTGTAGTTGAGAAAAATCAGCAAAACTGTAGATTTAGTTACGATGTAGGCTGAAAAAAAACAACCAACAACTGCTGCTTACGTTCATTATACATCGAATCGCCTGTAATGCCCNCCCCCCCTTCCCCACCCCTTCTCACCCTCATTTGACGAGATTTACAGAATCACCCACCATCGCCAGCTAAACACTTGTGCGTGACATTATACATATAGCAGAAAAAAAAAAACAACACCAACATTTTTGTGCTGTTCACGTTGAGTTGTGCTGCTTGACATGGTATTTAGAAGAAAGCAAAGAGTGGCTAGACCGATAATAAAGGGGTTAAATGGTGCAGCCATGGTAGCGTAATAAAAAAAATGTCAGGATTGTATAACTCCCATTATCAAATCTCCATACAATATATTAACCTTTATTGAGTCTAGGGAGATTTAGACATGATGCTGAAATTAAACGCCTCAAATGAGCCAGCTCATAATCTCAGTAGGATTTAAGAGATTCAGCATTTTAAACACATAGACTAATCATCAAAACATTGACGTGCGTATTTAGCGAACAACGAAAAGTCAAAACACCTAATAAAGCCCGTATTATAACAAGGTATGCTGCACAAAATAACCAATAACATTTGTTTTTACCAGTTGGTGTCTTCATACCCCCGCCTCATCCCTCCATCTAAAGATAATTTGAAAGCTTGGACCATAAAGTTGACCACTGTAATTCTTACGATGGCAAGGGATTCCATCGTTAATGCGCAAGTTTCCAGGTATTGATGGTAGTGGTGAGATTTGATGGTTTTGTAGTTCAATACAGCAGAGGGGTTGCTCTATTCAGAAGCTTTCAATGAGCAAGTTCTCAACTGACATCCACTGGAACTTCTGCGTTCATTCAAAAATACTCCATTGCTTCCTGGATGCTATCTCCAGGAAGTCCACCATCCTCTAGAGCTCCCCCTTGTATCCTCAGAGTTTTGTGGTCAACAGCAGCAACAACAGCAACAACAAACAACAACACTAGACCATCATCATTTGTGCTAGCGCCTACTCCTCGATCCCTCATCAGCAACCCAGTGTTTCTCCATCCACCCTGATGACCTACTTTAGCATGAACAAGGCAGTTTATATTATCAATCTGATCACTAAAATCACTTAAACTTCTTCCTTTTGCCAACGCCAACGTCTCATTCGTCTTTTCCTTCTAATTCTAACCATCATCATGACCTCACCACTTTCATCATCTTTATCCTCATCTAAACATCTGTGCCCATACTTGGACACATTAAACTAAACGAGATGGTCGACATAAAGCCAAGATTAGCCTGACCTTGTGCTCCAGTCTTTAAGATTAAGTTTCCAAAAAGCATCTCCTTTTTCCTTTTCCCGCTGAGCTACAAGCGAACGCCATAAAGGCAACTTCCGTCGCTCACAATATTGACTGACCTTCTTCGACGCCCACAACAGCTGCTAGCTACTGTAACACCAGCAAATAGGTCAGAAATGTATAGCTCACTTCATTATCAGCACCAGAAGCAGCAGCAGCAGCACCATTACCACCACCACCACAACAACTATTATTAGTATACACGTATTATTAACATAGCTGCTGCTGTATCACCATCATCCATACTACTAATACTACCATCAGCATCATCACTACCATCACCCATAAGTAACACTACAGCTAATATCATCAGCATTCTACCACTACAACTACCATTCTCAGCATCATCAGCATTCCATCAATACAACTTCATTTCTCAGCACCACCAAAACTCCATCACTACAGCTACTATCCTTAGGTCTGATATCACTGACCATCATCTCAAATATCACAAATGTATCAAAACTACTATTTCTATCCTTTCCCCCACCTCAACTCAGTCGCCTTCCCGCTACCTACATTTCTTCCCTTTGCCAACGCCAAAGTCTCATTCGTCTTTTCCTTCTAATTCTAACCATCATCATCACCTCACCACTTTCATTTAAAACTGAGAAAAATCAAAAGCTCAACCTTAATTCAAGGAATTTATTAAAAATTTAGTAAAGAATTAAGACCGAAAATTACATCTAAACGTTTCGGCTCTAAGGCCTTTATCAATAGAACCACCTCACCACTTTCATCATCTTTATCATCATCAGCATCATCAGCAGCAACCCAGTGTTTCTCCATCCACGCTGATGACCTACTGTAGTGTGAACAAGGCAGCTTATATTATCAATCTGATCACTAAAATCACTTAAACCGTTTTGCCCTACTTAGCTTCTCTCCTTCAGAAAGTTCTAGCACCTTCTTGTCCATCCTTTAATTGAGCAGCGGCGGATCTAAAGGTGGGAATTGACACTCTATTCGTCCACAAGATTGCTCATTTCGATTGTAAGTAGAAACAGAGATAGGAAGCAGCTATTCCATTCTGAGGGAAGGAATGACGTAGGGAATAGATAGTGTGACCCCTCCCCCCCCAAAAAAAAATAAATAAGAAAACAAAACTCCACTCAATAGGAATTAAAAGATCTGCCCCTGCTTTAAATAAGAACCACCTGACATTTCTTCCTATCCTTGTCCTTTCTCTGTCCTCAGCATTCCCTCCCGTCATCCCCTACTTTTTTTTCCACAACCCGCTGTGTAGATCCAATTACCGATCAGCCCAGATTTGGAGGCACAATAAAGATCTCGGGATCAATCTAACGCCTCTTCGCTCTCCAGACGTCTACTTCGGAATCTGTTGTCACATTCTTGCACTCAAACATAAGGTCATGAGCGAAGCCTGAGGTAGCTGCAACACTGATTTGTCCTTCCTCTCTCCTTCCCTCCCTCCCCACTCCCCCTTCTCCTTCATCCTTGTTCACGTTTATCTCCTCCTGACGACTTCTTAAGTCACCCATCTACTCGCAACCCTTCTTGACCTAGTTGGTATTCTACAGGGACCTAGTTCTTGCACAAGAGGTTACAAACGCCCAACTTTATTTGCTATAATTTGCCGACTGCTATCACCCAAACCCAAATTTCGTTGGCCATTCCTGCTGACCAGAAATGGAGATAAGCAACTAAGTCACACACACACACACACACACACACACACACACACACACACACATACACACACAAAATTTAATGACCCAAAACAAATAAAGACTTGTACTTTTCCTCTTCGTTTGAACCCACCCCCATGAAAACCCAGTTGGGCCTAGGGTTTTTTTGAAAGAACTGAGCTTTGCTAAATGATAGACCTTATCATTTTCCAATTCCTGACCCCTAATATTACTGAACTGGTCAGAAAGAGACAACAAATGTATTAGGTCAGGCTAAAGCTTAGGCTGTTGGCCCCTCTGGAGGTCGAAAAAAAATGACTTGACAATTATGTTACTCCGGACAGCAACTCAGACCCAGGTGACCTCGATAGTAATGCGCATGCGTAAACTAGAGAGACCCCTGCTGGCTGCAGTTAATAATGGGACCTTCTCCTCCTTCTTCCTGTTTTTCCTCACACTACTAACATCGGTTATACGCCATCCATCCATCCATCCATCCATCCATCCATCCATCCACATCCATCTATCCATCCATCCATCCATCCATCCATCTATTTGCTGAGAAACGATGTTCATTTTCATCTTTGTCGTGCTATGTTCGAGTTCCTGAGAAAAAAAGAAGATGAAAGGAAATGTGGGG
>JAWQUT010000147.1:449871-458412 GCA_033807755.1 Ellobium chinense | reverse complement strand
TGCAGCGAGTGGATCTGCGAAGACAAAATCCTGGGACTGTCAAAGGTATGGTCGGGTTAGAGTTAAGGTTAGGGGCAGCGTAAGGAATGTAAGAAATGGGTTCGAGTTAGGGAAGGAAAAGCTCACTTGCTGGTGGTAGTGTGGGGCGGTCTCTTGACAAAAGCTAGGGACTAATTTACGATAGGGACTAATTTACGATAACTTTCTCTTCCCTAACAACAATAATAACAGGAAGTTTATTTAGCTCAGACTAGGTGTAAATGAACAATACAATAATTTTTCCTAATTACCACTTATCCTGCCAAACTTCATCTTAAATAACAGTTTGAATTTATGCTAATGTTACGAGATCACAACGAGGGGATTATCTCTTAACAGATCAAAGAAACACCATCTCGTTCAAAGAAACACCATCTCGTTCAAAGAAACACCATCACGTTCAAAGAAACACCATCTCGTTCAAAGAAACACCATCTCGTTCAAAGAAACACCATCTCGTTCTAGCAAACCCTCTAGACTCTTTTTAAATCTGTCTTGTTCAATTTCACCTTATGTAAGCTGTGTTTATATTATACAGAAAGACCGGTAACCAGCAATCCCCTTTATCGCATGTTTTAAAACTTATTTAATCGCACTATCATTTTTTTTTCAGACTGCTAACACAAACGTCACAAACAGTTGCGTTCGCGCTCAGCTGCACTGACCTGCGAGCTTAATCACATTTCTATATTCCTAAGTTCATGGCTTTTCGTATTTTCCCATTGTAACATTGTTACAACTTATGGGTTTTACTTACAGCTTCCTTTCAACACAGTAACAATAAACTGAGAACTTGCGCATTAACGATGGGACAATAATCATGTAGATAATGCATTTACTCTATTCAGCTCCTATACACTAAGGTAATTTCTGATGGTAAGAAATCTAATCGTTATTGCGCAAGTTCTCACATGACACTAGCTATATGCCTACAATACTCACAACAAGTAATGAAATGGTGTGATATTACATGGGAAATGATATTGTAAAAACATTAAAATTTAATAAATAAGTACAGTAATATGGAAACTATATAGATGACTGAATAAATAATAAATAATATAAGCCTTCCAATATTCAATTTAAAATTATTTATTCGAACTTAGGTTACATGGTAACATATGGATAGTCAAACATCGATAATATATATGGCAAATATATAGACAAAACAACATACCAGCATAATAATATTATATACTTATAATATAGGCAAAATGATCAGGCGGAACAAAACCTGACACAGCATTATATAAGAAAAGGAGCCGACAGATAAACAAATCATGGCGTTGCATTTAAACGAAGTTGCCGGTACATGTAAACAAATACGCCCACGCCTCCAACTTCCATTCACCTTNCCTCATGCGTCTTTGCCGTTGGCTTCCGAATGTCGCATCACGGGCTCTCCACCCGTCTGTCTGATGCTCAGCGACCGAAGGGAACTATTTTCGGACCACAATGAGCTATATTTGGGACCAGATCGATAGCGTAGCTGTGGAAAATTAAATAGATGTAATACCCATTCATTTCTTCGTCTTCCCCGGATGTAATGAGGCCGGTTGGTTGGCCGGCTGACCGGCAGCTCGCCCGTTCTAAGAAAGATGGAGGAGGACAGGGGTCGTGATAGAGAGAAGAGGAGGAGGAGGTGGAGGCGGGGGAGGGAGGAAGAGGATAAGAAACAAGAAACACGAAAACAGGAAGGACTTTTAACGCCGGACCACGCACGCTGTATTTGTTCTTATCTATTTTGCTCAGTAGTTAGGTCTCTGCGCAGTTGTCACGCGCGTGCGTGGTAGTACTCCAAGTATGCCAGTGTGGACTCCTAGAAGCGGGGGTGGATAGGCTTTGTAGAAATGAAGTACTTACATAAAAGGGAAAGTGGTCGAGAGATGTAGAAAAGCGATGATGAATGTTGCCACGGGGGTGGTCGCGTTCATTATAGATAAAGGCAGATCTAAGTACTCCGTTGTGTGGGAGGACATAGTCAACAACAATCTACAAAATCAATCTCTACAGAAGTATTAATCCCTACAAGTGATGTTTCCACGTTAACGGTATATTATTCTTTTTATTTTCTGAGACGGATCTATGATGGTCATGTTTGTGGACGTGCGTGTTGCTACGTGCTAATCGCTGCGTTTCGAGAGTATAAGTCTCATGTCGATGATGGCGCTATGCGACATCCAGGAGTCCAGGAAATAGCTAGCCGAGAGCTTGCGCATTAACGACGAGGTCTCTGAATGCACCCTTAACGGCATTAATGTAACTCTTATTTTTGGTCAGAGATTCCATCGTTAATGCGCAAGTTCTCGATTAGTGCTTCTATAATTCTGTAGGAAGAGACGCCTAGCTCTCTCTCACCGGCCAGAAAGAGTGCAACCGGAGTGACGACTCCCTTGGGGAGCCATCTACATCTGCCATAGCCTGCAGTGCCAACAACGAAAAAAAAACCAACAAAACAGTCCGTAGTGGCCTATATGCTGTAGATTATGACATAGATTATAGCACCATGTTAATGCTGAGCTAGCCATTAAACCAAAAGGGCGAAAATAACCTCAACACAGAGGCCAGATTTAGATCCACGTGACCCATCACTGTGGACTATTTCTGTTGGGCATGAAAAAAAAAAAGAGTAATATTATTATATTTATAGGAGCTTAATTTATGACTTCTGTTATTCTTTCTCACTTTGCGTTAAGTAATCATGAAGAGACATAGGGGTGAAACAGCTCTGCGAAAAGAATCGTAGGCCTACGTGTTTGTAAAGGCTTATCTGAGCCATGGCGTTGAAATATCCTGTGTCTGGTAGTTTAAAACACATCGACATAATATCATGACACTAAACTAAAAGACTGAGTGAAATTTATTTTATGTGTTGAACAAAAAAAAAATATAAATATAAACCCCTTCCCCCATCCCCTTCCTACCCCCCGCCCAAAAAGAACCCCAAAGACCTTAAACTCTTCTCCTGCAGATATCCTTGTATCAGACTCATATTGATGGCAAATGGGTAGGCAGTAGGCACTTTGAACTTGAACTTGGTCTTGAACTTAGTGACGACTGAAATGACATTTGGTTCCGCCTAGAATTAACACAAAATTTTAGAAAACTTTCATTGTGAATGTATTAAAACAGATCATAGATATGTCATGTCCAAACACTTCAACTTGATTAACAAATAAAATGAGACATACAAGGAAAAGCAAATGAACAAAATCCCGAGGGCCAAAAGAACTAGAACTAGAACAAATGAGAGACATAGTGAACGGGCGTGAGAATGAGAAAAGTTGAAGTGTCTTTGAGTTATCTTCTGCGACGGTAGACATAAACATACAGACAAGAATACACATACACACACACACGCATATCCATACACACACCCACACATGTTAACACATACACATAAACACACACACACACACACACACACACACACACACACACACACACACACAACACACACACACACACACACACACACACATACACACACACACACATACATCGCACACACACACAACCAGTTACTTGTCCACTATGCAAATGTACTCGAACTAGGAGCAAAAAGTCTCCCGCAGATGATGATATCTCGTCCATCACACTTCTTTTCAGGTTTGAGCTGGTCATAGTCCTGCTCTACTTATCTTTTTATAGTACTACGATACCTACTTTTAGTCTACTCACTGGGTCTTATACTTCTATCTCCGTGAACGCTTTTAAGTCCACTTACTGTACGGCTAGTCTTACTCATTTATTTTAGCATGTGTTTAACATGAGAGAGATATCATCTCTAACAATACAGAGCCGTAGAAAGCGGAAGCAATGATTGGAAGAGTTGTGGCTTGCGACACCAAGATGACCGCGTATGAACTTAGAGGCCCCCGCTGGAAAACTTTGCATAAGATTCCAGTTTGCGTCAGGACGAGCATGTCATGAACAAGTCATAATCATCATCATCATCGTCATCGCTGTCATCGTCATCACATCATCCTCTAAGAACTTTAAGGTTAAGTCCTGTTAAAGGAGGCTTAATTTTTTTTTTTCAGAAATAGTCTATGTAATATGAAACAGATTTAATATGGTAAATTTGGGACCTTAAAAAGATCTTCATCAGGCAACATCATCATCATCATCGTTATCAACACCACCAACATCACCACTACCAACAAAACCACTACCACAATCACCATCACCATCACCACCACCACCCTTACTAACAGCAACAGCAGCAGCAGCAGTATCAACAACAACAACTTTTTTTATGGCATGGTTGCTTTTTTGTTCAACAGAACACCACTCCTACGGGATCTGACTTTACAAACCAAGTAACTTCGTAACTTAGAACATGGACACACACTCCGGTTACGAAATTTCACTTAACAAACTAATCCCGTAACTTCTATCCTGAGCGCCAGCCTCTTTTGCCCGAGTAAAAATAGAAACGAGTAGCAATCCCTAGTCGAGCTATCAAAACTTGTACCATATAACATGTATCTAAGCTAACCATTTAAGCCCAAGGCGAAAACAAACTAACCTTTTAACTTAATGCGTGGTCACCGCCTACCCTGGCCGCCGCCCACACCATCCATTTCATCGACACGAGCAACACCAACCAATTATTAGTCCCAGCTTCCTTCATTAGGACCACACGTGACTCTAATCAGGTCACCGGCCGACCGTCATCAGGGGCGGATCTACACATGGGGTTGGGGTGGGCAAGGTTCAGTGCTTTTAAGAGGTCCCCATTTAGCAAGACGAGAAGTTTATGGAGAGAAAAGGGGTGGATGAAAGAAAAGAGAGTCAGAAAGAGAGGAAGAGATAGAGAGAAAAAGAGAAAGAGAAAGAACGAGAGAAAGAGGACGAAACAAAGAAAGAAAGAGAGAGAGGGAAAGAGAGCAAGAAAGAGAGAGAGAGAAAGAGAGAGAGAGAGAGAGAGAGAGAGAGAGAGAGAGAGAGAGAGAGAGAGGAGGAGACCGAGAAAAAAATAAGGAAAAAGAAAGAGAAAAAAAGAGAGAATGAGTGAGAAACGAGCTAGAAAGAAAGAGAGGGAGAGAGAGAGAGAGAAGAAGAAAGAAAGGGGAGAAGGATCTCGTTCAAATGCTCATGTCTTAGGTTTTAAAACTGTTGCTGTTGTAGTTTTAGATCAAACCATAACCATGCTCGTCCTGACACAACCTGGAATCTTAGGCAAAGTGTTTCACTCTCAGTCATTATACATGCACGGTCATCCGGGCACCGCAAGCCACAACTCTTACATTCACTGTTTCCGTCTTCTACTTCTCCAATTTTTGAGGAATATCATTAGCTGATATTGGCTGGTGCATCTTTTACTTTGGAACTCATTTGCTGTTTCTGAAATGAGCTTTATTGGAGTTGACTAATTACGAACGGTCTATTACCGGTATGAATAGTACCCAAATTTTGTTTAGCAAAAATATTGACATTCATTCATTCATCCATTCATTCATTCACTCATTAATTAATTAATTAATTCATTCATTCATTCTCTCTCTCTCTCCCATCTCTTCCTCTCTCTCTCTTATTTGTGATAAAGGGCAGCCCACACCTTCTTCCATCCTAGGACCCATATGACCCGTAAATCCTCCCCTGACCACTAGGCTTAGGGGCAAAGCAAACTAACCTGATTATAGAAATTACGGCTTGACCACCAATCGCCATTACCATTCTAGCGGCGGCCACGAAAAACAATCAGCAGTCATGATTGCTACATCGGCGTTTCCAGCTTTGGTACCCATTAGAGTTATGGCAAAGACACAAATTACTTTGTACAATAAAGTTGACTCCGCTTTAACGCAACTCCCAATGGGCATGGAACAATTGCGATTAAGAGGGACTGTGATTATCCAGCGACTTGTATGCAGGAAATACAATGTTTTGTAATCTGAAAAAAAAATATGTTGCAATGAAGTGGAAGTTGCAATTAAGAGAGTTGGGATTAACCAGAGTCGACAATGCACTCAGGCGTTAAGTATGGTCTGACGGATGTAGAAATGAGAAAAAATGAAGTTGTTAGAAAACAAAAATATACTCAGTCGCAAATGTTTTGGGCGTGGTTGCGCAATTTTTAGCCTACTGAAAATACTGAAGAACGGAAGGTAAGGACGAAGGGTTATATAATCAAGTAATAATACTGCGGTTTATAAGTCTCCTATCCAGACTGGCCCCTCATGCGACGTCACACTGTTATTACCCCTGCAGGCCTCTTTACCTTCTAGGACTTTCTGAGCTTCCGGAGGCGCATACAATACCACTGCCATTGACAGGCACTGATCACTAGCATCGTGACAATAATTATCTTTCACTGCCTATAGCCGATTACCCACTTTACAGACGTGTGGACTGAGGAAAATGTGACTGAAATGCTTTTCCCAAGGCACTTACAACATGGCCGTAGTCGGGAATCGAACTCACAATCTTTTGATCTTCAGTTCAACGCGTTAACCGTTCGACTACGCTGCTCCACAAGTAATCACTGAGTGATTACCGTTCGAATGTTCTTAGCCCAACCACTCCCCGTGTCGTCGAAGGGTACGTTTGAACATAACATTTTGCTTCAACCAGGCGCATTTTCATTTTCTACTTCTCCCCACCCCTCCATATTAAAAAAAATCTTCAAACCTAGGCGTATTGCTCAGTGGAAAAAAATTACAGCAAATGTTTGGAACTGAAAATCATTAGGCTGTTTTTTGGGTTTTTTTAATGTTATTTTTATTTTAGATTATGTCACGGTTTAGCTGCTGAAAACAACGTATAGACCGTTCTTAATTAGTCAACTCCAATAAAGCTCACTTACGGTTTAAACAAATATAGTGGTGTGATTGCGTCATCAAAATCCCGCTTCTGAAAGTAAGAGATGTATCAGCCTGTACAAGTCAGTGTAACAGACCATAGCAACCAGTCATATTGCTCTGACAAAGGAAAAGTGGACAGCGGAAATAATGATTGATTGAGTGTATGGTTTGCGATGCCCGGATGTTTGCATAACTAGGCGTAATCCTTTTAGCGCATCAGAAAACGTGACTTTTATGCACAAAAATGAAGGTCATTTTCATTTATCAGGTGGGTGTGTCTCAGGGAATAATTAATTTCGGTACGTAAAACCAAAATCTGCGAAAAAGAAAACAAAAATTGTGCAGGGTTGTATGGTGCGCAACTTTTGATCTGCCCCTGGTGCTACTGCAATGTGTTATCAGCAGACGACGCCCTGCATTGCAAGGTTTCCGGGTGCGCTTGTAAATGGTTGAGAGCTTGCGCAATAACGATGAGATTTCTTAGCATCTTAAGAATTACATTAGTGCATCGGTTCTGAATATTGTACAAACTTTGTAATGTTCAGCATGCAGAGTCAATGTAATTTTTTAGGATAGTAATAGATCCCATCGTCAGTGCGCGCAAGCTCCCATATGTTTCAGCATGTTCTTGCTTCGAACAGGCTGGATAGGCTAAGATGGAGGGCGAATGCAGTGTCTTATTTATGAACTATTCGTTGGAGCTAGAACTATCACCTTCTATAGTGTAAAGTGTATCTCACGCCAAAATAAGTATAAACTCAAAACGTGCTTTATGTCGAGACATTTGAGAGCTTGCGCATTAACGATGGGATCTCTTACCATCGTAAACATTACAGTAGTGCATCCGTGCTGAATGCACCCTTCGTGGCGTTCAACATGCAATGTAATTTATACGGTGGGACAAGATCCCATCGTTAATACGCAAGCTGTCGTGTTCTGTGCATCGAATGGATTGTATTTATGCCTCCTGTGTGAAACATTCCTCATGCCAAAACAAGTATAAAGTCGAAGCATGCTGTAGTTGAAAGACTGTCTGTCCAAACAATGGTTTTCAGTGGGCGCAAAAAAGGTCGAGTAATGAACCAGATACAGACTAGTCATTCCCCAAAGTCCGACCAATCCCCGCAGAGACTATGTAGTACCAAACGGAATTTATGGAAATCGAGACCAGAAAATAGGATAGAGACAATACAGTGATAATGAGAAAAGGAAAACAATGAATCACAGCACGACAGAATAGAAAAAAACGAAACAAAGCAAAACAAAATCCAGATATTTCCCTGATGGCATGTAGACTATTACATTACATTCCAGCAGAGCGCATGAAATTAATACGCTCACTGCTGGCGTTTGGCGGGTATCAGGATTATGAGGGAGAGAGAGAGAGAGAGAGAGAGAGAGAGAGAGAGAGAGAGAGAGAGAGCCGCTATCCTGTAGGTTATGAGCAGTTATTGAACGGGCTTTGAGTGACAGACTAGGAGAGACAGCGAGCGCGTGTACCGTAATGATGTTGGGGGAGGAGGACACATATTAATTTTTTTTTTCTTTCCTGGGTCGTATCATTTTTTTTTCCGTATTATTTTCTGACCGTGGGTTAGGGCAGGCACGTTCTCACAGCGGGGGCGGTTTCTATTTATGTAGGCACGGTCATAGACTTTACGTCCTGCTGTGATCAACGAGATCAGAGGTGGGT
>JAWQUT010000147.1:426771-440434 GCA_033807755.1 Ellobium chinense | reverse complement strand
CCCACATATATGAAAGTATCACAGCGATCATGAATGAAATGTAACAGAGGTCTAGAGAGATAAGATAATCCTCAGATTAGTAAGCATAAAATATGGTAGCATGAAATGGCCAGCTGGTGCTTAGCTCCACATCACGATGTCCCTGTGAGCCACGCCCACAGACCACGACTTAGGGTTCTTTGACTGGCGTGACGTGGGCTCGGTCCTAGATCTTCTGCTTACAGCATCTTACGTAGTTGGGGCTGTGACTTAAGACTTAAGACAAGCTTTTCTCATCAATGGCGTAGCCAGCGTAGGGTGGCTTGCTCTTCCAATAAGATGAGTGTCAGAATTCACCAGTCTATTAGGTGGCTGACTTGATTTTGAAATTCTTGCTGCAGTCATTCCATTTTGATCAAACTGCAGTTAGATAGGGAGAGGACAATAAATACATCCATACATGGACGAAGAAGAACAAGAAGATGAACAGGAAGAAGAAAAGCAAAAAAGCAAACAAAAAAAAAAGAGGAGGAGGAGGAGGAGGAGGAAGAAGAAGAAGAAGAAGAAGAAGAAGAAGAAGAAGAAGAAGAAGAAGAAGAAGAAGGGAGGATTGTTAAGAATGAGCAGTGACTTCCTATCGCGTTTACCTTATCTATATAATTTGCCTGACAATTTAACCCAAGGGGAGCTAGTTTACGATGTCATACAATGTTATACATCTCACGTACGAGTACGTAGTGAATATGTGTGAATGCACCAGTACGATGTGAACATGTGTGAATTTAGTACTCATAGTGCTTTAAATGTTCATGTACTGTCCCGTTGTATATTGTATCTTGCCAATGTACCATACTTATTCCTAATAAATTTGTTAAACTTGTTGTTAAACTTGTTAAACTCGTTCATACAATAAAAACTCATGGAGCAATACATATCTTTCATGTAGATAAATAATATTACAAAATGAAGTAGATGACAAAGTCATTGCTGGCCGTCCGCGGTGCAACGCCCTGATATCCCAGCTCTAAGCTCTAAGGTACTCATTTTAATTTACACCTGAGTCGAGTGGGGAAAAGGAAGTGAAAGTGGCAGAGGCAAGGTTTTGTTCTTTCAAGTGAAGCAAGGCAGTGATTTCAATCCTTCCAGGGTATCCCTTGACTTCACCAGCCGACATCATTATTCTTTCAGATCAAGCAAATTTTGCTGGCAGTCAAGGACGCTCATCAATGCAAGGTTTGTTGACACACTATTCTCTGCCCTCACTCCCTGGGATTTGCGTGAAGCTGGGGCATCAATGAGGGGACGTGTACTACAGACTGGACACCACTGAAGTAAAGAATGCTAAGGCGGTAAGTTTATGAAACTCCCCAGAATCACTAATAGCACTAATAGCCTATGAAGTAAATGAGAAGATTCAACCAACCAACCAACCAACCAACCAACCAACCAACCAACCAACCAGCCAGCCAACCAACCAGCCAGCCAATCAGCCAGCCAGCCAACCAGCCAGCCAGCCAGCCAGCCTGGTGGTGCCTTGCCTCACCTTACCTTGACTTCTACGAAGAAACGCCTTTGCATTATCAAAGAAGATAAGCGGCTCTTGCGACCCAGGCTTTCACCTTTCAACGATGTCGACCAGTCTAGTCTAGTCTGGCCTGCATCATGGTGCAAAGAGTGCATTTTACGTACAAATTGGCCAGTGGTCTCTTCTTAGGTACCCGGCTGTCTAGTCACGAAAGGAACCGTGCTGTTAGTGGAGCGGGTTCCTAAGCGAAGTGCATTGGATGTGACACCTTTTTTTTTTTTCTTGATTTTGAAAATCTTGCTTCAGTCATTCCATTAACACCGAACTGCTATCAGATAGGAAGAGAGAAAAGAAATAAATACGAATAAGAAATAGAAGAAGAAAAAGAGGAAGAAGAGGAAGAGGAAGAGAATAGAAAAAATAAAGAAGAAGAGAAAGAAGAGGAGGAGGAGGAGGAGGAAGAGGAGGATTGTTAAGAGTGAGAAGTGACTTCCCATCGCGTTTATCTTATCTGACAAGTCTGTCGTGAATAAGACCTAGATATCACTTTCTGTGACCCACACCACACCCTTGTCATTCATTTTCACAGCCATCGCCCTTCCTCCCTGCCCTTCTTTGTATTTTCTCAGTCATTTTTCAAAACAGTGCAATACAATACAATACAATACAATACAATACAATACAATACAATACAATACAATAATACAATACAATACAATACAATACAATACAATACAATACAATACAATACAATACAATGTAAGGCAAGGCACGGCAAGGCAAGGCAAGGCAAGGCAAGGCAAACCAAGGCAAGGCAAGGCAAGGCAAGGCGAGGCAAGGCAATACAATGTAAAGTAGTACAATGACCCTCCCTCCCCCACTCCTCCTCTAGCATTACCGATGCAGATACATATTGCTCAACCACTGAAATATTTTGAAGTTAAGACAGGGCATTGGGCTCNCTCAAACTTCTTCCCCACCCCCACTTCTCCCCCCTCTCTCCCAAGCATTGTGGGGATGAGAAAAGTCCCTTCTACTCGTAAAATATTGCGGCGTTTAATGGCGCGCTGATGTCTCTCCCATAGACCATTGCGGCTTGAGGAGAGCTGGCAATGACGGCCCTGGTTAAGTTCATTAGAAAGTCGGATGCCACAGGTTACGAAATCGCTGGTCACAGATTGAGGTGGAGATCAGTTGCCCCAGGGTTAGTCTGGATCATGACGCATAAAAACTTAACACTACCGACGAGAGAGATCCTTTCTGAATATTGGGACTTTCGATACCCAGCATTTTTCGATGTCTGTAACAAAAGTCTTGGTCCAGAATTACGATATCATTATTTGGATTCAATTTCAATGGCATCGAAATGTTCTTATGCTTTCGATATTGCCGCCAGAACACTGCTGGAAATTCACTAGCATATACTCTAACATCAAGCAAAGCTGCTACAAAGCAGTTAAAAAAGAGACTCATGCACTTGTTAAATTTGTACTTTTGCATTCTAAATTTCATTATCTGTAATATTAAGGTCTCCATTACCTGGCGACGTCGATCCAGTATAAAAGCCATAATTAAATTAATTTCGATCTCCTAACTATTCTGAATGCCAGTTCATTAATATAATAAGATATCGAAACAGTGGGACGATTCTCAGACCTGCCTTTTATTGAGTATCTGAATCGAAAAAGAAATCGAAATATTATGGACGCAGAGTCTTGTGATAGACTATTTGAACATTCGGGAACCTAAATCGCCACTGTTTAACCTTTGCCCTGGCTCTCGTTCTCGCGTCGTACATTACCGAGACGTGAGGAGATCTAGTGGTTAGCATCTGTCATCTTAAATCAGGCTTAAAAATGTCACTCGGCTATATGTAATTTTTGAATACGTAACACTTTGCTGTATGAGCATCGGCGGAGAAACATGAAGGAAAAAAGGTGTNGGGGGGGGGGGATCGGTGTTGGGTGGGAAGGAAGAGGGGAAGAGGGACAGTGCCACTGCATCTTGCATTTCGCACAACTAAAATGCATGGACAAACAGAAATTGAAAGAATATAACAAGGAAATATTAAAGGAGTAACTAATCAAGAGATAAAAGACGCGTATCAGAGCTCCATTCACTAACTGTCACGTCTTCCCCTTTCGCAGCACACATACTTTTAAAACAAATCCACTATCCATGTCTCCCTGTTACAGCTGAGAGCTTGCGCATTAACGATGGGACATCTTACCATTGTAAGAATTACATTAACTCTGCATGTTGAACGCTGCTAAAGGTGCATTCAGCACGAATTACGCGCTGATATAATTCTAACTAAGAGATCCCATCATTTATGCTCAAGCTCTCAAATGTCAGGATGTAAAATTTACGTAGATTTCTCACGAACAGATTAAACAGAAAAAAAAATTTAAAAAACATTGTAAATTAATTAGTGTCACTGAAAAAGCGGGCAACTAGCAACGGAACACGTTCCATTCAGTTGTCAGAAGTGGTCCAGTCTGCTTAACCACAACAACTCTCTAGCGTAAACGTTGCGATTAAAAGAAGTTGTGATTATTCTGTAACTTTCAAACAGAGAATATTGTGCACATATTCAGTCGTCTCACCACCACCACCACCACCATCAACAACAACAACAACAACAACAACAACAACAACAACAACAACAGCAACAGCAACAACAGCAGCAGCAGCAGCAGCATCATCAACAACAACAAAGACGACAAACTCAAATGGTTTAGCATAAGATGCGATTAGAGAGTTTAAGATTAATCGGATACGACTACATAGTAAGAAAACTCGGTTTCTATTTAAGTTTCTTTAACCCGATTCCGGGACACGTTTGCTGTGCTTGCCTCATATCTATCTCCACGGCGCGAGAGTTGGAGGACAACTCAGCAAACTAAAAGTAGAGTAACGCAGTTTCTCAAGAGTATCTTATGAAAACGCCCCTTCAAAACAAACCACATGTATTGCTAAAATCGCTGTGCTCTTAATATGGCCCGTGGATTGATCTCACGGCCTTGAGTTTAAACTGGCATTCATAATATTGGACCTGTACCTGATAACACAGTTTTTGGCCCACTTAAAGTTTGAAGAAGAAGAAGAAGAAGAAGAAGAAGAAGAAGAAGAAGAAGAAGAAGAAGAAGAAGAAGAAGAAGAAGAAGAAAGAGGATAAGAAGAAGGAGAAGAAGAAGCAGAAGAAGGAGAAGAAGAAGGAGAAGAAGAAGAAGAAGAAGCAGAAGAATAAGACGAAGAAGAAAAAGTAGAAGGAGAAAGAGAAGTACAAGAAGAGGAATCAGAAGGAGAAGAAGAAGAGGAAGAAACAGCAGCAGCAGAAGAAGAAAAAGAAGAAGAAGAAGAAGAAGAAGAAGAAGAAGAAGAAGAAGAAGAAGAAGAAGAAGTTGGGTTGAAGAAGTTGGGTTACACTAAAACTGCTTTGTAGACATCTTATATGAGAAATAAGACACCGCCAGAAAATAGTTCGTTGGCGCTTACCGCGGTCATATTCCACAGTTTAGTTCTTATTTAAGAAATTTTGTCAGATCTATCATTTTGTTCAAAATTTAGCACAGATCTATGAAAGATTGATATTCATGGACATGATTAAAATCATAAGGACGTAACAATGTTATAAAGAATTAGATCTCCTATAATGTTTTAAAAATATATATATGGCATCTGTTTTGCTCCAAATATCTATTATTTTGGAATACGAGGTTATATGGTGAAAGCAGTAGGCCTATATTTTTTGCATAAATGCTAACAGCATTTTTTTACATTTTTTAACTGTAACGTTGACGTCCAGAGAAACCTGTCGACTCTGTAACCAGCTCCATGAACACGAGTACAACTGACCATTCCGCACAAACAAAATGGACGACTGACGCTAATCATGGCGGCTTTAATTGCCACACTGGGCGTGAGGCAGCGGTTCTCAAAATGCAGTCCGCCGGGTCATTATAAAACAGTAGTAGTAGAAATAAGTTTACCGGGGAATTCCAACCATCTTCCGAAAAAAACACCAACCGTACTCGACATTGGCATTGTAGTTATCGTTAATACCTTTCAGAAGTAAGAAAAGGAAACAAAAATTACAGTCTTCACCCGCAAAATTATCAGCGATACACATGGTGTTGTAAGACATGATAATTCCTATATCACACTTCAAAAAGTCAGTGTCCCACTAGATTGGTTGGGTGATCTTAAGTTTTCCCCGGTAACTGACACTGACTTCTCGTAACACCGAGGATCATGATGTAAAATAGCATACAAAATTGACAGGATAATATTAATACTAATACTACCGATAACACTATAACAATGATAATGATAATTATAGTAACACTATAATAATAATATGATTATTAAGAAGGAGAAGAAGAAGACTAGCAGTAGTAGTAGTAGTAATAGTAGTAGTAGTAGTAGTAGTAGTAATAATAATAATAATAATAATAATAATAATAATAATAATAATAATAACAACAATAAAGCGTTTTCAGACCTTAATCAAATTTTATTTATAGGCAGATGGCTTACATATTATTTTTATGTTTCATGTGACTTCACTGAAATGACAATCCGCTTAATATTCTCTGCTTATGCTGCAATTTTCAAATAATAATAATTATATATTAATGCGGTTTATAAGTCTCGTAACCAGGCTAATGCTTACTCTCGCGACTTCACACCATTATTACGCCAGCAGACCTGATCATTCTAGGACTTTCTCAACTCGATGGGGAGCATATAGTGCAGCTGTCATTTATAGGCGCTTATCACTGGCATTCTGACAATATCATTCATTGCCAGGTACTTATTTTACAGACGGGTGGACCGAGGAAAATGCGAATGAAGTGCTTTCCCAAGGCACCTGCAACACGACCGAGGTCGGGAATCGAACCCACGATCTTTAGATCTTGAGTCCAACGCCGCAACCATTCGGCAACGCCCTCTCCACAAATAATATCTAAGCGATATGTCTATGTCATAACTGAAAAAAAAATAAATCAAAAACGTCTTTCAACAACATGCCCGATGGTGGTCTAATGCATTGGTATCGCACGTTATATTTTGACATGTGTTTTCATATTTTTGTTTCTGTGGCTGTGAAAACCTATAAGACCTAAGCCAATGAAACTTGTGAGAAATATAGATCATTTAATGTGTCTTTTAATGTGTTTTGAAAGTTTATCCTAGTTTGTTTCTGCCTCTTTTAATTAAGGAAACCTTTTTAGGCCATCCGATATCTCTCTGCATACTTTGGGTTACAGGCCTGTAATTGTACTTTCACTTTCACTTTTGGGTCCTACAAACTTAGGGGATATATTTCATCTCCCCTTTTCCCTCTTTTGGCATGCCCTGCTTCCAGTAATGAGGGAAATTTTGATATCATGGGAAACTGTGTCCATTTTACTTTATTTTCCCAGGCACTATTTAGCCCTGGGCTGGAACTGCCAGGTCAAGGGTGTGCTCAGGCGGAAGAGGAGGGGTTTGGCGTTGACCAGTGAAAAATGTAGGCTCTGTTTACAAATAGCAACCAAGCTCAAAATTTCAATGGGCTTGCTAGGGTTAAGTAAGTCTTAAAATTTGAGCTTCAATCTGGTATGGGTCTGGGTGAAAGCTAAAACTTTGGGTTCAGAGGGCAGCTCAAAATGTTAATATAGCCCATAGAGGAAAAAAGGGTCCAATCCTATTACAGGTCTGTAACCCTTGTGTTAACAGCCATGACTGTGGCTTGAGTTTCGCATTTATAAAGACATTCAGTTGAAATAGACACCGTATTTAAAAACGCAAATTTCGACATTTTATCATATGCTGAAATGCAAGCCATATGTCGATATTCACAACAGTGTCGGAATTCGAGCTCCGAAAAGGAAGTGAACTTGATTTCTATTTTACACTCTTGCATAATTCATAAACCTGTAATGGGAAACTGTCATCAAGAAAAACAACCGTCCTTTATAAGGATGTAAATTACCTTTGCTTTTTTATGGACTGCATATACAGTCTACAGTACTGTGTAATCAATCATAATAATACAAAATATTACACCTCTAAGATGTATCGTGTTATACGTGGATGCATTAGTATGAATGGCATGTATAAAAATATAATAGAGCTGCACTGTATAAACAATTAGATTACTACTACTAGGCGTTTTATTTCACCAAACAGAAAAAAAATAGCAGTTTATCAACAAAAAGGTCGATGACCGCCAGGAATCTGTCATCATGACTGACGGGGTTTACACATGAGCAGGAGAAGCAATATTTTGAGAACCGCTGCTTTGAACAGTCTTGTCAATCACAATGTCAATATTGATATACTACCACGTTCTTGCTCTGAACCAAACACGGAGATCACGCAAATGAAGGCCCGGGAAGTCTACGTAATAATTATGTAAAGAGGGCATAAAGCTGCCTCTATTGGTGTGCTGTTCCATAACTCCAAGCCAAATAGTTCTAACGGAAACTGCGTTTGAAGTAAGGGATTGCTTTCTATAAGCATTCGTGTTGACGCATAAGGTTGTATTCCACAAGTTAGATCACTTGCAAAAAGTGGTATCATTTTGTTCAGGACTTTCTGAAGACATTGTGGCTACTCATGTAAGATCTAAAAACTTAAAGTTTTGTACGAGAAGTTAGACTTCGTCAATATAGTAACAAATGTTGAACGGGATCAGGGTTTGTCTCCAAACCTTTTTTTTTTTTTTTTGTGACATACGACGTTATACGTCAAATCGGTGGGACTGCCATGGGAAACGCCCACAATGGTTAGTGAGATGGTCCATAATTGTCAAAGATATTGACCCACAAGATTTCCTCCTTCAGCATGTATCCGGGATCTATACAGCGTAGGTTTCGATTTAATAATGTATTTGTAGAAAGGGTGTTGTGCAGAGAAAGTTTCTACAATAGACCAAAGACCTTAAACCTATTATATAGCTTACCCTTTTCATATAGATATAGACTATAACAAATGACAGGAATGAAAAAGGTAACTATATCAGGTAATTATTGATTTTGGGCTATGCTGTCAGACTATAATTTTAGAGGGATGCATTTGCATACGCCATTCTGCGGGCGTGAATTCGAGGGCAGGTCAGCTTCTCGACTTTAACCCTCTAGTGCCCAGCGAATCAGATCTGATACATTTAATGGAACAAAGAAAAAGCAAACCAAAATCATCACCCCACCATAATAGTGTGAAATGGCATGAGCGGGCATTAGTCTGAATATGAGACTTATAAACCGCATTATTATTATTATTATTATTATTATCATCATTTTGATGCTTGTTCCAGCATAGTGGATCCAGATGTGATCCAAAAACTGGAGCTCGGACATTTGGTGCCATTGTAAATAGGGCTGGGCATTAGAGGGTTAAAAAAAAAAAAAAATCGGAGTTCCGGTTTTCGACCCATGCCCCTTACCCTAAGCATAGGCTCGTGGAAGAACTCCATGATATTGCCCTTAAGTCATGCATGAACCTTATTCTTATTTTCCAATTCAGGTTTATTCAAAACGAATCCAGGCTACACAGTAACATATGGGTGGTCAAATATTGATAATGCATGGCAGTACAGGGGCAACACAATATAACTGCATTATGCTCATAGACAAAACAACATAACTGCATCTATACTCTTAGACAAAACAACAAAATTGCATCTATACTCATAGACAAAACAACAAAACTGCATAATATACTTTTGGACAAAACAATAAAGTATTTAATAAAGGAGATGAAGATGAGGAACAAAATGAAATGGTAATAAACAAGACATGGTAATAACATTTTAAAGCATATCTAGATTGCTTGACAGTGGTACAGCGGTCATATTACTATTTGACTTTTTTAGAGTTATGGTTTGGGGTAGGGTTGAGGGAAAAAAAAGGCACCTTGAGTTCAAGAATATATAATTGCTTAGGAACTCTCTCATGAGTGCTTCCTCTTTTCTAATTTATTTTGATTCTAACGGTAACTAAAAACACTAGGCAGGGATGTCCTGGATTACTGCCTACGAAATTGTTCAGGTAGATAGGTAGGTAGATAGGTAGGTAGATAAGTAGGTAGATTAGTAGGTAGGTAGTAGATTTGTAGGTAGCCAGTGGGTAGATGGGTAGCCAGACTGACATTAAGACAGACTGGCAGGTAGGAGGCAGGGAGGGAGGAAGGGAGGAAGGATAGGGATTGGGTTAGGAGATAGCTGAAACAGCATAACGATAAACAAACGCAGGAGGAAAAGAGGCAATAATAGGCACATGCATATGCAAAATAAAATTACATATAATAAATAGAAGAAATGGTAGTGGCGAAAATAGTTATCTACTTAAAGCAGAGGTATTAATCATAACAAAAACAGTTATTGTTTTATAATATCAGCGGCAGCAACAACTCCGCAACATTCGTGGGAATAGAAGAAGAGGAAAAGAGGTAATAATAATAGCAGTGGTAGTCGTAGTAGTGGTCGTAATAGTAGTAGTAGTAGTAATTGTAACAGTAGTGGTAGTAGCAGAAACAGTAGCTGCAGCAGTAGAAGTAGTAGTGATAGTATAGTAACAGTGGCTGCAGTAGAAGTAGTAGTAGTAGTAACAACAATAATAGTAGTGGCAGCAGCAGCAGCAGCAGCAGCAGTAGTAGTAATAGCAGTAGTAGTAGTAGTAGTAGTAGTAGTAGTAGAATAGTAGTAGTAGTAACAGTAGCAACATCAGCAGCAGCAGTAGCAGCAACTGTAATAGTACTAGTAGTAGCAGTAGTAGTGGTGGTGGTGGTAGTAGTAGTAGTGGTAGTGGTAATAGTAGTAGTAGTAGTAGTAGTAGTAGTAGCAGTAGTAGTGGCAGTAGTAACAGTAGTAATGAAGTGGTCAGTATGACTTGCAGTCTTATTCAACTCAAAAGCTTGACTTGTCCTAGAAAATGACCCCTTCTTCTAGCCCTCCTCGACCACTGGGGTCTTCACCGCCTTCTGTATTATATCTTTTACCCTCTTCTCGAATTGTTGATTTAGCAATTCACAAACATTGAGTAGTGACTGGCACCCATGTACTGGTGGGCCGATACTTGAACTTTTAAAATCGCGATACTCAGCTTACCAGATCTAAGTAACAAAAGTGTCGATTCTATATCCATTCTGATACTTGGTACCTACAGGCATTTCAACACTTTTGATACCTTTAATACGGTTGACTGTTTTTGCACTGAGGAACCGGTAACTGGGTTGACACTGAGGATCGGAAGATTATAAAAATTAATTTCGATGCTTTCGATACCTTATGATACCGAATCACTGTAAGCTCTTTGGTGAAGTATCATAGCCTGTTACTGAGAATCGGATGGGGGTAAAGATTGCTTTCGAAGCTTTCGATACTAGGTAATTGTAGCCGGGTTAGAGGAGGCAAGGCATGAGACAGAATAATTTCATACACATAGGGAAAATATCCTCTTTGGATTAGACAAAGGTCCACTCGTACATCGAAAACAGCGAATGGGATCGAACGCCTGAGCTCGACTTTTTAGTACTAAACTGAAATTCCTAAGTATTTAAAGTCTCGATATTAAGAAACGATACTGCCCACCATTATACTCAAGCCCTATGTCATAAGGTGAATTAGGGTTGAACTTAAAACCAGCGAATGGGGTGAGGGGTAAGTTTCGCCCTCAGAGAACAGTCTACACGGTTTAATCGCAAAGTCTCCTTAATCGCAATATTCTTCAAGTGCATGGTAACATTTCTTCATTATGGAAAGCAGCAGGAAGTTGCAACCTCAATTAAATGGCAACCTACTCCCTTCCCTCCCAATCTCTCTTTCTCCGGAAGAGTGGCGATTTAGCAGGGTCCTTTGCTCTGTAAATATTCTGGGCTTTTTAGAACAACCAAACAAGAATTTTAATTATGAGGATGACAGGCAGACAGACAGACAGTCACACAGACAAACAGACAAACAGACAGACAGACAGACAGACAGACAGACAGACAGACAGACAGACAAACAGACAGACAGACAGACAGTCAGTCAGACAGACAGACAGATAAACAGGCAGACAGACACACAGGCAGATAGATAGATAGATAGATAGATAGATAGATAGATAGATAGATAGATAGATAGATAGATAGATAGATAGATAGATTAAAACGGCTTTTTAGTTCAGCTCGTTAAGCACATGTATACACTGGCCTGAGGCTGACAGACACTTTGGTGCAGTGGTTCCCAGCCTAAAGTACATGTACCCCTAAGGACATGCCAAATTCCATGGAAAACGAGAATAGAATACCAGTAATTATTGACTGACCTAACTTAATATGATGGTTAGGGAAGGTGAAACTCCCTTATCATATTTATGTCTATTTTCATAAAACGTATCTTTCTTAATATGCACTAGAACTATTACAATAGATCAGAGCATAAAAAGGTGTGTACAAATACTTTTTTCTGAGTAAAAAAAACCGGCGAAGAATCTAGATTTGGGGATAAAAATTAGTCTAAATATTCTCTTGCCAGTGATGTGTTCATTCATTTTCTCTCAAGTTGGCACACTGCTTTGTAGTGTAGCTGCAATATACAAGCACTGTCTCTTGGCTACTTGGTGACATAGAGAGCTTTCAGTGAATAATTTACACAGTGCTGCTAAACTTTGTGAAGATAAGTACTAGGACTAGGGTTTGCATCGTTTGCAAAAGAGAAGCATCTCTCATCTAGGCATTACATGGAAAGTTACCATTTAATTACAAGTTCCAGAATTTTCGGACTTTTGTTCTTCATTCAGGGAACTGAAATAATATAGATACAAGACTGGTTTACATGATGAATACTATGTTTAGATGTAATTTAATTGTCACGGCTTTTTCATAGTACATGCTTGTTAGCACATAATGCAAGGCACAAGAAACTGTATTCTACTCAAGTTATATAATAAACATATTATGAGCATCCACGATAATATCGAAGTGATTAACAATATTAACATAGGGTACCAACATTGTCATATCATATAATTAGATGTGGTTTTATCTGTGTTAAATTAAAGTTGAATGGACTGTTAGTGTTTAAGGCATCGTTGGCAAGGGTGTCATTATGATAGTAATGTTTGAGATCCCGATAAGACCAAGTGGATAACGTTCACCTAAGTTAATGCAGGATTACCGAGTGGCTAAAGGTGAACCCCAAGCAAGAAAGTTTGGGAATCCCTGTTCTAAAGAAAAAATGTACAGGTTATCTTGACCCGAATGAGTTCATCTATACCCGACGTCCCATTACAGGGAATTATCCCCAACACCTGTGTGAACCGGTTAATGTTTTAACAAAAAAAAAACCAGATAAAAACCTGTTTTAGTTAACGAACGCATTTCATGTGCTACGTACGAGTACGCGGGAGTGCGTTTGCATGCACGAGTGCGTCTGCACTCGCGACGTATGCGTCTATGTACACAAGTTTGCCCATACTTTTTGTGTGTGCACGTTTTTCAAGCTACTTATAGCCTGAGCTTCCCATTCCTCCTTCAGTTTTCCGTACCACCCACGCTCATTTCAACCCCCCCCCCCCCCNCCCCCCCAAATCCTCATTCTTCGCTTGCCTCAACCCTCCCTGTATTCGAGAGATCGGTGCTTAAATTTTCAGTGTTTCCTGCACCCCTTCTCCCTCAAGCCTCTTAAAAGCCTCAGGACACATGAAAATTTAATAGCGCCAGTTCTGTAATGATTATCCAACAATGAACACATAAATTAACAATAAAAACATACATCATCCGTATTGACGTAAAGCGTCGTATGTATAAATTCAGAGAAAAGCCAGATCGCATTAA
This sequence comes from Ellobium chinense, assembly GCA_033807755.1. Classification (NCBI taxonomy): domain Eukaryota; kingdom Metazoa; phylum Mollusca; class Gastropoda; order Ellobiida; family Ellobiidae; genus Ellobium; species Ellobium chinense. Next base: position 427,122 of record JAWQUT010000147.1, on the reverse strand, counting down.
AGGTTTTATTGATTTAGAGAGACTTAATTTTTTCAGAAATTTGTTACTTCCGTTCGTAATAACCTAGAGCATGGTAATCCACAAAGCTGATGCTCAGGGAAGATCTAGATGGCATTCAAGCTTTTTATTGGCGTATAGAGACATAATTCCTCATACAGTATGGTACTTCAGTCCGTAATGACAAATAGCTTATTATGTTTTCCAAGAAATTCATAGAAGAACCACATTGCATGTATGCCTTTATGGGCTTTAAATGACATAATATCTCAAAAATGTGTGCCTGTCTATGTTTGTATGTGTGTATGTGTGTGTTTATATGTATGTGTGGGTATGTTTGTGTGTGTGTGTGTG
>JAWQUT010000147.1:406664-426644 GCA_033807755.1 Ellobium chinense | reverse complement strand
GAGAGAGAGAGAGAGAGAGAGAGAGAGAGAGAGAGAGAGCTTTTCACACCACATACCACATTATGTACTTGACCTAATGTGTAGAAAGCGACGTCAAGGAAAATCATAATATTCATGATATGTCTCATACATTTTATCCACTTCTATTTCTACGCGTAGACGCCTTAAGACGAGCATAGATGAACCAGATGTTCTTCATCTAGAGAAATTGTCTTTGAGTTGTTTGGAAGTCTCCGAATTAAGGCAACCGCTCTTGGGGATTATTATCAAATAACCAATCAATTCAGATCAGCTACCAAAGGTTTGGCAGGGTTTACATAAAAGCAAAATAGGAGAACCACTGCTCCATGGAGCCAGTCTTTTACACATTTTATCCACTTACTTTTCTATATTATGTAGTTGTTGCTTTAATGAGGGAAATTGTTTTTGGCTTGTCTGGAAGTCTCCGAATTAAGGCAACCACTCTTGAGGATTATTACCAATTAACCAATCAATTCAGACCAGCTACCAAAGGTTTGGTAAGGTTTACGTAAAAGCAAAATGGGAGAACCACTGCTCCTGTCTTTCACACATTTTATCCACTTACGTTTCTATATGTAGTTGTTGCTTTAATCCGGGTACATAACAATCAAATGAATCATCCCTGATGTCCTTCGTGTAGGAAAACTATTTTTGGAGTTGTTTGAAAGTTTTCGATCACGCAATCGCTACCAAAGCTACATAAGGTAGGGCAAGATTTACATTAAACCAGAACCTTAAGAATCACTGCTCTAGTCTTTCCATCCAGTCATATTTCATTGCGTATTTGCTGTTAATACACAGATCAATCAAACTAATCATCTCTGATATTTTTCATCTAGGGAAATTCTTTTTGGATTCTTTTGAAGTCTCCGACTAGATTACCCGCTTGAGGGGACTATAAGTACCGTCAAATTTTAATAACCCACCGGCAGAGACCAGCTGCAGGACCGGAGGTATAGCAGGGTTTACATAAAACCGAAACTTGAGAACCACTGCCCTATTCTTTTACGTGTTTTATCCAGTCATAATTCTATGCATATTTAATGCCTTAATACACAAATCAATCAAACTAATCCGTCATAGTTCATATTTTCATCTAGGGATATTCATTTGGATTGCTTGAAAACCTCTGATTAGAGGCACCACTTTAGGGAACTATAAATACCGGTACCATCAGAGTTGAATAACCAATCAACAGAAATCACCTGCAGTACCAGGGGTATGTGGCAAAGTTTACATAAAAGCGGAACGTGAAATCACCCACCGCTGTGCTCTTTCACCCATAACTAACTTAAGGAAAAGCGGGGTTGCATGGAAAGTGCTGTCCATGATGTAAGGCTAAAATACGGTAGCTGACTGGGTTACTATTGAGGTCTAGTAATACACGTGACAGGGTGACAATGTGGGTGGAATACAATGAAGCGCGTCGGGGACCGGTCAAGGCGGTGGGTTCAGGGCGGTAGGGAGAGAGTGTGTGTGTGTGTGTGTGTGTGTGTGTGTGTGTGTGTGTGTGTGTGTGTTAAGGGAGCTTTTCATACCTTTGCAAATAGGCATTTGCATTGACCATATGGTCACGTCTTGGTGTCCTCTTCCCCCACACATCACGCCATCTCAGTAGAGTACACACACCCACACCGTCTCACACACACACACACACACACACACACACACACACACACACACACACACACACACACACACACACACACGCAAACACACACTCTCACACACAATGTATAAAGAATTGCAATAAATTTTTTCAGCGCTGCGTCCCCATCCATGAGGTATCAGGTCTGTTTACTGGCAATTTGAAAAATGTTTCTGATTTGAATGGATCTTTATATAATTCAAAACAAAGGCTCATGCTATTAGTTGAGAGTGGGAGAGAGAGAGAGAGGGGAAGAGAGAGAGAGAGAGAGAGAGAGAGAGAGAGAGAGANAGAGAGAGAGGGGGATGAGAGAGAGAGAGAGAGAAAGAGAGACAGAAGAAATATATAATAACTGAACTCATTGGTTGGGAAGGAACGAAAGTTGGTCAATGGATGCCAATATAAAACAGAGAAGTTAGAGAGCTATGAATTGTTTGTTTAAGTTCGGCATTTCCTGGTGTTACCATCATACTGCACAATATTATGAACTAATCTAGCCTTGGGTTTCACATATGATTCTAGTTCTTAATGTGCTAGTAATACCAGGGAAATGCTTAGTGCTTATGCCTCTCTCTGCTGTAAACATCTGGAAGAGATTCGAACTTGAAATCTTGAAAACAAAAGCTCTCAAGTAATGAAATAAAGCTTAAGAGAGAGAGAGAGAGAGAGAGAGAGAGAGAGAGAGAGAAAGAGAGGGAAAGAAAGACAAAAAAGGAATAAAAAGACTGTGATAACGAAGATAGTTTATGTGAGTAAGAAAGTGATGAAGCCAGGAAATTGAGAATGAGGGAGAGAGAGAGAGAAGCCGAGAAACCGAGAGAAAGACAGATGGTAGAATTGTTGTTTTCTGAATGGAAACAGCGAAAAATTGGACCAAAGATGCTTTGGGGGAGTCACGTGCGATCATATTTTTTATTCAAGAAAGATAGATAGCTCAAAAGTCTCAGCTGATAAGAAAGAATACACGCCCCACAGGTGCGACTGAAATGTCATTGCGACCCCACCATTTTTAAAAGCAACAGTGCATACTTTGGTCTGATCTAAATCAAACATAAAAAAAAAAAAGAAACGAAGAGGTATGTATGAAGTTGCTGTTGCGCTAGAGCATTTTATTTTTACAATTTCTAAAGCCAAGCAAAGAAGGCGAGTGCCTCTTTATGCAAGTAATATAAATCCCATTTTTTTTGTTTGAAACAATTTAGCATTTTCTTTGACATGCAACTGAAATAAACCCACAGCAACAGATGCACGTTTCAGATCTGAGAAGTTACACATAATATACCACTATGTACTGTCGATTGCCATCGCTCCAGCCCTAATTTTCGTTGGTTATTCCCATGCACCTGTAGTGGAGATAAGCGTCTGATCTAAAAGCAAACATTACCTTTAATAACCTATGACAAGTGAAGTTTTTTGCTGTGTCTCTTCGTTTGAACGACCCCCAAGAAAAGTCAGCTGAGGCCTCAGGCTATTTCAAAAGAACAGGGGATTTGCTCATTGGCAGCCCCGACCTTTTCAAGCCTCTGACCCGATATAGTGCTCCTTTAATTTAACCGAAACTGGCCAGGGAAGTGACAAATGCATTAGAACAGGTCACAGCTAAGGTCAGTTGGCCCCTGAGAGGGAGAAAAAAAACAACTGATGTTATAAATAGATCACCTTTCCAAATAAGTCCAACTCTAGTGACCTCAAAATTATTGCGCGTGTGTAACCAGGAAGACTGAACTCTGCCATCTTATCAAAACAGCACATACATACTATAAATCATGATATATAATAATGAGCCTATTTGTCATAAAATGGCAGAACTGTGTCCATAACGGTTTCATATCTCCATCCCCATTCTCTGTCTTGTTTTCCAACATCTCAGGTTTCCGGTTAAAGTTTAAAGCTGCTCCAGCTGATCGTTATTCTCGGAAGACAAGCCCCGCCCACAAATTGACCCGATTCAGATGGATTTACATTTATATTTCAAACATTAGATATCCTAATGCTTAGAACGACACTAAACCAGTAAGAGGCACAGTTTTTATGCAGTATGGTAAGTTTTACTAATGAAATTCGGAGAAAAAAGAAAAGCTCTCCCGTTTGAGCCATAACATGTCCCGTCATGCCCCTCCCTGTCTATGATACTCAGGGCAGGTCTTTAACTTTTACTGGCCTATTGCATTAAATCAACTCTTTATATTCTTTCAAAGATTTCAAAGCCGTGAAGAGAATAAGTGCATGTGTAGCTGAACAGACCAATGTCAGTTAATATGCGGGGGCGGTCATTTTGTCAACGATAAACCATAATTCCAACCATCATTACTTCCGCTTTCTACATTTCCATCGTGGGAGAAAAATGATCATCTGATACGGTCCGTTACATTGACTTTCATTGGCTAATGAATCTTTTTATTTTTCCTCGGGAAACGAGTTTAATGACGCAATCACATTACATTTTTGCTTAAACCGGAAGTAAACTTCATTGCGCTTGACTAATTGAGAACTGTTTATTCAGTATGTCCAACACTTTATTTTTTAACCAGCACTGCATCGCGTCAACGTAAGAAAGTAGACACTAGAAACGTTACAGTTTACATGCTGGCCAAAACAAAAACAACAAAAAAAACCCAACATCATACGGTGTTTGTGGGTGTGTACATCTTCCAACACCATCTGTTTCTTCTCTAATGCCTATTCTTAGTTTTACGCCAATTTTCATATTTTCTGCTTCCGTTTGTGCGATGATGAAACAACTTATTGCCCTTGACTCCCACAGCTCTGTATCAAACAAGCTTGCCTGGGAATCTTCTGGTCAATCCAGGGAGTTGTCTGCTGAAAGTATAGAGTAGGCAAATGCAAGTTTCTTACCATTAGGTTCTGCATCTTCTTTCAAGCATTTAGTTTTGCACCCCGGAAATGCTTACGTTTACTTTCAACTGAAAACAATGGATGTGGCGTCCTGTATGTGTATATAGAAGCCTTTTTTTAAAAAAAAATACTAAGTTCTCAGTTGCTGGACGCAGATACATGACAATTCAAAAGAAATCCTCAGAGAGCTTCAATCCGAACCTTTCCATATATATCCATGTACCAGTAGATCGTAGACTTGGAGATTCTTATGACAACTTTTGAATGAAGGAGGAACACTAATGTGTTCATTATATAGATGAAAGTTTTCGTAATTCTGAAGTGTACGACGGATGGATTTGGGGAGAGGAGAATGGCAACAACCATATACTTCAGTAAGACCTCATGAAATCGAATTAGAGAAGATTAATGTCCAGGATGAACGTATCATTCTTCAGGCAAGTCAAGAAGGCTGCCGTTGATAAGATGTTCTACTAACAAATTTAAAACCGTAGATAGTTGTCGCCATGCTGCCGAGCTTTCTCTTCCGGTGATCCACAAGATCTCCCATTTCTAAAGAAAACTTTCTGTAGGTGTGTATCCTCCCTCATTGTGACCGGCCCGCACCAACTAAAAGCATACCTCTAGATGGGTCAGAGTGGTCCTTTGGTTAATGCGAAGTATCTTAGAGTTAGTCATAGCGTGGCATGAATATTTGTTTTAGGCTACTCGATAGTATTCTCCTGCCAGGCACAGAGACCATTCTTGTTTTTGACTTTATCTAATGGCCATTAGGGCGTAGACCCTTTTCTGAGTTTATCTATCTCTGTCAATGATCTATTACGTGACAGTCTTATCTTTCTTTAAACTCAGTGAATCATGATCTCGTCAAAAGCCCGGAGTTCACCCTATTCTTTTCTTCGATGAATGAGAACTGTGACAGATGATTTACTCTGAAATAATAAGGCTGGTTGTCTTGTACTGCAAGTGTTATTCATTCGAAACTGTCTAATGTAAAATTGCCAGACGATCTCTTACGGCCAGTGGTTAACAACCTTGTTGAAAATCCATTAAAGCCTAATACTGTCTTCTCCGGAAAATCCGAATCCCGGAAATTCCCAGACTTTTGCTGTATTTTTATGTTTTTAAAATTTTCTTGTATCTTGTACAGTCATCACAATTCAACAACGTCACACGTTGAATAATTGTTTCCTGCCACCAACATTTCTTGAAAAACAGTTTTCATTCAAGCCACAGGCAATCACATTTACTACAGAGAGCAACAAAGGGCATGCCACAAAAGAGATATTTATAATGAATATAACTCCAGTCATGAGAACACTCAGCAGATCCCCCCCTCCCCCACTTTCTCCTCTTGTTTTTGCTTCCTCTTTCTCCTCCCTTTATCAGTGGCGGATCTAGGAATTCTCCATAAGTGGGAACGGGATCATGACCTGCCTCCAAGTTTCTCGTCGCCTTAGACATGAATAGCTACTTCCCATAGGCCAGACAGAGAAAGCAGTCGGAGTGACTGCCCCTTTGTGAGGAAGAAAAACATGGGCGGAGTTGCANAATTCCTCCTCCCCCCCAATCCAGATCTGCCACTGCCCTCCATATTTCCACTTGTTTAAATCATGATTTTAAATGTGCAACAACAACAACAACAACAACAATAACAACAACAACAACAACAACAACAGCAGCAGAAGCAGTAACAGCAGCAGCAGCATGAAAAAAAAATATCCATAAACTTCCAAGCTCTCTCCATTTCAGACGCAGATTTCAGAGATACGCACGACAATAACAGCGCGTTCAAAGCTTTCTGGCGACTGCCCGGAATACCTTTCGTCAATAAAGTTTGATCTGGGTAAGACTTTTAACCAGCCTTGCCGTCCCATGCGCATTTGCTTATGTGCACTGAGAGTGTAATAAACTACAGATATGATGTCGCACGGGCGTTTCAGGCCGGGCCTGGGCTATGTTACAATGTAAGGATGAAAATCGAAACTCATAAATCAGATACTATTTTGAGATCAAAGGTCAGTATTACCAGTGCCCTGGACGCTACTGTACTGGTCAGAGAGTGTATCATGGGCGTCGATAGTCGATAGTCTATGGATAAAGGGCGAAAGGGAGTTTGGGGGAGGGGGATGAATGCACTGAAGCTTTTCTTTCTTTCTTTCTTTGGCCATTAAAAAAAGACAAAAGTCAGCGAAGAAGGTTTTACTTATAGACGTATACACCAAATCACACTCATACACAATATTTCGTTGGTACTCATTCTCAGTAAAACCCAGAGCTCAATAAGCTGAAATCCTATTCCATGTCACGAAACACCAACTCATACAACCCTATCTCACCTCACCCCCACCCCTCCAACAGTCCACACTTTACTTGACTTCGATACCCATGTTTGCAATATTTTAAAACCATCTTAACTGGCTAAAACAATAACAACTATTCAAATATTATGGAGTCGTTAAGTTTTTCTAGCACTGAAAATGTAGAATGCTTCACAAGCAAGTCTACTAAAATTTGCATTAAGATCTGTGCATATCAAGTTTCAATGTTCTCAGTGCACTGAGGAAATTTTTATTGGCAATGTGACAGATTGGCCTTCCACAAACAGCAGTCAAAAGTTGGTAAAGTGACGTTTATAACTGTCTAGTGCAGTTTCACGTGCTGCATAAATATCTAATGATATGCGGAGTGAGAAGTTTATATTTGAAGTTTGTGTGGATTTTATGATGTTGTTTTAAATATTACTGTGAATTTTCCCAACCCTTGCTTGTCACATAAGACAAGAAGATGGACCCACTTTACCCTGGATTTGTCACTTGAGCGAAGACACGGAGAAAGATGGGAGGAGAAGTGATAAGAAAAAGAAAATAAGGAAATAAAAGAAAGAAAGAAGGTCATCCAAAAAAAATTATGAGATTTGAAGGTTTGGTATCCAGGTGAAAACCTACTCAGGAGACTTAACACTGTTATTATCATCACCCCAGCAGGTCAAATCATTCAAATACCCCCTCAGCTCTCAGGATAATATACAATGCCGATGAAAGTACATGTTCCTAGCATTCTGATAAGATCTTTCACTGCCTACAGCTAGGTACCACCTAACTGACACATGAACTGAGTAAAATGTGAATGAAGTAATTTCCAGCTGCACTTCCAACATGAGCACTGCGGGATTCACTCATGATTTTCAGAACCCGAGTGCAATGGTGTAACCATTCGGGCACACTATTCCATAAAGACTATACAAGAAATTGAGACTGGTTGCTGCTTAGAACCTCAAAGCTACCGAAGTTTCGAAGCGCGAAGTACAGTGAACTCAGCCTTAATGCAACCGCTTTATCCCAACTTCCTTGTATATATTTTAAGACAACATATATGAGACCTTGTGCATTAACTATGATATCTTTTACCATTGTAAGAATTACTTTAGTGCATCGGTGCTGCTGTTTACACTCTTAACAACGTTCAACGGACAAAGTTAATGTAATTCTTGCAAAGGTATTAGATCCCAGCGTTAATGCGCAAGTTCTCAGTTATCAAAGCCTGGCGGGACCTGCACGCCTTATCACGTAAATGACACTGTGACCAAGTGGCGTTACACAACGCAAGAGTTACGCTGACCCATTGCAACTGGATTTCAACAGCGTGTCATAACAACCTGAAATCCGTCCCTATATTTGGACACTTCTTAAGAAATCGTGTGGTCTCGAATAATTTTTTGACATTTTCATGTAATCGATACCAATTACTCTCGTATTTGCCAAGTCTGGTAACTGATGAGATTTTGTGACATTTCCCAGGAGTCATTTTCTGTGTTTAGAGGTTAAGCCCTACTGGCTAAATATAAAGTAAACATAGAAAACGTGAGATAATTTAGCTGATCTGCCCACTGCCATGATTATGTCCTTACCTTCTACTTTCCAGACTTGGCATAAAGTGGAGTAATCGGTATCGATGATGTGAACGTATAGAAAAAATTAGTCAAGACCACGCGTTGTTAAGGAGTGCTTATTATGTTAACCCTTTGAGTCCCAAGAGCAGAAGCACAGTACTAAATTATATGAAGATTATTTTCACATATTGACATGTAATAAGTAAATGTGCTTAACTGAACATAAACCTTGAGAAATCTGACTGTTATGTTGTTATGTACATTTCTTTAGGGAATGATCAACGATATAGATCTACGGCATGTCAAAAACCAAGAACGGACACTCCAAGCTTGTGTGCCACATTTGGTACTGTGGGTCTTACAGGGTTAAGAAGTGCTCATTATGTTGTGTGCTTCCCTAACTGTTGTCTGGCCTACTCGTATGAGTAAACACGGTATGACCTCAAGGATTCAAATTCCATGGTATCAATTTATAGTATTGAGTATTTGAGATGGTCGAACTGGTAAGTAGAAAATACACAACTAGTTATCTCGACCATTCCCAAGTATTATGACTGAAAAGGTGGTGAAAACTCATGCATTTCATATTACAAAACGACTTATTTGATTGTTATTTCTGAGGACAGACGTGGGATGGGCCTCTGATCTATGTCTGTCCAATGAACAGAGGATAGTAAAAAAAAATCTATAAAAAATAAAAACTAGTTATCTATCCATTGCTACCGGGGGGTCAGCAAGAAAATGTTAGGTGAAGGCTGAGCAGGAGGACTGAAAGCTTACTCAAATCAAATCTCATCCTCTTCTCTAATAATTTATTATGGATCCTACAAAATCAAGTCCCTTAGACCTTTTGTTTTCCTCTCGTCCTCATCATCTTCCCTCACCCTTTACCCCCTTCCTTCACCCTCCCCTCCTCCCCTCTTCCCCTCTTCNCCCCCCCCCCAAAAAAAAAAATCATCATCAACAACGAAAACTGCATCACATCTAAATTTAAGCCACTGCGATATTTATTACTGGTGCATCCTTCGACCCACATAACCATCACATCGAGCACGCATGTCTGCTGTCGAGACGCAGGCAGGTCACTGGTCAGACGCGTAAAAATTTAATTATCAGCATGATTGCAACATCATGCCAATGTTCACATTTTACCGTCGCGTGATTATCACATGATGAACAATGATGGTTTCCCATGTTTCCCAATTTATAAATATACAGATAAGAGACTCGGTCAGAGGATTACAAAGAGAATGCTTGTTTTACAATACAGTAGAACTTGTATATTTCGGCGACAATAATTTTTTTATAGAAAGTGGTCGTCTGGTCGGGAGACCACCTTGTGAGGGTTGATTTCATTGTAAAGATTTTAAGAAAGTTATTTTCTCTGCTACCAAAATTGTTGTAGGCTTAGGGTTATCGTATGGCACATTAAAAGATAAACAGGAGGTATAGTCAAACTAGACCAAACAAACTGTTTAACTCCACGGTCAACCACGAAACCCTTTCACAGCCCTAGAGATGTTTTATATTTTGATAGCTCTCGTCTTATACACTGAATTTTCTTACGTCTTGGTCGCGTTAGGCAGATGGTCGCGAAATGAGGCTTAATATAATAGGATAAGACATATCGTCACGCTTATTCCATGTTTGCCTTAGTCATTTTGTTGACATTGAGTCGTTTATATGACTATGCTCTTTCATTTATCTTATTTTCCCTTTTAAAATAATGTAGAGTTTAGCTTATTACTATATCCCAGTTTTACCACATCTCCCTCAATGTTTTGCTTTGAGCAACAGGTTTAGAGCGCTCACTTTCTCAAAACTTCAAACAGTGATTTAGTCTAATGTGGAATGAAAATGACGATATTAACGGTCGTTTCGGAAGCACGATGATTCGGCTGGTGGGTGCGATATACAGTTGGTCGCCTTGGTTAGTTGTGATCACAAAGTTCTATTATTGAACTATAATAGAACTCTGTGGTTGTGATTGTACATTAGCGAGTTCCAGGTTGTAAGTTCGCAGTGTATTATTACTCAGAAGAGTTTTCATGAAGCGGATTAGAGTAGATTTGATAAAGATTTGAAAACGTCAGTTAATGGTCAAAACCCACGCTTACATGTGCCTCTGCTGTTGCAGAATAAAGACTGTTCATTTCAGCTTATTTCCACTTTGTTAAATTTGAACCCAGTTTACAGAACGGTAACAATGAAACATCAATAAACGTAACAAATATATAAGCAGACCAAACAACGAAGTTGGTTGGCAGCGCGAGCTAGCGTGGCTCGCTGATTGGTAGAAAACAAAGGCGCTGGTTGGAAAATAATGAAGTAATCAGCCAGTGACTGGCTGGAAGTCACGCGCCACGGGCATGCGTGACCTTGGTAAACAGCTCTGTGGCAGTGAATTTAAATAATCTGATCAAATCGGGCTTATCTTTTCTCTTGTCTTCTGGTCCGGTTCCCATCATTGTTCCTATGATACAAAAAGTTGTTTACCTATTTTCAAGTTCGGGTCTTCTGAGAAGAGTTATGGCAGAGTACAAGGCATGCAAATCTGACATTTGCTGGTGTTACGATCTACTTATTGCACGGTATAAAACTAGCTCAAGATCTAGATATGGAAGACCTTATCTTTTGTGTCTAATGTGTAATATGACCATAACCCCACGAAATGCCATAAGCGCTTATTTCTTTCATAACTCTCCGTAAGATCGAATTTGGAAATGAAAGCTCTAATATATGTCAAGATTTTGTTCAAGTACCTTGATAGACTAACATAGATCTAGAAGAAAAAGGACCCACGAGCAGATCATTACATGAGAGCTTGCGCAATAATAATGGGATTTTCCCCCTTCATTCACATTTGAGTCGCGTGGGAAAAATGAGAGTAAAATGTCTTCTCCGAAGACACCACACTCTAAACCGCCCGTCCGGTGAATTGTATCCACAAACTCAAGCTTGACAGTCTTCAGTTTTTGAGACCTACTCACAAACCACATGGCCACGTCGCCTTCTCTTCTTTCAGTAGAGACTACATCTGAAGGTAAACTATGGGGCTTGAGTGAAATGTCTTTCCAAAGGATATCACACCGTAAACTGCCCGGCTCGTGAATGGAATCCAGAAACTCAGACTTGACATGCCTCCGTTACTTTCAGTAGAGACCATGTCTGAAACCAAGCCATAGGGTTTGACGGCTGATCTGCAGGGAACAGCTGTTGCATTCCTGTGCAAAACCAGAACCAGTATGACAAGCCCTGGGAATGCCAAAGAAGAGATGGTCTCAAGCCTGAGGTTGGCAAGTGATACATTTAAAAACACAGATAATTCAAACTACAAAAAAACAACAAAAAACACCCAAAAACCCAAATCCCTTGCAGCCAGCCCTATGTTTTGCAGCCAGTCAAACTATGGCTTATGTCGTGAGACTAGGAAATGAGATTTCAGATTTTGGAGTAGATTGAAGCCATCAGATATCGAAATTTTGTTTGTTGCGGAAATCTAGAGTAAACTCATTGTTCTACACAAAGGTATTAATTTTATGGGCAAATGGTCAGTACTTGAGGAAAGTTTGATCTTTTGTGAGGCATATGAGATGAAATGTAAAGTATAGAATTTTCTTCAATCGCCACTTTCCTCAGAAGTTTTTTGATTGCATAGGTTGATCCCTTTTCACTCCAAACTACCATATCTTAGGCTATAGTAGTGGAAGCCAAAAAAGCTTTCAGCTAATGAAAGCATAGACATTAAGCGTTCATCTCATGCTATTGGGGTGGTTTACCTAAAACACGATTAAAGCCTCATAAATTTGATTCCCTGCATTGACATTTAAGAGTCTTCCCACGGTTTCAGATTATCCAGTGGGCTGTAACCTTATACAACAAACATATTTCCTCAATTATGAATTCTGGGATACAGGAAAAGGGCGGTGGCAGTCGTATTAGACAGATGGTCGCGATACAGAAGTTAAAACTCTTCGGGAAAAGTGAACCATCGCTCTTGAAATCCAGTCACCACGGCAAGAGAATATGGAGGAGGCATGTAGGTTTTAGACACCTGTTAGAGGAGCAAATCACGCATTGTGTACAAAGTACAACCCAATTAATCCGCTAATATATAAAAAAAAATCCTTTTCGGGCCCTGCCAGCCAGTGTCAGTGTAGAAATAATTATGTAAAATGACATGTGATCTAAATAAAGCATCCAATTTTAAAGTTTCAGGTACAATTTGAGCCTTCTAGATTAAGCAAAAAAATAATGTGTTTAGGTCTATGTATTAGCAAAATCATCCAAATGAAAAATGGGGGTCCAAATCAGAATTCAAGGTGACCATTTTCGAAAGAGACTTATGAAAAATTTTAGGCGTTGACCTCTTCCCCCCCCCCCCCCCCCCCCCCCCNCCCCAACCCTCTTTTTTCTTCCTGTTAAAAGATAGGGCGAAAGAAGTACTTTATTCTCCATGGAAGAAATTTCCAGAAGTCACAGTGGTATTTGTAGAGTAACACAAAATGTTAATAGGGCCAAGAGAAAAAAAAAATAGGTTCCAAAGATCGCTACACCAGGTTCGAATGCATGTCATATCCTGGCAGGTCAAAGTAACATGTTTACTAGAGGTGAGCCGATCAAGTCTACATAGCCAGGACATGGTGGCAGAAAGAGCTTAAAATAACAGCTAACGGCAGGAACAGCCTATTTTCTATATCTATCTATAAATCTTCCTGCATTTCCCTCTCCCGGCAGCCCAGACGCGTAAATCATGGATCATAATAAATCTCGATGATGATGTGTTGTTGCGTCCCTCCCAGGGCCGTCACCATACCAGTCCCTAGGCAGCAAGTGTAATACAGTAGAATCTTACCATATTCGAATTTCACACACTCTAATTCTTCTCTTACCCTTTGCGAAACTCCGACCCTTCGTTTTGGATAAAATTTACTCCACAAACTCGATTATACTGAAGATTTCGATTTTCTGAGCTAGTCACTTTAAATTCGACTTTTGTAAAGCAGAATAAACTACTTACGTCCTTCCAACGAGTGTATACGATATAATTAAGTATTTACCACTTCAAAACTATCGCAAGTTAGAGCAAATTTTTAACAATCACGCCAAATTTTTAAGATCTTAATTAATAAAATGTGTTCCTTCCTCAAGATGGATAAGAAAGGCAATTGTCTGAAATTCGACTTCTTGAATTTTCCACCGTGTGTGGCACGAGAGGCTGGTGGGGATAAGAGAGACTCTGGTTTACAACCTACAGGCCCATACTTCCTGCTCGAGATCTGCCGGATCTCGATCTATTTACCATTGAGATTCTCCAAGTTTACTTTCAGTTTAAGGTTTCACGAATTAAAAATTTCTGTTTGAGGTCTTGTTTAACCGTCTTCTTTCCTTCGATTCATAAAGTTGTGGAGCACAACACAGAATGAAGACATGAAAAGTAAATCTGAGTTTGTTGCGAAGCTGTGTCCTTTTTACTTTATCTTGGCTGGGACTAATGAGTGTTTTTTTTTTTTTTTAAATCTTACTGGCAGTTGCACACAAGGTGTGTATAGTCTAATTAAGTCAGGAAAAAAAATACTTCAACAACAAATCTCAACATTTTCACGGCTTTGCTACTCTCGTAATGTTTAAAGCTTGGGGGTACAAAAATAATGTTTTACAAAACTCTATGGGGTGTGTTGTCTAGAGAGAGCTAAAAACAACACATTATTATTTTTTTTTAATAAACGAAGGGCAATTTTTTTGATTCGCTGGGATTACAAGATTCCCCGAAATTGCCTGAAAAAGATCATGAAAGTCAAGAGAAGATAGGCACTAAGGTTGATGCATATAATATTCATAATAGCTTTGATGACCGCATGCACAAATCTGTATAGATGCATTTTTGTACTTGAGCTGAATAAACTGTTGTTGTTTTTATTATTGTTTTTGATATTCTTGGGATGATGGGCTTGATCCAACATTTGCTGGGGGGCGGGGGTGGCAAAAAGAGGGAAGGGGGCCAGTGACGGCCCTGCAACCTGGCCAGTGTTCTCTCCCTGCATTAATCGCCTCACATTATGATGGCGGCAAGCGTTAGTGTTACGAGAGTGAGGCAAGCAATGGTAACTGGACACAGGTATGGATTGGGGGAGATCTAAGCTGGACGATACGGTACGGACAGAGAAACACGGGGTGAGGATAGCGTTTCTCGTAATCAGTGTCATTATAGTAATCATCCTAATTCGTCATCGTTGTCGTTGTTCCGTCGTGATTATCGCCGGTATAATAATCTCCGTTGTTAGTATCGGTGTGATCATCATCAAGAACGGATGTAGCTGCTGCAACAACAATAACAGTGAGAGACGTTGTAGTATCAATATGTTTACTACCGCCCTCGCTATGAGACCATCAGCATTGTCTTGTCATCTCCACATCACCACCACCTCTGCCATCAATACCGCTATCATAACATCATCTCCTTCAATTGCAGCACTGCTATCATCGCCATCATCAACCTCACAATAACAACCTTC
Organism: Ellobium chinense; assembly: GCA_033807755.1. Classification (NCBI taxonomy): domain Eukaryota; kingdom Metazoa; phylum Mollusca; class Gastropoda; order Ellobiida; family Ellobiidae; genus Ellobium; species Ellobium chinense. The sequence continues at coordinate 411,712 of JAWQUT010000147.1, read as the reverse complement.
ATCACGATCACCATTTCTACCACCAATCTCACATTAAACATTAGCACTACATTCAACCTCACAATAACCACCACAATCAGCAGCACTATCACCGACACCATCACCATTCACTATCACCATGACAATTAACCTTACTACAGCAATCACCACCACCACCACCACCAACAACATTACCAGTAGTACCAGGCATAAGCCAATACCACGACCATAAATTCTGGGTCTCGAATTCCCATTCCAGTCGCGTGTCGATGACGTCCAAAACTTCAAGGATATTATCCATCGTTACCAGAATGGCTTATGCAGCAGTCAGATACAGGCCAGTCCCGATGCCACGTGCTCGAAGCTCGATCCCGCCCTTGGAACTGACTGGTGTCCAGCACAAATCGTAAACTAGGCACTTAAAGCTGCAGTTACGGTCACGTTATGCAACAATCCTGTAATCACAGTGGAACCTGTTACTGGAGAATACAGTTCGTTCTTAGAAATGAGGTCGCCTTAGACAGATGGACTCCACACAAGTTGATCTTGTTTGGTCTAGATACAAGAAAGCATATCCCGTCTACTTTTCACATTATACTTGAGAGCTTGGGCATTAACGATGGGATCTCATACCATCATAAGAATCACATAGTGTATCGGTGCTGAATGCACCCTTAATAATGTCCAACACAGAGGGTCAATGTAATTCTTACGACGGTAAAATATATCCCATCCTTAATTCGCAAGCTCTCAAATTTATCTTGGTAGCAAGTATCTTGCGACCGTGTAGATATAGTACTTTAAAATGTTTATAATATTCATAATGTAATGTTTATAATAATACTAGAAATAAACTCATCAGTCTATAACCCAATGATCGACCACAAAATCACTGGACAGTCTTTAGGATGTTTAAGATTAGCCAACTGACAGTCACTTTGTGCATTGTTTGTTTTCTTTATAAATTACACTGGTTGGGACATGAGGAAAGGTCATGACGGTTGTGTTAAACAGGTGGCTCTCATGTGAAGGTCAGATATATATACATGTATAAGAAATACGAAACCAGGTTGCCATTGCATGGGGTCCACATTTCCAAGTGGTAGCCAAATCAGGCTCGACTCTGTTTTATATTGCGGCCAAGGTATTGGTTTACCTGGTTTCGGGATCGACATTATGGCTCGCCGGGCAAGCTCTTGTGCATTCCAGCCAAGATGCGGGTTACAAGACTGTTACAATTCTCCGACGATGTTTATTTACCCATGTATTTTGTAGACATTTTCCCAGTGTCGTAGACAGAAAATCTGGCTCTTTTTTCCCAGTTCAAAAATGTAATATTTGAAATCGAAACTACCTTAAAGAACTTATCTGGTAAGAATCGCCCATCTCTGCTGGCATTATGAATTCTGAGGGTGTAGATAACTTTGAATAAGGGATATATTAAGGCCTATTCTATAAAGTCATCAATTTTGTGAACATTTATAAATTTTTTCCAACTTCGCCTAGAGAAAACCTGGCTCATTAGTTCGAAAATATATTACCTGAAATCCACCCAATCTTATTCCTGTCTAGCTAGAATCATCCATCCCTGCTGGGCGTGCTGGCATTATGGATTTGGAGGCTTTAGATGACTTTGTAATGAGAGAAATATCATAGTCTATTCTATAAGGTCAATGTTAGGAAGGTTCTTGACCTTTCCACTGCCACAGCTACCCTCTCCTCCCTCCCACCCCCACACGGGTGCAGCCAGGGCTGTTGCTAATTGCGATTGTCCGACGGTGACATTATTCCTTCAATCCCCCAAACTCCTAACATTTCAGAAGCTTGTGACCAGTTCGTCCTCTCATTCTTTGAATGGGTTGTTAAGTAAATTAAAGCTTTGAGTAGGTGTAACTTTGTTTTCAGATAATCTGCTCTTCTTTTCTAAGTCTGCTATAACTGAAAAATCAAATATGGTCAGCTCTTGTAAGTTCCTTTCCATTTAAATCTTCCAAACTCAAATTATTTCAGGAACTTATAAACCTCCTCTCTCGCCCCTCCCTTTTCACTCTCACTGGCCGAGAAGGCGTTCCCAACAAGAGAGCTTTGAATGAATGTTTAATTTTATTTTCAGATATTTTCTGTTCTTTCCTAAGTCCATTATTGCTGGGGTATCAAGTGGCTATTTAAATTTTTTCCTCTCCCTTTAAATCCCTCCAGACTCAAAGTTTTCTAGAAGCTGATGAATCGCCTTCCTTCACCCCCTCCCTTCTCCCCCACCCTCCCTTTTACTCTCACTGTTCGAGCAGATGTTATCAAAGAGTGAATGAATGTAAAATTTAGTTTCAGGTAATCTTCTATTCTTTTCTCAGTCAGTCAGTGCTGAAATGTCAAGTGGCCAGCTCATTTACCTTCTTCTCCTCTTCAATCCTCAAAACTCCAAACATTTCTAAACACTTATGACTAGCGTCCATCTCCTTCTCTCCCACCATCCTCCCCATCTCTCAAGCATATACCCCTCACTCGCACCTTTCGAGTAGGTATTATGAAACTATAATATCCATTGCACAGATGATAAGGGTACCAGCCTTAAGTAGATGACCCGGATAAACTCCCCCCCNCCCCCCCCCCCCCCCAAAACCACCCAAGTGCACACATCGTAAACAGGATAAGGGGAAAGTTAAGGCCCCTTTTTACCACATGGGCGGCCACCTGTTTTAGTAAGTATGGGAATAGAATAGGAGGGGATAGGGGTAAACCTGCGGATACTGTAGAATTAAAAAGGTGGAGCATGATCTATTTGTTTCTCCCTCTCTGGAAAAAATAAAAGCCCAAAACGCCTACGTTTGATCTGTTTTTGAGAGCATGCGCATTAACGATGGAATCGATTACCATCGTAACAATAACATTAACGCATCGGTGCTGAATGCACCTTTAGTAGCGTTCAACAAACAAGAGTTAATGTAATTCTTACGACAGAGAGAGATCCAGTGTTAATGAGCAAGTTCTCAACTATTACCCAAGCGACACAAACGTAATAAATACGTGATCCATTTGCGAAGTCATCAGGTACAGAAGTTACGATACCATCGCCATGGGATGGATCAGTGCCCAAATGCAAGGCAAGACCGTAACTGCCACTTCGGCAGCCCCCGAACCACAGAAGCTATGAGATGGGAAGGACAGGGGATCGAATCCAGTGTGATTAAACACTGCTAAAAGGTATATTTTGGAAAGGATAAAATGTGTATCCTATTAAAATCGGGATAGAAAATGGCAGGTGCTTAAGACACACTTGCAGGATCCCTCCCTTCTGAGAAAATCAAAACAGATGGGATATGAGTGGGGAGAAGAAAGTAGATTCTGCAGGGGGCAGATCTCTCGCCGCTATTAAGGTTAATAGTTGGTATCTAACGATTTAATAGTTGGTATCTAACGATGACCACTGATGTCATAACTGGCAGCCATGTAACCACTAATAATAATGCTTTAAAGCATGTGCAAGAATATCGCTGCACGTTGCAAACATAGGCACTCTAGTGAGCATTCTGAGATCGCTCTAGTTCGCACTTTGAGTAGGTCTTTGTTTCCTTCCGGCTCCTTTGTTTAACGACACGCCGCTACTTGTACTTGTACTTGTACTATAACGCATTGATTTTTGACTCTCTTGTTTCAATACGTGTACATTTCTCAAACCAGGAAGTCGTGCAAACATGTCCTTTATCCATCTTGCTTCTCCGTTTTCTTTTACCTTTGCCCTCACGACCACTTTATGATTTCGACACCCGCCTATGGCTACTGTCTAAAATCCAGGTTATCCACTCGGTAGGAGGCACCCGGGTACAAGTCAAACAAATACAACAGATAAGCGGCTGCGTCTTCCACATCTCCGGGGATCACTTCAGAAGGGCAGCGGTTCCAAACTTCTTGACCGTCCCCAAAATGATCTAATAAAGATCTTCACAGCTATGGCCTCTAATAGGCTTGTAAATCTACTTAATTCGAGGTCCTATGGGTATGGGGCTATATTTCTTAATCACTTTTCCCACTTTAAACGTGATCCCTCCCAAAGATCAAGGTTCTGTGTGCAAAATTTGATATCATAGAAAACTCGTCGACACCCCGGAGAAAAACAATGTGACGTCCAATAAAGGGTGTAGTGCTGTAAATTTTAAACAATTCACAGGACCCACCTGTGTCACATTTTTTGAGGATCCCTGTAAGATAACATTACACTGTCCTCTATGACCCTTCTCTTGATCGTTTCTTGTGGCATTTGGGCAGGTATATGAAAGGCTCTCAAGCTTTTCAGAGGCGAACGTCTTTCACGACAGGTGTCTTTGTCACCCACTTCTAAGCCAAACGTGATCAGTAAGATACTCAAGAGAGACTCTAGAGATCAGTCTGTAAATTCTAGATTCGACAAAGTGCAATCAGCCAATAACTCTACTGATCTCTTGAAGTTGCTTGATGATACCAATAGATAGAAACTGCTACACAATTTATGAACCGTCTCCTTAGATCGATGGAGAGAGTGTAAGTGTAATTGTTCATAAACAATAGCTGTTGACACCACTTTCAAAGACAATGGAGTTCTCAGCACTAAAAAATCTTCTGGTGATCTCCAATCTTATTGTTTCTTAGTTCACCGAATTGCAAACTGCGGGCTTCAGAGGCTAAAAGGTTAGAAGCGGCTCGTTTCTTCTTATAATCTGACCATAGTCGGACTTACTATCCATTGGCTGGAGAGCCCTAGGCCCTTCCTGTCTCCTCCTCCCATGTATAATGTGGTGACTATGGGTAAGGTTGTTTTAACCATGAACTTGCACGCTCTCCCTCAGAAACATGCTGCTCCATATCCTTGAACCAGTGAGACTGAAACACTAAAGAAGTTTCTCTAGATGCTCACTTGGTCGAAGCTGCAGTCACAGCTCAGCACTTGTTTAAAAGTCTTAGTGTCTTCCTAGCGATGCCCATCTGCAGTACAAGCTCTCTCTGAGACTCTTCTGCTTATTGCTGGGGACATTGAAACACTCATGTAAAAGGGATATATACTTTCAGTACTCAGCCCTCTATGCAACTCCCCCCCC
>JAWQUT010000147.1:354935-389559 GCA_033807755.1 Ellobium chinense | reverse complement strand
ACCATCCAACTCCATTAGTTTAATCATTCCCTGAATACAATATATTATTATGCACTTAAAGTCAAAGCAGACGTAGTAATATTGTCATCGAACTACATAATAACCTTCATCAACGACCAACACTTGGGTCCACATATTATATGTACTTTGTAGAAATCCATACTAGGTTTTATTCTGTGCTATTTCAGACCATGGTCTAATTCGTTTAGTTGCCTGCACTTTACGGGATTTCATTTTCTGCGTCACAGACCGACTGTCGGCAGAATGACGTTTGTTCCAGAACTAGATCCAGGCCATTTCCTATTTGTTGACAGTTCAAGCGTTGTGGCACATCCAGCTTTTTAGCTACACGTATTACCTTACGATCCAACATGTGTTCATGGCCACCTGTCTTCAGTGGACACCGGCCTGCAGTGACCATTTGTTTTTTAGTGCCCGGACATTCTATAGGCTCCTCTAAGAAAATTCCTAGTTACAGACTAACTGCTGAATCGAAAGGTCAATCTTTGTGACTGGTAATTCCCCCCTGTGTGTCTTCAACTTCCGGGGAGTATGCAAGGGAGGTTATCATATTCATTTTAATGGGCGAAAGTGTCGAAGATTATAAAGTAATCAAATCCCTAAATGTATGTGGAAATTCAGATTATGCAAGTTCAACTATTACTTACTCGGCAATATAAACGTAATGTCTTGGTTAGATCTAAAGCAGCTGTTTGTCTTTAGCTGTTAAATAAGACTCGTCTTTGGGTAGCTATTCACAGCTAATCCACGGAGTGAAAACAAAGTGCAGTTTGAAGATAATGTTTTGAAAAAATAAAATGCAGTTACTTGGTGACAAGAACGGAGTTATATCATAATTTATTCACTAGAATTTGTAGCCTGCATTAAGTTTAAATTGACCGGTATGATGAAAAAGTCCTGTATCCCACACCCGAAAATGTTTGAGAGTTACATGACTGTTACATGACTCAAGACCTCTAGTAGTTTACTATACAACAACAAAACTCCAAAGGCCCGGAATATGAGCACCCAAATGTTCGTAGTGTTTTTGAAATCGGCATTGAAACACGATAGCATCAATTCGTATGGGGATGTGAAATACTAATGTATAAATAGATACGTACACAGTGGAATGTAAACATTAAGAGGTTGCACCGCACCTTCCAGTTGACGTTCATTTCACGGGCAGCCTCCACTAAAGTATGCCATTGTATGTAACGTAGGTGAGGACATAATGTGAAAGGTGTTATTTTCAGACCTGAAGTGCAGGGGCATTGCTAAGAATCTTTTCAGTATCTATTCAGGTATTCATTTACATTTGCTGCCAAACTTTAGGAAATGAATGGGGAAGAAGCTCGTGCCAGTATGAGATCAGCATGTGGAGAAATTTGCACTTGAATTGAAAATTACCCGTTACGACTCTGCGGTCGATTCGGAATCGACGATCCATGCGTCACCAAAATAAATAGACCACTAAAAAAAAAAAAAATTTAAAAAATCGAAGGCGATTCAAGATCAGCATTCCATGTTGATTCATCTGATTGGTTGCAGGCTCCACAAGCGTCAGTCAGAGATCCAAGCATATGAGGAACTCGCTGTGACAGTTCCCTTCTAACCCCACTTAGACTCTTTAACTCGAGGGTTCTCAACCTTTTTGGGATTGGCTCACCTCTTGACGCCATCGTGCAGTCTCGAGGAAGGAATAAAAACCATGGAAAGGTAGTCTAACAATTATCATTTTCCGGATGTTCCAATCCACCGTTAGCAAAAAAAAAAAAAAATCAGACTAGCAACACTGTCTACTTTGGCAAAACACAGTGACTCTCCTAAAATGGGAGCAAGTTGTCTCGACCGCCATTTTCAGTCAGGTTAGCAAAAATAGAGGAGTTACTTTTTGTGACATCACTCCAAGAGTCTCATATACTGTGAAAACGCGGTTACTTAATAATTTTTTTTATCCGCCATCAATACAATAGATATGTAAGTTTCCCTGTCATTACTGTAATTAGTTCTTATATAAGCTGGGTTTGTGTACTGGGTCCGGGGATAGTGTAGATAAATGCTTATTTGTCTCCGGAAAATGCGATGGCATAATTTAGTAAGTAATGTTTTAAGTAATGTTTTTTTGTATTGCACACTTGAGCTAAATTAACCACTACTTCTCCTACTGCTACTACTGCCATTATTATTACTATTATTATTATTATTATTACGATGATGATGATAATTTATATGCCTGAAGAAGATCTCTTTAGGTAACAAATTTGCGCCATTAAATTAACTTTATTTATCTATGAAGACCAACCTTTTCATGTCTGTTTTATAGCTCTTAATTTTTAAAATTTCTGAAATGATGATGATGATGATGATTGTACTTTCTTTTATTCTGTGGTCCCGCATGCCGCTGTCTTAAACCTTCCACCTGTTCTTAGTCCTGTAAAATGAGCTGAGGCAGTAACTCGTATCTTGAGTGAAACAGTACGGGATACTCGAACAGTCTTTACGTATACCCCTAACGAATCTCTAGGGGTATGCGCACCTCAGATTGAGAACCGTTCCGCTGACCTTAATGGAGGAAGAAGCGAGATGAAAAAAAACACCTCCCCAAAATACCACGGAAACGCATAACCCGATGACGTCAACACATGCGTCGGGATTCGAGACTCGAGACAGCAGCCCTCGGTGTTTCCAGGTCAATATTTGGACAGGCCGAGCCCTGCAGAGAGTCGCAAGGGCGAAAATGGCTAAACAGGGTGCTGCATCTCGCTCTCGAGAAAGGAAAAGCAAATATAGAAACAGAAGCACATGACATGTCGCGCCACCATCTCCGACGTTCCTCGTTCGGCTGGGAGACTCGTAATTATGGCATTTAACGCCAGGGTTAATTACACGTACAGACAACTCCAGCGAATTCCATTTACTCGCAGTTCTTTCTTCGGGGCGTGGACAAAAAAAAAAATGCGATTAAAGATAACTGCGATGATCCAGCGGCATTTATACAGTAAGATACAGCTATGTCATCTGACCAAAACAAAGAGAGGTTGTAATAAAACAGAAATTGCCATTTATGCAGATTGCGATTAAGCGGAGGCGACTGTATTTGCACCCGAGAAGTGCCCTTACCTTGCGATGGGTACCGATCCGGTGGCGTGATGTAGTATGACATCAGGTGTCATCAGTTCACAGCCAATGGTAACTTAAGTTGGCCCAGTTTACCAGGAACCCCAATTAAACTGTGTGTTTTCGCTCATCCAGATGCCCACCACAGTTGGATCAACTGGAGACAGACCGAGTCAGCAGTATTTCGAGTAGGCTCGTCTCTTTGACGGGACGTGATTTCACACCTACGATGTCACGATAGGTGGATGTTCGTCTCATGACATCAGTTTTCACGTCACCTCATTTCTCTCAAATTTTGTGTGGATTTTTGTTGTTGTTGTTGTTGTTGTTGTAAATATGCCGACTCACCCTGTACAGGAAGTTAAAGCGAAACGTTTGTGTATTAATCAACATCGAAATTGTTCTAGATCTAGAGATCTAAACAGGCTAGATTTTCGATGGAACGCGATAAGCTCCTTAGATCTGATACCCAGGTTCTCATTGGCTGACACATCTCCTACTTCCGGGTTCATTAGAAACTCTACTTCTTGAATGATCTACCGAGCATTCTGACTGGCTGATGTGATTTTAAATACTCATTTTCATTGGCTGGCTCCGCTCCTTTACTTCCGGGTAAATGCAGAGCTAGCAAGAGTGTTTGCAGTGACTTAAGATGAAAGATACCTACTCATACATATGGACCTGATGTGACTATGTCGTTCTTCCCCTTCTCCTCGCAACCCATCCCCCGCTTCCCCTGCTTCCCACAGTCTGGGCGCTGAAAACTGGTGACCAAGGCACTGTTAGTGTTAAGCACAATAATGACTATTCTAGCTACTGTCTATGAACACCGCCCCCAGGTCCATGTAGTTACTTTCAATTACTTAAGGCTAGTCATTTTATCAGGATCCCACCCCAAAATGATATTTTATCCAAACTATGACTCAAGCAGCTCTGTTACAATGGGGATACTGTCCTCACGTCGAAATTGTTCTTATTTCCTCCACCCTTCCTAACCAATCTATGTTTAGAATCTGTCTTCATTCTTAGGAGGTCTCTTTGAGGGCAGCGTGACCATTTGGATGTGAGTCTTTACACTGTAATGAGAAACCTGAGTCAGGGGGTTTGCGTATACAGTCCATGGCAAAGACACCAGATTCCCATGTCTTACTTCACCCACTGTAGTTGTGAATGTATAATCTACCTGGCTTTAGAGGTGAGGACTAGTGGCCGTATGCATCATAATCCATACGTTAGTCAACGTATTGCGTTAACCACAGTGAACACTACTAATGTTTTGGGAGTATCCCATGGTGACCGCAGTGCGTTAACTGACGTAAGGATTATGTATACGGCCACAGGGCGCTGCATCTCGGCGACAACTGACTTTCTCCTATGGATTTCATTTGATCCCTGTTGTTCACGTTTAAGACCCCAAATCACATGACTTTACATGCGACTTTATACCTGAACAGAGACGATTACTTGTATATGTATGTGTTATATGTATGTCTGGAGTTAGTATGAATGATGGCTATTCTTTCACGTGTATTTATTACAGTATTGTACATGAAATTTAAATACCGCAAGGTACTACGGACATTTTGCTCCAGTGTATAAAACTAAAGCCCTTTTTCATTTTCATTTTCGCTTTGACAGAACCTTTCTGTGGTACTAGGTAAGAGACTTCAATAGGGATAATAACTTTGCTTTGCTTGAGTGAAGAGAGGAGAAGCCTGGATAGCAAAATCTCGTTTTCAAGTACCTACTAAACTAGTATACCTCATTATTAAGTTTAAATTTCACATGCAAGGATTCACTGTCATTCTATCATTTTACTATTTAGTAATCTCATATTAGGTGCATCCCAATAACAAAGATACTTTTTTTTCCAGACACTTACGTTATACGGTACTTCCAGTCGAAGTTCCAGTGTATATTGATTTCAGTGGTGAACTTTGAACTTCAAGTATCACAAAACGTGCAGACAGTGACAATGTCTTTTCTCTTCTTTACGCCACCATTTGAAAAATTAAAAAAAAACAACAAAAAACATTTAAATGTTTGGACGCCGGACTCTCCTCTGTACATATACACCACCGGAAAGAAAGGATTTAAGACAAGCCAACGTAAGAGGTTAAAGGTAATGGAGAAAGAGAAGCAAATATAGCTCAGAAGGACAGGCTGAACTTTCGTATGACATTCCTCTCCTGTGGCCTCCTGTAGGAGACACAAGCCGGACATGCGTAACAGGGAAGAAAGGGAAATTAAAAAATACCATTAGAAGAAAGGCATGTCATTGCGACAGGGGTCATTCATTTCGCTATCAGTTTTCTTGGTGCCAATCTTTCCATGTCCATAAAAAAGTTACAAAAGTTAAATACATGTAGGCCTATTGTTAATTCGTTTTCGTCTTTCAAGTTTGAAGACAAGCGAAATAAGTGACCCCTACAGCAAGCGACATGCTTTTACTCCATATCGCATACCGCATGACGCCACTGTGCAAGGTTCATATCCAATAACTTTTAAGTTTTACTGTCTCCGGGATACGAGGATCAGAGTTCTAGTTTAAATCTTCAGCACTGCCACGACTAAATTTTTATTTTTATACTCGCCAATAGAAAATATCCGGGAAACCAGAGGACAGTGATGATGGTGATGGTGGTAGTGATGGTGGTAGTGATGAAAATGACAATAAAGATGATGATGATGATGATGATGATGATGATGATGATGATGATGATGATGATAAAGCGATGGTTGTGCGGGGAGGATCATGGAATATTGCTGGTATGCCTTTTGGTCGTAAAAGGTCAGTACGGAAATACCGGATATTTTCTAATCGTTCGCCCGCAGCTTGAAGCACGCCATAACCTCGTTCTCAATTTATTATGATTTTTATTGCTGTCTGACTTGAGAGTTTCAAACTGTAATAAATAGAGCCACGTAAGAATTTCGGTGAAAAGCATGAGTGGATGATGTGGGTTAAAAAATAGAGTTACCTGATGCTTGCCGATAGAGGAGAAATTTGTAGGTTGTGATTCAGTCATGATTTCTGCATGCTATATAGTGCAGTCAAGTTGTAGACGTCTCTTTGAAAACTCCACAAAACTGCGCTCTAAGCTCAGAACTAAAAAGTGATCAATGTTCGCCGAGTCTTTGATAGACATTCATGGAATCGTTTAAAATATTGTTCTCTGGAATAATAAGACACAAAGAGAACAATAATGGCTTTAGATTGATCATATGAGCATTTAAAGTTTGAGTGTTTGTCCCTGCAGGAGTCAGTGACAGTGAACACGGATAAAACGTACGCCTTGGTGTAACCTGGTGGCATGGCATAATTATAGTATTCTCTTATATTAATGGTGAGGAATGTGAGCCCAGTCTGAGCCAAAAGTAACGGGGTGGAAAGGCATTGAGTATTCATTCTTTTCTTTTTATCGGGGAGGAATGTAAGCTCAGTTTGATAACTTTTTTTCAGATGTTGTAACGCATTATCCAGGCAAGTGTGTCATTCGGGATTTTACCAGATTATTGTGAAGATCAATTTTGAGAAGAACGACCGAAAAAAAAAACCTCACTAGGAAATTTTCTGTCCCTAACGGGAATCGAACCAAGGTATCTCAGCTTGCAAGTCTGAACGTGATACCACTACACCACAGGGACGCTAACTTCATAGAAATTTAATATTTAAATACCCACTGCCTGAATAATATGTTCCCTAACTTTCACTTGTGAGCCTGGTGTTCACTCGCGACACGGACACATATCCCGACTGCTCACATTGGGACCGACCGAAAGTGGACTTAAATTATTTAAGAAACGTCGGGACCAAAATTACTATACTCAGTGTCCGTGTTTAAAATGTGTCCGTATTAAGTGTGTGTGTGTGTGTGTGTGTGTGTGTGTGTGTGTGTGTGTGTGTGTGTGTGTGTGTGCTTTGTTTATATGTTAATGTCATTACTGTTTGATGCTGAATCAAAACAATTTTCCAGAATATGGACCATAAATTTATCTTATCTTATCTTATCTTATCTCATCTTATCTTAGCTCATCTTATCTTATCTTATCTTAAGTGTGCTCTACTGTATTTTTGAAATAGCAGCAGTTTTAGAACATCTCTGTCGCACTGAATAGTTTATTTGGTGCACAGATAATAATGCTGTCTGGCAACTGGCAACTGGCACCTGTCCACAAATAAACATAAATCTACCTGTAGTCCTGAGCCCAGCTCAGTTTTTAGCCTCACAGTCATCCATATCACAAGCAGTTGTGAGAAATAATGTAATCATAATTTATTGTTTGCATAAATAAAAGGGTATAGACTTATTACTGTTTTGTATGCTTTGATTGATTATCTCAACTCCATGTCAGTACTGGAACGAAAAGACGTGACAAACTCAACCAACTCTAAAGTGATAGAGAGGCAAACTTTCTTAAGGGTCAAAATGTTTGTATTGGGAACCTACTCTTTTATGAGAATTGCTTAGGTTTAATATGTTCTATTTTCAGATCTCAAGGACTGCAAGGCTGTATGGATGGAATACATCTGACAATGATATTCTTGTAAATCAAGCTATACGACTGCTAGAAATGAGGAAAAAGTTGCTCGAAGGTTATCGACAAATCACATTTGTGCATTGCGGACACAGTTATAGCCAATGAGCTCAGACATCATTTTTTCGCTTTCTCTTCATATCACTATCTCCATAATTTTTGATGATCTTTTCGAACTGGCAAGTTTTACGACATAATAACAAGACGGCTAGAAATGAGGAAAAAAATTGCTCGAAGAACATCGACAAATCACATTTTTGTGCGTTGTGGGCACAGTTATAACCAATGAGTTCAGACATCCTTTTTCGCTTTCTCTTCCTATCACAATCCCCATAATTCTTGATGATCTTTTCGAACTGGCATTCGTTCAGCCAGAGTAGACTTTTTTTTTTTCGCGGTTGATTGTTTTCCAGAAGAAACAAAAGGAAATATTTTCAACTAATTTTTTTGCCTAGCACCAGGAAGACTTTGACGCTGGAGTGGTGATAGAGTCAAATGTGGTGCACGGCTGCATTTCCACTTGAAGGTCTTAACGCTAGTATAGTAGAACGAGACGCCCCGGGTCAAGCCGGCCGCTGGCTACATAACCTGTTGTTACGAATAAGAACTGTCCTGCGTGTTGTCTACCGGTCGATCAGATGTTACTGGTGTAACCGGGTGGCAAGGCATAAAGTATTCATTCTTTATATTAACGGGGAGGAATGTGAGCCCTGTCTTATAATATTTCAGATGCTACATATCATTTTTAGGGAAGTGTGTCACCAGGGATTTTACCAAATTACTGTGAAGGATCAGTTTTGAGAAGAAAGGTCGAAAAAAAAAACCTACACAAGAAAATTTCATGCCCCTGTCGGGAATCGGACCAGGGTCTCTCAGCTTGCAAGTCTGAACGTGCTACCACTACACCACAGGAACGCTAACTTCACAGCAATTTAATCTTTAAATACCTACTGCATGAATCGTCTCAAAATTTCTTGTGTAAGCCTGGTGTTCACCCTTGATCCTAACACGCTTCCCGACTGCACACACTGGGTTACAAAATTCCACCGTCGCTTCGCACGGTTGGCACTTACATGCGAATTAATCCGACCGTCGCGCCCAGCGATGTGATGTGATTTGACCGTTGGGTTACAAGGGATAATAGGCCAACAGTTAAATCCAACATCCTTCTGTACATGTATAGTGGAATATAGGCCTACTTATTATTGAGGTCTACACGAATAATGAAGTGATAGAATCATAATGAATTCACACATGTGAAATTTATACTTGAACAAGGTAGCTCTTTGCTCATTATCGAGGTTCTACTGTATTTGATTTATTATCACCTGACCAGCGTCTCGATGGTATGATGCAAGTTTTGTAACCTACATATTATGGGTTTAACCTGTCCATCCAGAAAATCGGGGACCCAAATTACGGTAAATTTTCGCATTTTTCAGACTTTGCTGCAATATTGCAAATATTTGCAAATTTTGAAGTTTTCTGCAAATTTGACGCAAATTTTTACATTTCCTGTAAATTTAGAGCGAGATGTGTCGATTTTGGCTGAAACATGTACATTTTCTGCTACGGTGCAGTGACAGTCTTCCGCCAATAGGAACACATAAAAAAAAAGTTCCATTTCTACAACCATGCAACGGTGAGATAGTAAACAATACAGGGTAATAAATAAATAAATAAATATAAAGAAATTACAGAGCTGTTTTTGCAAAATGTGTGTAAATATTTCTTGATGCAAATTTTGGAGGTTTGGAATGCAATTTTCTGCAGGAGTGTTGCGAGAAAACAAAATTATCGATAATAACTCACCTTTATTTGCTTAAGCTGTTCGGTTCTCTCGCTCGCTCTCAACGTCATTTGTCAATGATGGAAGTCTTATTATAATCTACATGTGGGTTTACAGGACTTTTGAATCACACCAATAGAGTGTTTTAAACAAAATATTAATAACTCACCTGTATTTGCTTAAACAGAAACTGTTCGATCCTCTCGCTAGCTTTCAACTTTTCATTTGTCAGAGGATCGTTACTTACGGCTGACAAGTTTCAACCTTAGTGCTGGACGCAATCCACGTTGTAGGTATCGATGCGATACGGAGTACGTTATATGGATACCGATATGATACTGAGGACTTTGTTTCGTATAATTCATGAGTCCAGCCAAATGTGTTATGTATCATCTAGAAAATACATTATGGTTATAAATGATGCAAAGTCCAAATGATTATTACCATTGTTAAAAAAAAAAAAAGGATTTATCGGTTCTGCAAATACTCATAGTTACAATTTTATTTTATTGGAAAATATTTGAAAAATACAAGTACCACTGTCTGAGGGCAGGATCTCCTTTACCTAGTCAGTATAAGTCATAAATCATTCACTGATTAGGCTCCGAGAAAAAATGTCAAACTATTAAAATTTGATATTTAATGACAGGTACTCGCCGATGCCGATGCCCAAAAAGTATTCGGTATCGATTCCAGTCAATCACCATTTGCCTTTCCTGACTNCCACCTTCCACTTTTCCACACACATACACACACAGATATAGTTCTCCTTGCCCCGAAATCATGTTTTGATTTATCAATATTATTTATTTGACACATTAAATGGTGAATTGGATGCAGTCAACGCCCAGTAAATTATTCGGAGAGATGTATCGGTAATACATCTTGCTTTTTTTTTTTTTCTACGTGTTTTGAACTGCTGTGTCCGTTTAATTCTCTTTTCACCTGTGAACTGATTATGCCTAGCCTATAACTGTCCAAAAAACGACTGATGGATGGGAAGAAAGGTTTTTAAAAGATGACAGAATCTCCTTCCCTGATCAAAATGTGCCAAAGGCTGAGTTGAAACAGCTCATAGCCTCGGTTATGACTAATTCGGAGCCAATATGCAAAACCTGTAATGACAAAAGGACTTAATTTAAAATGTAACACTTTTCATGACCGCTTGAAGGAAAATACTACCTCTCAATAATTCGTCACTGCGCTTCAAAAATGGCTAACTTAAGACATATGCCATGTTGGAAAATGGGTACAATGTTGTCTATGAGTTCAAGGCCTATTTGACAAGTTACAAACCAAAAAAAAAGCGCCAATATTTTCTCGCCAATGTTTGCAAAGATAAACGCTGATTATTCTTGGACTTTGGCATGGAAAGTTTCGTCAGCGTTATCACAGACGTATGAAAAATTGATAATGTGTGCATACCAGCGTCAGAATTGCATTAACTTTTTAAACTCTGTACATTGAACGCTACTAAGAGTGCATTCAGCATCGATGCTCTAATGTGAATTCTTACGATGCTGAGAAATCCCATCGTTAATGCGCAAGCTTTCAATAACGGAATGGTGGAACTTAGCCTTTACCTGTTTATGACCGTGCCACGTTGTTTCCGAATTTGGGATATTGTAGACTAGAGAAGTATCCTGAATGCTGTAGGCTCATATCTTATGTCTAAACATGCAGACTTCGCTAAGCCCTGATGTAACGTATCCTGGCAGACAGCCTGTTGACACTGATCAAGATTATTCCACCAACGCATTGGCTGTCGCGCCTTCACATGCATGTAAAAAGTCGTACGGAGTTGAAGGAATTAGTTACATCGTAACAGCAGGATTTTTGTTCTTCTAGTCCCGCTATAAGAGGGCTATTTCAACATCAACAAGTAATAAGGGGAAACGAGGACTGAAACAATGCCAGATTCCGTATGTTTTTATTACAACCGTGCCTGTTATATTATTATGACTTTCATTGTACTACGTCGCGACTACAGCCAGTACTGTAGCTTGTTGTGCATGGATTTTTATGACCCCATATTGTGCGTCTGATAGTCCTGAGTTATTATATGGTTTTGTTGTTGTTGTTGTTGACTTGATCGTCACTTAGAGCATATTGTATAGAAACGTCACTGTTCAAAGAAATTAAGAGCTTGCGCATTAACCGCGGGATCTGTTACCATTGAAAGAATTGCATTAACTTTGCAAGTTGAAGGGTACCGGTACTAAGGATCCATTCAGCACAAATGCACTTAAGTAATTCTTACGATGGTATGAGATCTAGACGTCACTGCGCAAGCTCTCAAATATCAAGAGCCAAATAAAAATACATTAACATCAAGCAGCTTTTGCGAGGGTGTTACCTAGAGGCTAGAATGCTTTACGTAGGCCGCATGTATAGGATAATTATTCTTTGAATAATAATGATTAATTTCGTTTCATGACTTTTAAGGCAAAGTAAGAAAATGATTACAACCTCTAACTTTCAGGAAGAAAATAGACTAGCACTCTCGCTATAACGGACAAAATATTCGCGACTTGTTATGTTTGGTGTTGGGGGTAAGGGGGTGGGGTGATATTCGAAGAAGGAGAACGTATTTCGCAATGATGTATTAGCGTTGTCTGATAGTATTACGCATGCATTATTTGCTGTATACATACAAAATAAACCTACGTTTTCATTCGTGAAAGATAGCACTCAACTGAAAACACGTCTCCAAAACGTTGCCAAGTGGAACAACGACTTTCTGACACATTTTATATTAAACTGATACAACATGTAGATCTATCTACTTCATATTAAGACTTAGAATTCCCATCAGCATCAAAACACAGCTAAATCACTTGACTGGAGTTTCAGTATTTTAAAGACAACAGGTTACAGTTGATATCGATGTGTAAAAACATCCTTTTACAGCCAACTTCGCTACAACACCAAATTTGGCAAGGTCCTGCGGTTGGCGGTATAACAGTTAGACTATATTGAGTTCAGAACAACTTGACACAGTGGATGACTTTGTTTTTCTTTATATTATTACAAAAACTGCCCTAGTTTTATGCCCCGGCTCGTTAGAATAACGACAAGTATTTATGCTACGCAGTATTTTATTATAATGAACCATCATCAAAGCGAAGGCCACCCATGGTAAAGAGATACTCCATGACAAAAAGGTTTTACTGAAGGAGTGATAAAAGATCTGTTATGATGCATTTATGCATGTCGCACAGGTGTGAATGTGTGTTATACTGCTTGTCGTGAATACGGTAATTCCCCAATAGCTCCACTTCGAAACTTAGGATTGTTATAATTTACAAAATGCAATGTAAAAATTGTCAACTCATCTTCCTGGTCCGGGATCTGCAGATATAGAGGAACCTCGATAGTAAGTATTCATTTGATAAGTATACCTGGTTGTTAAGCATGAATTTCGTTTCCATCGATTCATTATTAGTCCATCATAATTTATTTAAATTTAAATATTCATATGAACTTTATATATTGTATTTACAAATTTACAATACACACTAAGTGAGCAGTTTACAGGTTTGTTATAACGATCAGGCTATTTCTTCATTAACCATATCAGAATTTCACAGTGGAGACTATAGTGGGGGCTGTGCATGTAGAATCTCGATATTAAGTACTTTTTTTTATAAGTATTAATATACTGTTATAAAGTCTGTTTTTCAATCCACGGATTCATTTTTCTATCGGTTCATTTATCCATATGGACCTCATATTAAATAAATCTCAGTTACAGGTACTTGTATTACTCTCCATGCACCAATCACATACCTGTACAGGTGTTCTACTGTGCATGAATTTGAACTTCAAGGCTTTAGCCAATATACTGTACTGAAGCCAATAGGCCAGAAATGCTGATACCTGAGTGAGGGTCACTGCGACATTTGCATTGGCAGAGTCAAAAGTTGACAGTTTGCAGTTTGCGGCAAAAAGTTAGGTTCATGCAGATAGGTGTTTGTTGCAAATATTTTGCTCTGTAGTGAAATAAAATGTGCAGCATGTGTGGGATTGAGGATGGAGCGGCAGGTGATATACAGGGAAAAGTACTAATGCAGTGTCACATAAAAATTACCGTGTGTGTGTTCGTGTGTGTGTGTGTGTGTGTGTGTGTGTGTTTGTGTAATGTGTATGTGTGTGTGTATGTGTGTGTGTGTGAGAGAGAGAGAGAGAGAGAGAGAGAGAGAGAGAGAGAGAGAAAGAGAGAGAAAGAGCCGGACTGGAGGATGGACAGACTGGCGGTCCCAACCATGAAGCGTTATCAATAGGAACATGACAATAATTTCCTATAGAGTTAGCACATCTGCAGCTCCCGTTTAAACGGAAACAATACCGCAATGTGTTAGTTCTGAAGACAACAGATTTATCGCAACCCATATACTAACAGCACTTCATTTCAAGGTCTCGAGAAGTTGCAGACAGCAGACTCGACTGTACATAACAGTGAAAGACAAAAAGTGCCGGACAGAAAGGGTAAGGAAGGAAGAAAGAGAAAATACAGTACAAAAATAAAGAGGTAAGACCTAAGAAAGATAAAGTTATCAGACATGTCAACAGGTCCCGAATAAGTGGTTGTGACTGATGAAAATTGTTCGGTCTAGCAAAAATACTTATGAAGTGCTGGAGTAGACGTCCAACAGATTAACACCTTACATATATTATTTATCGATGTCTGTCTTCCCTTTTCAGTCAGACAGAATCTGATTCGGTCCAGCAGGACAATGATACTCGTCGGACCGAAAGTCAGGCAATGTCTTGGCCACTGTTGACAATGACATGTCTCTGTATGATTTTACTGTCAACTCTTCCAGTCAACAAACACACCCACAAACAAACAAGCATTAAACACCAAAACAGACTTCATTTTTTTATATTTTTATTTATTGATTTTTTTTTTGTTATTTATATTAACTTTTTTTTTTGCACATTTTTGAACAACTTTTTTTTGGGTATCCTTATAGGATGTTTTCTAAAAACAGATTTTTCATAATTACTTAGGTATAAGACCCTTGTCACATTCAGAAGTAACATAAGAATAACAAGCATCACCTTTGAATCACGAAACAGTAGAGTAAAACGGAAATAATAAAGATATTTAGTATGATAATGTTGTTAAAATGAAAGAAGAAAATAATAAATACACAATGCACATGGATACAATGACAAATGTACCGAAAATCAAGTGTTACTTATGCACTTCAAAAAAAAAAAAAATGCGGACATCACAATACAACATTTCAACAATTACATGGCAACAACGTTTGCTTACAACTTTAGACCACTAATTTTTCTAAAATGTTGTGGATAGTCTGATGAAAATTTAAGGCAAAAATTCGCTGCGCCTATTTACCACGGTTTATAAAGAAAAGCTCCTACTTTCATTCTTTAAAGGCAGACCAAAAAAAATATATAAATAATATGTATTTAAGTGAATGAGACAGCATGTCTTTTGTGTTTATATTTGCTTCCAAAGTTAAAAAAAACAACCAATAATTGTATATTCCAAGCAAGTTAGGGTGCTTCAATGTGTACTTCGAACTGGACAGTACATTATTTAATAACATTTGGACTCTCAGTTTCTAATCTAAGACGCAAAGATTAGTAAAACTATTCTATAAATATTACAAAACTTTACTCTGTCCTGAAACAATGCTGAACTCAGCGCATCTTAATATCTGAGACAGATTAAACATGAACTACAGAATCATTGATAAGCTCAGTCACACCCTGTATAGTATATATATTTGCGAATTAAATGCTGGCTAAAGTTCAAGCAAACATTGTCCATCATTTCATATTTGGACATGGACAGGAAATATACTTCTGTGTGTGGATAAATTCTGTCCTATGTCGATGTGGTCTACAATCACCGACAATGGCAATGCTGCACAGGGCATCAGCAAAGACAAGCTGGAGTGGGGATGGAACTTGTCATTTGGAGTGGGCAATGTTTTTTTTTCATATTCCAGGTCACAATTATCCAAAAGATATCCCTGTAATCATAGCTTGTACTTACTGAAACCCTGTTTGATACTGATACAATAGTTTAGCACATACAACACATACCATTAGATATCATCATAAATCTTTTTTGTTTTTGCTGTGTATAGTAGTAGTAGTAGCTCTGAGGATGTTCACCCAATGATCTCAGAACTTGCAACAACAGTATATTTGATAATATTTATGCAACAAACAAGTGAAGGGGAAAACAAAAACCTATTCACAAGCATTATTTACATGTGCATATGCACAAAGATATAATATAGATATTTTTTTTTCTTTCTTGCAGGGGCAGCACCATGCTTGAAGATTTCACATTCAGTCTTTTACTGAAATTATCTGGCAACAATGCTTTGCCAAGCAAAATCACACACTTCTCAGTTAAGTTATACTCTCTCTCTTTCCACATGCAGGAAATTTTCACAGCAAGCAAGAAACCCTTCACATCCTGCACACTTGATCAGCCTGATACAATAATTCTTCATTTGATTTAATCCCATCAAAGTCTTGCTGCCAATCAACTCAATAGCGGAGGTAAAAAAAAAAAAAAAAAAAGCCATTGAAAGCTGCAGCCAATGGTGTCATACTCCAAAAACTCTCAAGCTTTATGATGGCATTTTACCTCCCCAAATAAAAACCAAGGAAAGGAAATTGGAATGAGAAAATATATTAGGCCCATAGCAAAATACATGTAATTACTTTATCAGGTTTTCCAAGGCGACAGTGTGAAACTTTCCATCTCACATCATGTACATTAATATACGATCTATATGATTTTCAATGAAGGGTGAGGAACAGTTCTGTGACATAGCTATGGAAAGGCAAACATTCATTTCGACTGACAGCTCTTTCACTCACAATGAGGGAATTGCATTCAGGAATCTTGAGCATAGCACCATGTCTTTTTTAAAAACCCTTCTCATGTAAACAAAATTTTGATGCATGATTTATCATTCCTGACCACCCCACATGCAGCTGCAATCTAACCTTGACATGACATCATGTAGATCGATCAGTACACTAGTGTGTGGTCAAAGCTTGCTAGGATAACTCAATTAATAATGCCTATCACTCACTGCTAACAAAACTGCAAGAACTCCACATAACACAGCAATGTGAGATTAATAAAGAGCCCCAAATATATATTCTATGTGTTGTTACTGTACCAAGTGTTTGCTGACACATGGGTCAACAAATTCAAGCAAAGTGCTGTATTCCAAATATTATTATGAAGCAATATGAAATGCGTCTCTCTCTCTCATACCATGTTAGGATTTCAATACATATCTTTTATTTGTTTTCATCTGAGGCATGTGAACAATAGCAGGTTGCCGTGGCAGTTTTATGCAACACATTATTTTTTAAAAAACCCAAAATTCTGTGCACTACCCATTTTGAATTTAGGATTTACAAAAAAAAAAAAAAGGAAACAAGAAACTATATTCATGTTCCTTTCACATGACAAGCTGTGAGCATCAGCCACTGGTGACGCACAGATTGAGAACCTCAATAATGCTGAAAGAACCTGATTATTCAAAAAGGTTTTAAGGGCGAATGGCAAAAGTTTTCACTTCTGTTTTGGATTTCCAGAGAAGAGAGTAAGACTGCAAATAAACTTGCTGGCAAGGGGCCAAAAATAGCTGGTGAATATTTGAAAGGTAATATTTTCCTTAATTACCCACTTCCCTAACGGATATACTGTTTTCCTCTACTCATCTGGCACAATTTTCTCAAATGCTCATTATTCATTTTGGTTCTCCTGAACATTATCTTTTCAAAATATTAATAACATGCTACTCAGCTCTCCAGTTGGGGTTAATACCTCCTCCCCAGTTTAGGATGTGTATAACAGGAGAAAAATATATATGTATCACTAGAAAGGTTGTATAACACACTGTACAAGTTTTTCAACAATGTTTAATTTGTCCGTCCAGCGGCAAAATCTTTTAATTCCTTATAGGAAAAAACTAATCTTTTTTATTCTAATGAACAATAAATATCTCATCATAACAACTGGCTACTTTTCACATCAGTGCACCGACAAAGTTGGGTAACAGCCCAAAATGAATTTCCAGTTCAGCACAAATGCAACTTTTGTAAATGCTTTCTATTCACTACAAAAGACCACAGATCAGGGGTTATAAAAACGAAAAAGAAAATCACAATTGTGTTGACAAAAGTCAGATTCAACAGAACTTTACAATGTCATGGATTTTCAGGTGAGCTAACATAATACCGCTCACTTTCATGTGCTGAGAAAATGGTTATGGTGGAGCTACTGCAGCAATAGTATGTCAGACTACTGTTTGCTTTAAAAAAAAAAAAAAATTAAATGATTCTGTTATATTTGTATGTAACTTGATCAGCTATTTGCAAAGTTCATGTCATGTGGGGAAGGAAGGAGAGGAAAGAAATGTTACATTTGCATTCTGTCCAGGTGAATGAGAAGTGGATCATTTAATGGAGAAAATATGGATCATTCATGAAATCATTCAACTCACTCTACAGTTGAACACCTGTTGTCAAACTTAGTACTACTATGTATGAAGTGGCAAAAAATCAATGAAACCACGAAGTTATGTATCACATCTGTTACCTCAGAGCTGATAAGAAGAACAATGAGTACCCAAGGACAGTACCAGTGATGATGACCAACTCCCTATCCAATCTGAGCAATTCATACATGCAGTGAGGACCCTTTTCAAAAACCACATTTCTATGTCTAGAGAACATCTCCCGTACCATGATAAAATATAAGTGTTCTCACTGTTTCAGTGCATTTATGAGGTATGACCACAACATGACTGATACAGCTGATCATCCTCATTTTCCCCAGTTCCAAAGAATGCCACACCATCTATGCTAAATTCTAAATATTTGACTTTACAGCAACCAGTTTTGATTTATATTTAGGGAATAAATGAACTTCTATTAGAGGCAACCAAAAATAACTGCTATAAAGTCAAAGACTTTTCAGAAATGTGCATATCTGACAAGGCATTCTGTTGGAATTGCCCAGCAGCGCTTTCTTCCCTCAGAGCACAAATTTTGTGGAGCAGGGCCCCATATGAGCTCAGTTAACTCAATATGAAAAGTGGAGGGTCATGCCTTTACACCTGCTTCAAGCACATGCTATGAACTTGCAGAAGAAGATTAGTGAACAATGAGTCAAAGGAGAAAAAAAAAAATTAACATCAGTGAAGAGAAAGAACTTTGGCTGAACAGGAAGAGTCATCTTTGTACATAAGGAATGGCATAGCGTTGATCTCTCTTCTTATTTCTATTTTCATGAGACACTTGAGTGGAGAGAATCCAAAGAGGTTGCTGCTAACAAGAGTGAATCATCAGAAAAAGCAGAAAAATAATAAATCAGTTCAGAACAAACAGCCTTATCACCATATCACACACACTTATATGTGTATCAATATCAGCCATTACCACATGAAGACTACCTTGAATTTTTTTTCAAAGCAGTAAACATTTCACCATTATCAAGATACACCTGTCTTTCCCCTCACCCCACGCCCTTTCCTCAATAGCTGAGCAAACACAGGGAATGGGCACAGTATGGACACCAGCCAAGCACAGGATTTCCAGTTATTGATTTTTTTTTGCCACTTCCTTTTACCCTAAGCTTATGCTTACAACATTCCCAGGGCCTCTTTCCCTCCATGCAAAAAGCACTTTACTTTACTCTTGCCACTAGCCCTACTTCCCTCTTCTTCTCCCCTACCCCTTCCCCAAACCACCCCCTCAGGCAAACCATCTTCTCCTCAGCAAATTCATGACATCATCCTTGCACGCAAACAGAAAGAAGCCCTTACTGTTAACATCGCAGGTTCTCCCTTTCTTTGGGCTGGGGTACGCAATTCAGATGCTTATTAAGAAGGCTACATCATGCACATTTTTGGGAGAACACATGAGCCACTGTTACAAAAAATTTTATGTCATGAGTGAGTTTAAGACCAGGGGTGGGGTAGAACTGCCAGGTGACATCAATAGCCATGGGCGGTACTACTACCAAGAAAAGCTGGGATCCCCTGTCTAAAGAAAAACAATCACTACTCTTACAAAGTGGGGTTGACCTCCTTTTAAACTTCAGCAGCATGACCTTCGATAGATAAAAGTTTGTGTTGAATTCTTGTGTTACCCAGTTCGGGCTTACATTTAACCACAGCCTGCTCTACATTTTCAACAGCTGATAAGAGCTACACTAGCAATGATTAAACACCGAAAGAAGAGATAAACTGTTTCCAACAAGAACTCTTCACCTCATTTATAGCCCTTCATGTTGTTGAAACAATCTGTAACTGTTGTTACATTATTTTTCATCTGTGATACTGTGGGCTGCCCCTTACCCAAAAGCACTAGGGATATTAAAAAAACAGGTTTCTGCACAAAAGTCAAAGAAAATGTTAAGGTCTAATTATGGATTTTTCAAAGAACTTACTTCAGGAAATCTAAGATTTGATTTTAAAAAATGAAGAAAAAAAGTGATTCATTTTAAGAGGATCTACTTTTCTATTCATTAACAGGCAGACTTTAAAGTTTGATCTTGGTGATAGAACACAGTGCTCATGATCAACAAGCATTCTTGATGGCTTTTAATGGACCTGTGTGATCTCTGAATATTGAAAAAAACTAAACTTAGTCTTGGGATCACAAAGCTGAATGACAGAAAGTGAGAAAGGGATAAGGTGTAGCGCCCTTTTTTTTTTTACAAAAATTTACCTTCTCATGGTCATAAATTTCCCATGGTTCAGAGATTAACCTGAATACTACATGTATTTATAGACCTGATCTGATCCCTATGTCCTGGCTTGGGCTATGAAAAAAAAAAAAAATGGGGACTAGACAGAGCTGAAATAACAACAATATTATAGCTCCCCTAGAGCCCAAGGGCAAAGTGGCGAGTCCAAATAAAAGTAAACCTTAACTATAAAATGGCCCACTAAACCAGCAAGGTAGCCACTGAAAAAGACCTGTGCATTCAACTGTGACACTACATTCTGCCCACACTGAATTAATGTTATACGACAAATAAAGGAGTGATCTGCTGAGGTTAGAAAGGTATGCCCATACTCCACCTCCCATAAACCTGAATATAGAGAAATGAAAATGTTGGGGCTTGCAGTAAAGAGAAGGTGTTCTTCAAATTATTACCAAGCTAGTGTCCATACCCACTTTTTGTCTCTGTCAGCACACCCAACAGAAAACTAGTGCACTAAGACAATGTGCACGGCCAGAGGATTATCCATATTTTACACACAGTGCTTTGAACATTGTTGGACCTTGCATACTCTACAACAAAGCCTCACATAACCATTTAAGCATTATCAGTATGTACACATTGTCAAGAACAAAAATTTTCACTGCTCTAGATATGTTTCTTTTAAAATCACTTTGGTAGTAGTGTGCCAGACCTCTTCCTACAAACATTCGAAGGATGCAACAAAACAGTTTATCAATCTTAAGGGAGGGGAAGGAAGGGCAGTCATGTATCTGCATGGTGAAAGCTGCTTATCTCATTTTCAACAGTTGGCTAAGAAGGTCAACGACAGGGTTTCCCCAACTTTCATCACTGTCTATAAACCTCTTTTTGCGACTCAAAATGTTTAAAAAATATACTTTATGCTACATTTCTTCTTCCCCCCCCCTTCCTCACCCCACCAACTCCCCCCAAAAATTCTACAAGATTAGATGACTTCCTTATCTCCACAGGGTTTGCTACCTGAACCTCATTGGCAAGCAAAAACAGTTGTCAGCTGCACAAGTTTTCACTGCATTATTTAGCTCTGTCTAGTAACAGCTCTCTTTTGTGTACAGTGTCAAGTTTCAAATTTGCTTGAAACCATTGGGTGAGATCATTTCATATTGTATGAGCAGTATAGATTCATAATCATACCAACAAGATTAACCGATTCCACTATGAATAACTAAGGGATCTTCCCTTATAAATGCAGTTTCTCCCCAGACATCCCTTGACCCTTACTCATACAAGCTATCAAACACAATTTCCAGTTTCTGTCATCATGTACAACGGGAATGTAGAGACACATCAGCACCATAAATCTGTCACATCATACAAATAAAGAAGAGCATTTCTTACTTTGGATATGCACAGGAAAAGTGTGCAATAGCAGACAGTGCAAGCACGCCACTGTACAATATGGGGTGTGGCCATGAAAAGCAAACAAGGGTGTTCAAACTATTGTTGATCATAGATACATTTCTTCTTGTGTGTCTACTTCTAGGGTCATGAGGTTCTGCACCCAAGGATGGCATTGGCCATTGGCAATGTTGGAAACCACGATTAAAATGCAGGTCTCTGTTCAAGATAGAAGTTGTTTTGTCATTCTTTGCACTTATGACAGATTTGATTTTCAAAAGAAAAAAAAAAAATTCTTCTATGCCTGTACACCTCAGAACTACATGGAGTGTAATATTTGTGCAGTAAACTGTACAGGCCATCTGGTTATATGATTTTTTTTCAAGTTCCCCCCCCCGGTCCAAACCATGAGTCACCAGATGGCATCTTCCAAAGAGCAATAAAAAGTCACAAAGAAAGATAAGGGAGGCTGACTTTCCCCTACACAAACTGCATTATATGTAGCTTGCCAAAACCAGTTTACATTTTTGTGACCAAACTATTTACAAGGCCTCTTTATCAAACTATTCAAACAAATCCATGAAATTTTCTTGTCATTTCCTGCAATTCTTTTCAAAGGTCCATTGACAGACAACAACATGAACACCCTTGTTATACAGATATAATATGAAAACGTTTGCTGCATTTCCATACATTTTCTATTATATGTATATGTGAATAATTATAGTGACTATACTGTTCAAGTATCTTGCCAAGGCTTTCACTTATGATAGCTATTTGAACAAGGATAGGACTCAGTCATGGTAACTTCAGAGAAACGAGCTTTCTATAGCCAAAACAGTGCCTAGCAGGCAGGTTTACCACCGACTGTGATGAGCCATCTCATAATCATGAAACTACTCCTGTAAGTGTTCAGACCTCTTTTTGCAGTGGAAGCTTTTTCAATTAAAATAAATTTCACTTTTTTTTCCTCTTCCTATGCAAGAAAAATGAATCTGCAGTTCCATGATTCAAAATGTCATTCTGAAGAAGGCCCAGATCAAGTTTAGAGGATTTCCTCTTTCCTGCTGGCAAGTCCGACCCCTGTTTTGAAAGCATCTAAGATTTGGCTTAATATGTTTTACCTCATTATATCACAGTTTGCAAATGAAAAGCAGTTAAGCCTGGTGTACTTTGAACATGGTTATCAAATGAAACAATGATATATATCCTTTGTGGGAAACTAATAAAAAAACCCAAAAAACCAGGACTACAAGTTCTGCAGTCTACTGCTTTTATTACAATTGAAGTGCGAACACATTATGTAGCTGTGAGCATGTCAATGTAATGAATGTCACATTTGGCTACTGCTCAAAAAAAAAAAAAAAAATCAATCAGCTCTTTATCAATGGCAATAGATTATGACACAAAAAGCCAGATTGATTCTTTGCTCTTTCCACAGAATGGTCAATATCTGCATACACCTCACTTTCACAGGAAGGATATATAATATAATCCCTTGTCAAAAACCTTGGTCAGGGAATATATTTGTGTGATTAACAGCTTTCAGATAAAGCTCCCTTTGATCAGTGCATCGACAAAGCCAAAGACCAGCGTTAAGAGATCTCTAATAGTAGTCAAAGAGTATGTACAGAGGAATAAAGTCCTTCGAAAAATGGTAGATGATAAAAGGAATATAGATAGATATAGACTGTGAATTTGTGAAGTATGTTCAGTATCACATATAATATAAGACAAATATGAGGGAAACAACAACAACATAATTGATCAAAATGATAAGCTTGAACGAAAGCAACTGTGTATCACAATGCATGCAGTTAACTGAGATAGTTAAAAACAAAAAAAAGAAAACACACCACTGAAACTAAGTCATCATTCCTACTGAGACGTCAGCTCTGAAAAGAGCGAACTCAGCAACAAATTACAAACTCGGCTATGCAGAAAGCAATGTATAGTGTTATCTTGGAAGACAACAAAATGTGGCCTACACATCAGACAGCTGACAATAAATACTCTTCACTGTTTTGATATACTGGCTGATGAACCATGTCATTATACATGTGTGCGCGTAAATGTCATCTCTATGGTTGTAATATCAACGCAAGCCTGCCCTTCTGGAAAACAATACTTCAGCTTTGACAGCCCTTGATTGATACCTGATGAAGGCTTGAACAGCATCATGCTCAATCAAGAATATATAACCCATACTCTGGGATATGGCTCTGAGGTTCTGAGGCTATAGCCTTGAAAAGTGATCCTAAATAAAATTATGTCAATGCCCTATTGTGAATATCTTAAATCTAACAATGCTATGTTGCTGACAATTTATGCAGTTACCCAGTTGCTATTTTGGTGTACACTGCACCAGTTGACCCACTGGCTTAAATACATACAATAACTGACAATAACTGCTACTGTTCATTCAGTTTTTCTTCAAATCACGTGACAGTGAATAGGACATAACTGTGATGTTTTCAAAAAATGTAAGTTTAGTTCTACTCTCTGAGAGCAAATGCAAAAAAACAATACACTGTCCTAAGATTACTATCTTAAATCAGCCAGATAGCAATATTTCAGAATATTTCTTTTCCTAAATATTATTTTATTCCACTTAAGATATTATTATTATTTTTATAATTTTCACTGAAACATGATTCCAACATAGCCTCATAAGTTGTCACCGGGTAACAGATGTGCTTTCAGCAACATCCAAATAACTTCTATTTCACCCACACACCCACAGTGTTATATTAAAAGCAAAAAAAAAAAAAAATTAATTAACCCCCTATGTAGGGCCATCTGTTGGCTGAGGCCATTCAGACTATGGGCTTGGCTGAGGCCATTCAGACTATGGGCCAGAGTCCAAATAACTTTGCTACCAAAAGACCTGATTAAAAAATAGAGAACCAAGAATTTCAATTCAGTCTTACAGAGTAGGACATCTATCGCTCAGTTATGTTGCCTTGGCATTGCTTTCTTAATCTGTGGACCAGCTGTTGCCCATTTCTATTGGCCAATTTCAGAGGACAATTGAAAGCAATGCCGTAAAACTTTTTTAAAAAAAGGCAACAAACAAAAAGTGATGGTCCTTTCTCAAAAATCATTCTATGCAGCTTAGTTTGCCTACATATTAGATGATAACAATAATGTTTTGAAATGTGTCCTGACTTTTTTTCACTCCTTCCAGCTGGGCTGGCTAAAAATGCTGTCATTATTTAGTCTATTAGGCAAATCAAGCATCAAAAAGTAAAATATGAATACCACCAATGTTGTCTTAATTTCAAATTTCTGGAATAATAAACTGATTGTGAGCTTGTTATCTCAAGTCAGCATGACTATACTACCATAGAACACGTATGGACACTATTTTGTATCTGAACATACTTTGGATGACAAATTTCTGGCACAAAAAAAAAAAAAAAAGTGCACTAAGCATGACCCTAATACTAATACTGAATTAAGTATTAACTTTACACCATACCACTACTATTTTGCAAGAGCAAAATGGGTGACAGAATGTGCGGGAATCGGAAAGTGGTTGGGCAGTGGGATTAAGAGTCTGGATAATTTTGTCTCCATACCCACCACACATCCCTTTCTGCTGCCTATACGATGTGGACAAGTAAGCTGAGAATAAAATCCATTTACTGAACATCTGCACAGTCAGCAATCCACTGATGAAATACTAATACTGTCCCATACTGGATGGCAGGTGAAAGATGAACTGCTAGATCACTCCACTAAATGACATGTAAATGAAAATTATTCTCTCTCTAAGCATATGATATGACACTTGGAAACATAACTGACGACCAGCATCTCATTTTATATTATTTTACATAATGCAAAATGTATGGTATCACTAAAGCTATGCCATGCGTAATTCATTTAAATAAAACAAAACTAGTCTGGAACCACAAGTAGTTGGATTGGTTGACTGAGTAATATTATTATAAACACAGGAGTCTAAACAACTCTATTGATTTTGCCTAAAATGCAAACTGTTTTTAGAGAACATCATATTTTATTGGTCATGGGAAAGACAAGAAAAAAAAGGAGAGAACAGAGCTAACTGTGAATGTGAAGACTGAAACCTAGAAGAATTGACTTTTTTTTTTATGCCAAGACAGATTAAAGCATTGTCATATTTTGTCCTCCTTACTGAAAGTGATTTTTCTCTTTCTCTACACAAAAATGTCCTCCTAGTGAGTGCACCAATAGTCTCAAGTTATGGACTTCAAGTGTTGGCATTATCTCTGTGGCTGATGCTCAATGTTCCAGTCTGTCCCAAATCTCTACTCAAGGCTATGGCACAGCATTCTTTCACTAGTAACTTCTTACATCTATGCAGTGATAAAACCATTGCCAAAAGTATGTAATCAAAAATAAAATTACTGATGCCCAGTCAAGTGAAAGGTGATGTCCCCTGCAAAACAGTAGTACAACATGAATCTTTCTTATTATACATTAATTTTGTTGTTCTTTTTTTTTTTTTTTTTAAATGCCTGCAGTTTCATAATGATTTAAACTATGAATTTAAATATTAACTCTTATTTATATTATTATATGAGCAAAGTAATCCTAAAAGAAATCTGATGATAAGATTCAACCAATATTTAATAAGGCTGGTCTTGCTTGTATTCATTAAAATGATAAAAATTAAAAAAGAACAAACTATGCCATACTCTCAACTGACAAAAACTGACTACACTACTCTACAATACACTACACTACAAATCAATAGCAGTGATAAAAACATTTTTAACACCATATGCAATATTGATTTTCACTGCCAACAAACTTGACAGCTTAAGGAAGCAAAGCAAAATATAAAATGAAAACAAAATGTGTTCATGTACACTGAACTAAACCCCTACCAAAACTGATTATATAATATAAATAATAATACAAAAGCAGCTCATAATCAAGAGCGCCAAAGTCTTGAAGCTCAGACCTTTGTTTCTATTCCACGAACGGGTGTTTCACTTTGCAAGGACATTTCTTTTAAAGTGTAACACATACTAAAGAGAAAATACAACATCATGACAAGGCTTGCTGACACTGCAAAGCAGATGACAAAGCTTCAAACTAACCGTGACATTCCTCCCCCTATCCTCCCAGCTGGTTTTCTTACACCAGACAGACATCAAAGCATAATTATGATGGCTTCACAAAAGACTGCTTAAATGCATTCTAACCGTAGTTTTTCTTTTCTTACTCTTAACAGCTGGATGACTGAATCCTCTTAAGGCTTTAATTGTTATTTTGTTAAATATCTCGCGGGGAAAAAAATAATTAAAAAAAAGATTTACTCCTATGATCTAAAACAGAATAAAAATGTGGCATACGGGATAAACCCATATTAAAGGACCAAAGTTCACAAAATTTGTCTCTTTTTTTTAATTTGTCTAATCCTGATACCAGTTTCATGTAGACGGTGAGGATTTCTCTCATCCAGATTTCTTTCAGTGATCAAGACAATCATAAAAAGGCTCCTGTTCACACTGATGACACAGGGAAATCTTCAGTAAAGTTTATTAAAATCCATCAAGAGGCAGGCGTTGTATAATAAAATGAAGGTCCACTTTTGTTTAACTTTTCCTTGTGAATATTTCATAACCTTGAAGTCTTGCTCTGTTTCCACATAGCTTCAAAATGAATATGATGATATGAAGTTGAGCTCAAGCAAATTGGACAGATCAGGTAAACATTTATAACATGATACATTTACAAGGATCCCAAGAATATTGAATGAAAGCAAATAAGAGATGAAAAGTGTCAAACATCACCACATGTATACACATCCATCTGGAAGAAATTTAACAATATATTTGATCATTTTTATCAAAACAATTGAGAAGACACTGAATTTTTGAGGATATCAGCAGAGAAACACATTACATCCATTATGAGCAGGAAAACAACAAGATAGCAAACCTGATGAAGTATTGTTTGTGTTTTTGTGTTTATCAAGTAATGCTTGGAAACTTCATCATCATAATAATCCAACACATTTTACAACAGAAACTGCTGGCTGGTTTACCATCATGGGTCACAATGTCACAGCACAGAGAGACTAACAACACATTTCATTTTGCCTGAACTCAGCAAAAAAGTAAAAGTTCCCTTTTCTTACTTGAAAATGCAGAACAAATCTGAGATCCTTGTCTACAAAATGGCAATCTTTTTTTCCTTCTTTTACTCAGTAGCAAACATGGTTATACATGGAAATTGTCAACCATCTTGAACAATCCTGGTCGAGCGCCTACGTTCCTAAGAGCAATGGAGGAATGGAGGACAATAAGGGCACGACGAGGAATTGCTAATCTGGTGGTAGGATGAGGAAGGCATTGGATAGTTGTAGTACTGGTTGCTACTGCTAGTGGTATCAAATGGCCCATAGAAGACTTGGTCGATGACAAGATTGTTCAGCTGATCAAGCTGATGCAGTTCCACACATTTCACTTGAGCCTTGCGCTCCTGAGCCATGTACACCTGGTAAGCAAGCTGATGAATAAGATTTAGTGTTTGTCGACGCTCATGGCCCATAAGGCAAATGGTGCTTTCATCTACAACCCGGTACAGGGTTGTAAGGTATTCATACTTCATATCCTCATCTCCATTGAAGTGGTTCACCAGATAGGCTTCAAGCTTCTGACGCTGCTGATTGATGTCACTGAAATCAATGAAAAACCTGGAACACATGTATCTCTCCATTGTCCTGATGTCAATTTCATTGGCTGGAGTATAACCCCGCACTAGAAGATTACAGTATTTGAGCAAACCTCCACCCCGAATTTCCTCTGGGTTCCTCGTGGCAATAAGTTTATTGTCAAGATGATACCATGCCTCTGAAAAATCTCCATAGAGACTTTCAGCAACAATTGTTGGATAGAAGTGCTCAGTCATGGGTGCCTTTGAAATATCATAAAAAGTCAACAGGCTATCTAGGATAATTTGAAAAGAATCTACACTAAACTCAAACTGCCTCTTCATTTTGTCCACGAATTTGAGTTCAACATTCTTGCGTGTTTTGTGTGATAACGATATGAGACTCCACCTGTCTCCGTGTTCATTGCACACTTTCACCATTTTCTGGACATAAGCTTCTTTCAGGCTACAACTGCTGATTTTGTCTTTGCTGATGCCATCTGGAAGGAAGTTGATAAGGCACCCTAACACACAGTTGCGAATTTTCTGCAGCTCGTTCTGATTTGACAAATCCACTCCGAAAATCAAGTCCACATCATTGAACTCCTGGGCATTCGTTGTGCCCAGAATATAACTTGCGGCTCCGCCGTTAAGACGAATGTCTCTGACACTGACACCATCAGCTGTCAGTTTGTCTTTGACAACCTGAACGAGATCCTTCAGCTTCACATCAAGTGTGGGAAAGTTACCTCGACCATGAATAGGGATAACATCTTCCATAACCTCATGCAGCCTAGCCACTTGTTCATAGCAGAGAACTTGAAAACGGTTGCTGCAATTCACGGAAGCCATGCCGGGTTCACTAGAAGGTAAAGCCGTATCTGCAATGGAAAGTTGCAATTTGATGTTACGAACGGCCTGCCTACCTTGTCACCTTCTGCCAGCTTACCCGGCAGAGCGTAATGTGCAAGTGCAGTTTTAGCAACTTGTTACGCATTCAAGTAAAAACCGAAGCACCCCTTTCAAAATGAAAATCCTTGCGCCGCACTACGTTTAGTGAGTCTCGAGCAAACGAGTATGAAATAGCACCCGTTAAATTAAATCATTACTAAATATTCTAAAACTGACTGTGTCTATTAGTTGCTCTCGGTTACCACCTACAAAACGCAAGATGTGAAGGCTTCATCGATTTATATAGTGTAAGTTTCCCAAACTGGCTTACTCCGCACAAACAGCTGATAGTCGATTAAAAGGGGCGCTCTGATTGGTTGGGAAAAAAATCCGAATCGCTTACTGCGCAGTGTCGAGTTGTGGTGCAATAAAAATGTAGAGTAAGCATAATGCACGGTCTCCAGCTTCGATCATTATGTGGAACAAACAATTTAATATCAGCAATCTTCACAGTTGACTAAACTTTAAATCATGCAAAAATAAACGATTTCATGGCTGCTTAGATGGAAATGAAACGAACCACAGGCGGTCCGGTGGGGTGAAAACGGTGCAGTCTTCTCTCCCCTCTCTTACTCTCTAATGCCAATGGATATTCAGTAAATCTTGAATCAGTCTCTAAGTTTATGAATCGAATAACAAAATACTGGCATAAATTTCATAATATAATCTGCTAAATCAAATTCATGTCTTCATAAAAATGGTTGCATAACTCTTAGTCTGTTAAACTAACTTTTAAATAGTTCATCAACTCCGTGATACACGCTGGGCTAAAATTAATAAACTATATTAACAGATCTACTTACTGTGAATATCCAAACGAATTTATATCAAAACACGTGAATTATTTCAAAGTTCATTCCCAAACGCAATTTGAATCACATTATTAATAGTATACTAAAATATTTATATCGTTGCATGCACAATGGAAAATATTTCTCAGTTCGCTATCATATGAAGAACAAATGCATAGGCCTACATAGGCAAAACGTACGTTAACGGCTTATCGTGTCTACTTTACGACTGCAAAACCAGTGAGAACGCTCCTCCGACGTTGCTTGCTCGGTGTCTGCGTGACTACTGAGCCCTTTCCTCCTCGACGTGGGATAAAAATGACCTGTCCCCGCCGGCTATTGCCAAAAATAGCTCAGCGTTGCTGCGAAGCTTCCTTCGCTCCATTCATAAAAAGTATTGACGAAATGCTAGGCGAGAGGGAATTATTTACGTCACTCCTACGACATGTGAATCGATTTTTCCACCCTGTTTGGGATCTGGTTCCAGAGCGAGACGGCATCACGAACACTCGGAAGCTGAGCAGGAACTACTTTTACCATATAAGGAATGCCAGACACTAACGCGCGAGGGTAGGCATGGAAACGCGGCTTCTTTTGTCGTGACGTAGTGAATTTGTTAGCGGAATCAAAAACAACAACAAAGGGGAATCCCAAACTTTGTGTATGGATCATTTTAATCTTCTGGCGCTATCCTCATAATGGCCATGATTCCGGAGAATTAGGCCGATTAGGCCATTAATATAGTCTATAAATCAGACCTGTAACTAGCATGTGATACAGCATAAAAATAGTTTCGGATGATGGATGGTCGTAATTACGCTCTCGATCGAAAGAATGATGAAAGTGTTATGCCACCACCAACATCGTCAGAAGACTGGTGGTCTTCATAAGCGCCACTTTATGACAAGCCTTGAGTCAAAAAAACAAGAAAAAGCTTGTAAAAGCATTGCCAGATATCATCAACACAAACATCCGGGCTTTCTCTCTGGCTTTACCATTGGCGCTGGATTAAAAATAAATTCATTTTCTCCATTTCCTCCATCAAACTATGGGACAGAAAGTTAGTAGTAGTAGTAGAAATAAAAGTAGTAGTAGTAGTAGTGTTAGTAGTAGGAGTAGTTGTAGTAGTAGTAGTGGTAGTAGTAGTAGTAGTAGTAGTAGACATAGTAGTAGCTACTGTAGCTGTAGCTGTTGTTGTTGTTGTTGTTGTGTTGTTGTTGTTGTTGTTGTTGTTGTTGTTGTTGTTTCCAGATTCTGAACAGCATGCTGGTGACTGGGACGGATAAAATTAACATAATCACGAGCACCTGGGGTAACAAATGCCCCTCCTCTTCTACCTTTAAATGGCCTTTCGAACCTATAAAGTGTGGGACCATCGAGTCTTGAGAAGTGGCTGGTCCCTAGAACAGTTAATCTGTCCCACCTGCTGAACCGCGAGTAGGACAGTAGAACTCAGCTCTGTCAAATTTCGCAGCCCTTCTAATCCGGGGGTCTTTGGAGGGAAGGAACTACCAGGACCAAAGATATAAATACATATTGAACGCGAATCCTGGAACACAACAACAACAACAACAACAACAATTTAGGTGATGCCGGAAGGGAGGACAGGGGAGGAAAGGGCTATTAAAGGCCTTGGCTTCAGATCTATGGATCTATCCACAAAAGAAACAAAAAATGTGTGAGCAATTTCAGAGCTATTCATGCAGAGCTCCGCAACGCCATCTGTGAACTTCCTTATGAGGGATCTACACAACCATGTCGCAAAACCTGAGCCCATATAAAAGCATGTGATAATATTGCTCGCGATCGCTCTCAGGGACGTGTTCTGGGGACTCACTGCTCAGATACAAATGTATAGTAGGTATCATTAATATCTTCATCATTTATTGTGTTCTCTCGTGGTTTCCCCATTTATTGCATCAGCCACACCTACAGAATAAAGATATACGATAGATTCTGCCGGCATAGATGAGCTAATAAAAGTTTGTAATAAAAGCTTGCATTTTGCGCAGATCTTTCACACCATCTTCAGCTGTTTATTGCGATCTCCCCTTCTCCCAGTCTCACTAGAGAAAGTCATTATAAAGGTGGGTCTGTTCTTTATTTTTGTTGCTGTTGTTGTTGTTGTTGTTGTTGTTGTTATTGTTGTCGTTGTTGTCGTATTTGTATTTGTTGTTGTTGTTGTTTATGTTGTTGTTATTAGTTGTTGATGTTGCTGTTGTTGTTGCAAATATCACGACCTCCCAAACTCAAACCCGAAAGCTCTGCACACTCTTTTTAATGCCCTGGCTTCAATTCTATCATTTTCTGAAAATAAAATTTTACTCACCAACTCGAACAACTCACAAACTCAGAATTATGAAGCGAGCTAGTCCCCCTGAATTTCAAGTTTGCTAGGTCCTAGGGGACCCTTTCCTCACGACGCGTCACCACAGGCAATAAATAGTCATCATCAAGACGTATCGCAGATCGTCATTGTCATTCAACGAAGTCTTACTACTGATATAGACGTAACATGAGGGTCTTCCAATAGAAAGAATGTGTTTGAGACAATCAATCTTCGCTGAAACCAAAGGACGTTCTACGTGATTGATAGCCTTAATAGCAGAAGTATCGATCCTGTCGCCTCGCTGAATGTTCATCCAGCTAGTTGCAGTAACCTGTTATTATCGAGCCTATTGATCCGAAGAGAGAAAAAAAATCGACTTTCGATTATTTTGCTGGCCATGTTTGTGAGTATCGAGTCCGTGATTATTACTTGGTTACTGCGCACTGTCTATAATAATAGTGGAGGAAAAGACAAGAGCGAGGAAGATGGTGATGGTGGTGGTGATGATGGGGGAGGAGGGGGGGGGGAGGAATAAAATAGGATAGGATGAAGAAAGGTGATACACAGTGCTAAATTATCCCTTACGTGGCTGCATTTCTGTCATTCTGTTTCTTTATATCTCTCACATATCACCCTTTTTTTTTCATACCTATCACCTTCCCCTGGCCGCTAACTATCCTGCAATGTAAAGGAAAAAAAAATTTACTGGCTTCATTTTCAACTAATTAGCCTATGTCATGAAAACATGTTTTCAGGTTTGGTGCGTGCAGTATGCAACCATCTACAATGCTATTAATGTGAGCATCATCCAATAAATCATGTGACTCTTTTCAATATTTAATTTAACTGCCCTGGCTCGAGGCTAGAGTTTCCCTGGGTGTTGTAACTATATATAGAATACTCCTACCCATGTCAGTTCCGGTATCACCAAACTGTTTCATGATGGGGGGAAAAGTTCAAGAGGATGGGCAAAACATTAAATTTACCCATCCATCATTTGTGAGTCGGCTAACAGGGTCATTCCTGCAGAGGTGTCCGATGCCAGCAAAATTTCCTAAGGGTTCATGAACTTCTTGGGATCTGTGTTCTTCATCTCATCTCTCAAGCTTACTGCTATAAATAGTCATAACTCTTCTAAAGCGGCAAAGAAAATCCATCTCAAGTTGTTATTTGAAATCTGCGGCCCTTATGTATAATGCACTTAATAATCATTAATTAGACCACAGGGTGTTAACATTTTACACGAAGATGTGGTAGTCATGCGAGGCCAGATTCGACTGGGGAAATAAGTGATGGATTAAACACCTAAAACGAGAGAGTAAAGGTCAGTTCTTGGGTCCGTGTCCCAAGATAGAGACCTCCCTGACCCCTCCTGTCGACGCCCCCGCATATTCATCAATACTCTATTGAGAGATATCTAGACAAACTCTTTTCACGTAGGCGTTGAGCGCTATGGTATCGCGTGCAGCGCTCGGGCGAGTACTTGTTATCATCAAAATTACAGTATACGCGCTGCCTCCGTCCTCACCCACGCACGCTAGGGCCATGCATGAGCTAAAAGCGTCCACGAGGATGAATTGAATCTTTCTGGCCCATCGCAGAGGGCAAAGGGAATTTCTCTATTGATCGCTTTGCGGGTATGACGTAGATTTGACGTCACCGCCTGTGAACTGCAGCTGTCACACAAGATGCCCTATTTCGGATGTTTGGATCCCTCCGCCATGGCTTGTTTGTGTGGATGGATGGCTGGATGGGTCTCAATGATTGTCTGGGATCGATACATGGGCAAATGCAGCTGCTCTTTGAATGAATGAGGGGGAAGGAAGGGGTATACAAACTATCTGTAACTTTCATTTCGCCTCTGTATGTACTTTGCTTGATAGATTATATTATGTTCGTTTTTGTCCAGTGCGTGCAAGTATAGAGTGCAATATGGTCACAAAGGAAAGTGGCCCAGAAAGAGGATGGGATGTGGGACGTGGGGGTGTGGCCCATCTCCACGGTCTCTTCGCCCATGACTGGAAAGCGAGAATAGAATGCGTGTGTGAGGTGAGTTGTGAAATACTCCTCACTATGCACACTGATTGTGATAGTTTCGCCCACAGCTCACCCATAACGACGTAGGCTACATACATTCCCAACCTCCATTGATTGCATGAATGTATGAAATAGTCAAGGCCTGTGACGATTAGTTATCGGAAGCGTCAATAGATCTATTATAGATCTAATTCTAAAGAGCATTCATCCCTGTGAATGAAAATGTTTGACGTGAGAAGAAGGAAAGGGAGGGAATCAAATCAAAAGGGGACGAATTTTATTGACTCGATAGC
>JAWQUT010000147.1:287631-298218 GCA_033807755.1 Ellobium chinense | reverse complement strand
AGTGTAGATGGCAAGCTCAATCTACCTAATCTTGGGAGGTCGGAGGAAATAGCCACCCGAAAAGAGCCGGTGAAAGAAGTGGCTCATGTCAGGAGCGTATTTCCAGAGACATGGCTATGGGATCGGTTTAGCACAAGGTAGACTCGAACATTCCAAGACTGAGAGGGAGATTATTATTTTTTAAAAAGCCCGTGGGAATTTTATTGTTAAGGACTTATTGTGACCCTGCATGCGCTTTGTCATTGGTTGTGCAGTTAGTCATTTTGAGTTACCGAACATTTATTTAAAACATCCACAGACCCTCGTGTTAGTATGTTTGCGATAGGATACACTTGTTTCTCAGTCTTCAGGGGAGAACAGAAACAATCAACACTTGAAGAAGAAAAATAATCTGCGATAAGATACTGGAACTTTAGAACAATATTAAGTAGGGAAGCACCACGTTAAGTAAATCTGGGAGTGTGAACAATAAAAATCGACCCTTGACGCAAACATTGTGCAGATCAGTACATTTGGAAAGATATGAGCTTATTTTGAAACTATCAGCATAATAGTATCTCATAGACCTTTCTCATGTAATATTCTCGTGCAGGTCAGGTGATACATTCACTTCCAGGGACCTGTAAACATGGGTAGAAATTGTTGTTCCCCAATGCGAAGCTAGTTCTGATCAATGCAAAATCCTTACGATACACAAATGTAGTGTGTGTATTATTGTTTTGATATTTTAAATCCCTTTCCCTCTTTTGTTGGTTAATATGACTGCCGTTTGCTTTCTCCTGACAAGACTGTGTTCTATTGGTTTAGTAGGCCCGGTGTCTTCCATAGGCCCAGCAACGGTGCTCTCCACGGATACCTTGGGATCACTTCCTATAATGGCTGAAGCCTTAGAAATGCAAGATATGGATGAAGATAGAAAAGTTTCGGAACCTAAAAGACTTGCAGAAGTGAAGAATGTGAGGCAGTTTTTCCCAGAGACCTGGCTCTGGGAGTCGTCAAACTCCAGGTTTGAAATGAGAGGGTTCGGAACTATCAAGCTTTAGCAGACCATGTGTGACATTTTCAGTCCGAGAACCAAAATAATAAATGTATTCCATTACTTGGAACTGAAGCATGATGGAGCTCTAAGAACATAGACCACCGTTTCTGAAGATTTTATCAATATGGTCTAAGAAAATATGAATGCTTGTGAGATACGCTGTCAGAGAATGGGTTGCAGTCAGTCCGTAAACACACATACGCGGAGCACATCATTTAAACAGTTAATTATAAGGTCTATTAATAGACCTATTAATAGGCCAAATCACTCATTTTGTATAACCTAATTAATCCGCTAATATGTAATCCCTCCCCCGC
Organism: Ellobium chinense; assembly: GCA_033807755.1. Lineage (NCBI taxonomy): Eukaryota > Metazoa > Mollusca > Gastropoda > Ellobiida > Ellobiidae > Ellobium > Ellobium chinense. The sequence goes on along the minus strand of JAWQUT010000147.1, from coordinate 296,862 downwards.
CAGCCAACGTCAGGGTGTAATTATATTATTTCAAAAAAATATGTGATCTAGATAAAGCATTCAATTTTAAAATTTCAAGAACAATTTAAGCCTTATAGATATAAAAATAAAATGTATTTAGCCTATGTATTAGCACGCGGTCAAAACCAACCTAATGAATATGTGAGGACCAAATCAGAAGTCGACGTGACTATTTTTGAAAGAGATTTGTGAAAGATTTTGGGCGTTAACTTTTCTTTTTTTCTTTCCTTGAAAGATCGGACAAAGAAAGTAGGCTACAGTACTTTAACTTCCATGGGAAAAATATTCCGAAATCACATTAGCATGTGTAGAATAACACATTTTGTACATAGGGCCGAAGTAAGAAAAAAAAATCAACCAATAGCTGCTAGTTACCTAGAGAAGAGGAAGACACTAGGTAAGGAGATGTCTATCTTTAATACGTCTATGCTTTGTTTCATTCTCATTGCTCATTAACTGCTCTGCCTAGATGAGCGCTGAGCACAGCTCACCTTCGGATTCATCACAAAGCAAGTGCTAACATTCAAATTATCTTTCTTATGCCTATGTACACGTTCTTTGGTTTGAACAAACATTCCGTCGAATTAAATAAAAACAAAATCCGTAACAAATTCGAGGCATGACTTGCTTAGGAAGTTGTTTTCCTAAAACTAAATTTGGTTCATATGAGAAAACTACACATGGTCTGCAATTAAAGACATTATCTGGCACACCTAAGCACTGCAATACTTGCCACAATCAATCGCAATTTTATGGGTTTCTCGGGAATCTGACAATCGTTTGGGTAACGTCACCATGCAGATTGCAATGTTCTACACACCCTGTTTTTAAAAGCCAGTTTGTGTTGTCTTCATCTTTTATTTGTTCTACCGTTTCTCGCACTTACACCATTTTATGAACACTTTATTTTATTTTTTTTTTAATTTGGTGCTGGAAACTGCTCCTCTGCACATTATACATGTCACAAGGTGCTCCTATCCCCATCCCAAAAGCCGCCTTTAGAAAACAAGCTATTTGTATCGACTGACACTGGTTGGAGACTATTCTAGTCCTTCCAGCGAGTCTGCAGTATCTACCACTTCCTTTTACCATACCTATTTCCTTCAAGCGACTCAATATAGAACTGATATCACTTATCTAACTCCTCTTTCACCTCCCACAGATCTGAATTTGCCATTGCTCATTTACAAGCACTTCCAGAACCACACAGACTGTTCGCTTCTTAATAGCACAGGAATATCATTCTCATGACTTTTGTCACTAGAACGCAATTTGCTCATGTAGATTAGCGGAGCCAGCCTTGAAAATTACCATAGATGATAAAAAGGCGGAACATATCTGGGCATACTGCCCACCTCATTTCTTGCTTTAACTTTTTTCTGTGAGGAATGTCCTTAGTTGCGTTCGTAAAGCTAGAATAAAAGGCAACAGTAATGCTAATTGTACGCAACTTTATTTGTTTCTTTATTGAGCTAGGCAAACCTTGATGAAATGCATTCATTCTCTATGTTGTTGGCAGTTACCTTCGTCAAAAATCCAAAAGCAAATGTCCAAAATAAGGATGGAATGTCAGTTCAGCGATTTTTTTACATTTCAATAGCTAGATATACTAGTATTTTAATGTATATCCAACAGCCAACTTCATTTACAATTCCACAACCACAGGGCCAACTGGTGAGGTCTCACAAAATAATACTTATCTTCCCACGACATCATGTAAATGACTTCGGTAAACAAGCAGGAATTTATGTCCGCGATGTAGAACATAAAGTATAATTCCAGAGATCACACATATTTTTTTTTTCATATCAGAGCACAGAAATCAAATGATTTAAAATCTGTATTAATATGATTTATTTTCTTATGGAAGAGACAAAATGAGTCGATAAAAAGTAAGGTGTCGTAACAAGGCAATTTCTTCCGTATCTTTTCTAGTGAAATATTAATATCACAAGCCTGAGAACCTCTCATTTCTCGGGCATATGGCAGTCAAAGGCTCAAGGGTACGGGCTTAGAATTCGTAAATAGAACTATGTTCATTTTCCTTTTTATAGTTCGAAGGCCTGATGTGTCCTATGCCTACGGCACATCGTACCCTTCCCCACCAGGAGAGGCGGGTGCCCCCAACTACAGTATTGTGGGTGGCATGGGCGGCGCTTTTCCCAGAGAAGACTTTGATGGCGGTAACTTTAAGGTGGAGGTGGCTCGTCTACAGGAGGTCGAGCGCATCAGAAATATTTTCCCAGAAACATGGCTCTGGGCGTCTTGCAAATGGTATACCAGCCTCAGTTTTGAGTCAAAGACTCGCCAAAGCATTAGCCCGCATCACTTTACAGTAGACCATGAAAAGTGCACCTATGTATTATATGTATCTATTATCAAGAAATTATCTTCGGTTGTTCTGTTAAGAATACTGCCAAACCTCCGCCTCTCCTCCTCCCACCCCTCCATCCCTTAGCAATATTGCTGTTGATCTATGTTATCATAAATATGTACTTTAGCAAACATCTGTATCCGCACCCACAAGTATTTGCTATTTCCTTACGTGTATTAAACTGTAGGCTTATACATGATAATATCTATCGGCAGTAACTGATAGACAATACGCGAACCGTTGCAGAGACATTCTTGTACATTCGGTTCAGTTGCACCTTGTATTCATTATCAGTAGTTTTCATAGTGTTTCGGTAACAAATATAATGATTCTGTTTTATATAAGGGAGGGGAGGGATGACTTCATGTGGGTTACTTTTTGCACCTCCCTTTGTTTTAATTCCTGCTGACCCGTGGAATCTCCTTTGTCTAAATGGCCTCATTTTTGTTGTTGTTGTTGTTGTTGTTGTAGTGTGTGTGTGTGTGTGTGTGTGTGTGTGTGTGTGTGTGTGTGTGTGTGTGTGTGGCAGTGTATCTGCGCCCAGTACATCACAGGTGAAATAAACACCTCCCCTTTTGTTTTTTTTGTAGTTAAAGAAGAGTTTGGATTGCTACAGTGCTTCAGACTCGTGAAAATAGAATAATGTTCCCCAATTTATAGTATAATCTCATCTTGCCTTTCCATCCATCACTTCGTAGAAATGTACAAACTTAAAGCCTAGGCAGTAAAATATGTTGTACATCTGAACCATGATGAGGTGGCAAAATATTTGTTTGTTTGTTTTCGTTTTTTGTTCATTTTTAAATTTCATTCTGCCTCTTATCGATCTACGGAAAGAGCAAATTAATTTTTTGAGAATCATAACACAAGACACCGTTCACAATAATACCAGCTAAAAGTATTGGAGTGATCTCCTCTTGTTTACTGATTAGACCAGAGTTCTCCTTTCATCTTCACAATCGGTATTCACATAAGATTCGACCGACTCTCCCTCTTGTCCCTGCTGTGATCGTCACTCTTGAAGGCCTTATCTGACAAACTGATGTTACACCCCAAAGAACATTTTAAAAAGAAATTACCAATGACTGTATTCCTTATTACGTTCGCATCTTCGTGTGCAGAGCCTATCGCAATGCATCAGTTCCAACCCACCCCATCCACTAACCTACTGGAGGTGCCGAAGATCCGAGAGTTCTTTCCGGAAGTTTGGCTATGGTCAACCTTCTCAGTTTCAAGGCAAAAATTTACGGATTTCTTTTTTCTTTAAATATGATAATATCTCTTCCACTTTATCTTCATTCATTTTGCTTTGTTGATTCTTAGAGATGAGCCCAAACTGCCCAGTTGCTCTTTTAGACTTCTCCCCTTTTAACTGACGTTTTCTTCAAGCTTCGCCAAATCCCTGCTTTTTTTCGCCGTAAGCTTATTCCTTCGAAGCGATTCAGCCGAGTCTACGAGTATATGATAAATATATTCATATATTTTTCAAATCTATCTATTTTTTGTTTATGAACAAAAAAATATCATTCTTGATGCTCTAAAATAGCGAAATGGTGGGTCTCCGACCAGGCTATAATATAATAATCAGGTTAAAATGAAATATGACAACAACACACCTTTCTGAGAGCGACAATGCCCCGTATAAGGCTTGATTCGAGACAAAATAGACACTGTCCAAACCACAATCTGTTAATTTAAAATGTTTTTTTCTGTCACATCTTCCACCCATTGACAGTGCTAATGCAGTGGAAACTGAATTAAAAAAAAAACAACTCTACATTTTTTTTTATTGCGGCCAGAGCAATACATCACACCACAATGCACAGTTTTAACGACATCGTCTAGCAAAGTTGGGCATTTTTTTTGCAGATTCCTGTTTTCTTCCATTACACATTTTCTCAAGGTTCCAAAAGCCCGTTCCTATCTACCTCTCTGTTTCCAGAAATGTGATCCTTGTTGCCACCTTTAAGCCTCTAAGTCCCAAGAGTAGTATTGTTACTACAGTGACACAGCTGGTTCTTTTAGACGTTTTGGGTAAATGGTTTAGATCTTTTTGATATAATGTTTATACTGTCTATTTATTTTTATGTAGTAACATATGTGCCATTGAACTCTTGGTTCTTGGAGGAGTCATGTCTACAAATCCCTTGTTATGGAAACATCAAGCTCATGTGCCATATACGGCACAGTGGGTCTTTGAGGGTTAAGCAATAAATCGTTTTCTCTACCGCCATTTTCAAGAAGGTCCAAGACTATAAAGTCTTCTGGAATAGTTTGCAGCGTTCACTCAGATAGTAGATAATAATATTACCAGTTCGCTTTCATGCTGTTAACCGATATATCGAAAGACGTAAATAAGCTTAGTGAATTCCCTAACGACAGGGCCACACCTTAAGTGAATAGTCCAAAATTCAGATTTACTTTGCAAAAAATCATAAAAGAATTACACACTAATTAGTTTACTCGCGATCAAGATTATACAGCTATAGCCTGTTTTGCATGATCAGTCCAAAGGCGCAGCTTAGTTTTTCTACATCTGACCGTCCTTTAGTGAAGGCTCAGTAAATCTCTTTCGACAGATTTATCTTTGAATCCTAGCGAAATAGTTGTCAGAATCATATATGGTTGTATTCAGATTCCAATGTTTTATGTCATCTTATCTTGGTGAACAGTGCCGGACTACAACTACAATTATGCAGCAGGAGGTGGGGCATTCTTTGCAACCACAACTGTGTCCCCATTCCCCTTCCCTACGATGCCTTCGGGAGCTCAGTCCTCAAACAAGCTGGAGGAAGTGGAGAAGATTAGAGAGTTCTTTCCGGAAACGTGGCTATGGTCAACCTTCAACTTGAGGTCTTTCCTAGTTTCGCAGTTTCAAGGCCTTAGTTTAGATTTTTTTTTCTTTTTTTATTTCATCCAGTATGAGATTATTTTTATAGCCTTGTATAGCCTTACATAGCTTCGTCTTTCTTTGCATCTCTGAGATGATCTCTTCAGCATGCTTTATACTTAATGTCTCCTATGGCGGATTCCTTATTCGGAGAGAGTGATAGTGCTGTATATTATTATGGCGCTCTCAGCTTTTGACAGACTATCCTTTCCTCAAACCAAGCCAAAGTTCTGCTTACTCTCGCTAGTACTTTAGATCTAGTCTTTCAAAGCTGTAGTTCAAGCGATCAGTTTATTTCCAGGTTGTTCGTGCATAACATACGGCACTCAAACATAACATGACTAAACAAACATAGAACGACATGAAAATTGCACAGGTGATATAGGTAGAGTCCCAGTCATGTCTAACTTGACTAAATAAAATGCCTTTGCTCTTCCTTTGCTCGCTTCTGTTACTCCTCAAATTGTACTGTAATAGTACAATCTTGAACAATAACGACCGGTGTCAGTGCATGGTCCAGTTTCTTGAAGAGGCTAGAGTGGATGTCTTCTTCAGAGCCGGTTAGTCTTTTTTTGTTATAAGTTAGGCTTGACAGGACAGAGAGAAAGGCGGTGGGGCTTGGTCTTGCTAACCCGTAATGATCCACTGCCACTGATACCGAGTCGCCCATTCGTTAGATTAGAGTGAAAGGGCACATTTCAGATGCTAGTCCCAGATCAAAAGTGTACTTGTATCATGTATCCATCTGTACCCTCTGTCACTAAGGACTTAATGTGTATCTTTTCGTTACATCCATCATACTGTCACTCCATGATGGCCTCTGTGAACAGAAAGCTTGGCGTATCTACTATAATACAATACACGCATAGAAACTCCAACTTCCTTGGCTTTCTATTGGTTTCTGTAGCCTTACACATTTTTTGAAAAATAAAATTAGTAAATGGGGACCTTTCACGCTTGCGATATATTTTACAGGTCACCAGGCTAGCAAGCCTATTCAGAATGATCATGTTCTGTTCCTTTCTTTGCTGGCATTTTTTATAATTTTTGCATTACAATTATAGAATTATAATCTTCTTTCACGCACAAACACGCAGAGCACCCCTTATTCATCATGCCAGATGTTTCTTAGTATGAAATAGTTTATGACAAATTTAATCCAATTGATCTGCCTCATTCCACGCTACACTCTCTCAAACCACAAAAGTTGAGTTATGAAGTAGCCATGACTAACAAAATTAATGATTTTTAGAGACCATCCCATTTCTCACTCTCCTATTCCTCCTCTCTCCCCGGCCCCTCCCCGCTACAAAATACATCAAGTTGTCAGTGGCCATAATGAGTTTTTAACTCTTAGTGATGTATGCATTTTTCATTTTGGCGAACAGTGTACGATAGCAATTATCCCAGCGCCATGGGTGGCATGATGGTTCCTACAATGGCATCTACACCAGTGCCTATGGGAGAGACGCCGTCATCCAACACCCTTCAAGAAGTCGAGAATATTAGAGAGTTCTTTCCAGAGGCGTGGCTATGGTCAAGCTTCGGCGTAAGGTTAGGAACTAGGCAGGGCTCCTTATATCAAAGACTCGGCTTGGGATATTTTGTCCTTTATTAAAATCCAGGAATCCCTCCCTTTTTGCATAGCCCATCCGGCGTTTGCTGTTTATCAGATGGGACTTGATACTGTTGAAGAGATCCTATGTAAGCTGACGTCTACATTCCTTTAACTGCTATGTCAAGTCCTGCCTGCTTTCGCAAATTTTTACCCTTGCAACAGCTTCTAAATCTTGTAAAATGAGGCAGTTTCACCTTTTAATCATTCTCCATTGCCCTGTCATTCTTATTTAGTTGTCACTTTCCACGAGATTTATCCTTGCACTCTCATTTAGACATGTCTCATTCTGACAAAAGATGTTACATTCTGACGTTCCTGTAGAAGCCTATTTCATTCGACTAGATTCACTATAATGCCTTACTTAGGGTTGTCAGATTTTGCTTAATATTATTATATTTGTTTTTATCTGCAAGCTACATTCCTCCCAATAAACCATGATATTATTGTTTGTTTTTTCTGCAGCTGATTCAGGATGTTCCATATGATTAGGTTCTGTTAAGAATAAAACTAGTTCATGCCTTAACACTCAAAACGAGGCATGCCGCGATAACCTTTCAAAGTAAAAGAGACCTTGTAGAAAAAAAAAATCTTAGTGCCACATCTGTGCTGAACTATTGAGCTATGCCAGATCTAATTGTGAACAGTAAGCCTAGTGGTTGTCACCTCTCTGATACGCACATCTCTACGTGATAACCTTATAGTTTAAAGCTCAAATCCCGTTCATTCGTGTCAAGAAATTTAAATATCTCAACATAAATTAAATGAAAATTACCTCTGCTAGTCTGAACTGGCTATTACCATGCCAAGATGTCTTTACTTCAGATAAAGATTTGTTTGTCATTACTCACTTACTTTGCTGACTCTGTCACGTGCAGCTCACCATTCGCAAACCTTCTGCAGGGTCCCAATGCTTCCTTTTTGCCATGCTTGATCCAGGTGATGTGTGCAAATTCTTACCTTGAAGCATTTGAACTTGATACTCAAAATTCCACAGTATTCCTCATGTTACATTACAGAATCTTCTTGCACCAGACAGTCACTGCAAGTACTGGGAAATGAAGTATGAAGAAGAGTATAGCAACATCTGAGTCTCAATACCTTTTTCTTAGGATACGTTATCGTGACGTCGACCTCTCATGAGACAGTTGTTTTTACTTATGATTGAACACAGCTGAACTTAGTCTGTCCCTTTAAAATTGTCTGTAGCTTTTTTTTTCAGAACACGTGGTATTTTTCAAATGGAAATAGAACAGGAAGAGCTCCATTTAGTTACATGTCTTTTAATAGCAGTTTTATCTTACGTTCCCGAAAATGCAATTACGTGGAAGCTGCTATCTTTTTTAACGAAAGGTATAATCATGCAGTATATTATTACTTGAAACAAATCTCTTGCCAGTGTGGCAGAGCTCTAAAGAACCGACATACTTTGTCTTGAATTCAGTCATAATAAGACTTTCTAGGAACTCAGATAGCATGCTCTGAAGATGAAGAGGGCCAGAGGGTATAAAAAATTTTAGTTGCCACAGAAATTGAGAGTGGAATCATTTCTTTATGTTTAAAAAATGATTCTGTGAACAAGTGGTCAGTAATTGTAGGTATATCTGAGATCTTGTGAAGCATCTTAGATTAAGGGTATGATATACTGTAAATCTGTCCTTCAATGGCGTTTTCTCAGATTTTATTTTCATTGCTCGAGTGGACCCCAGTCACTTCAAATAACTATATCTCTGGTCAGAATAGTGATAGGTCAAAGTTATTTCACTCACTTAAAGAAAATACAAACATTAAGCTTTCAGTCTTACCAATAACCTGACTGTACTAAAAAGCAACAACTGGAGCTTCATTCTGACTCGCTGCAAGACATACTGTATTAACTTTTGCGAGCAGTTCCTGTCGCTGGAGGTGGTGGATTTTACCCTGCACCAGGCCAGACGCTTGCACCAGGTATGGCCTTCTACCCTACAACGATGGCTCCGCCATTTGCACCCAGTGGAATGGCCTCGTCATCTTCAACACTAAAAGACGTCGAGAGAATCAGGAACCTGTTCCCAGAGGCGTGGCTGTGGTCAACGTTTGACGTGAGGTTTGGCCGAGCTCTACCTAGTCCACCACGATTTCCTCTCACATTCTTGTTCAGGTGTCTTCGTTTCCACACTGTTGGCTCTGAGATTCTTATCTAAGGTTTCTGTCCAAGATGGTTGGTGTTATATCTTCGATCAGGCAAAGATCTCATACCTTTATCTCAAAATTCATTGAGTGATGGTAGAACTTATCATAGAGCTCGCCACACGTTGTGTGTGTGTGTGTGTGTGTGTGTGTGTGTGTGTG
>JAWQUT010000147.1:270081-285404 GCA_033807755.1 Ellobium chinense | reverse complement strand
GTGTGTGTGTGTGTGTGTGTGTGTGTGTGTGTGTGTGTGTGTGTGTGTGTGTGTGTGTGTGTGTGAGAGAGAGACAGAGAGAGAGAGCGAGAGAGAGAGAGAGCGAGAGAGAGAGAGGGAGAGAGAGAGAGGGGGAGGGAGAGAGACAGAGAGAGAGAGAGAGAGACAGAGAGAGACAGAAAGAGTCAAGGATTTTAAGAATCCATTCTTTGTATCTGGTTGCAACAGTTTTGTTTTCTTGTGTGTTTAATTCGTGTCCTAAATAAATACAGACGTTATTTTCAAAAAAAAAAAAAAATAGTCAAATGGCGTGGAGTGCCGTTAACAATAGAACTGTTACAAACTTCTCCAAAGAAAAATATTAAAATTCCCATCTCTAGAAGACTCCTCTGAAACCAGTGCAGAACGCTGTAAATCACTGAGTCCACGTTTTCTTTACAGCTAGCAAGATTCAGTAATTTATTAAAGTGGTTTCAATATATCATTGATGTATAACTTTGAGAAGCTCATTATTCTTGTTAACATGTTGTCTGACTTGGAATGAAGGTCAACAACAGACACTGTGCATGAAGCTTTGTGACATTTCACAGGGAATAGTAATGATGAGTATTTCGCGATTCTGATCTTTGTCTTATGAAGTAGAATCTACGTGTTATGATGAAATCTTTGGAAGACCAATATATGTTAAGATACTGCTTTGACATAATTTCAGTACGATAGTGGTCTTTTTTCGTACAAAACTCGGGAGTTTTTTACTCCCTCTATGTAGACTTTCACCTTCTCTCTCTTTCTCTCTCTCTTTCTCTCTCTCTCTCTCTCCCTATGTTTTTTTTTTCTTTTCGGTATCTGTATTCTGTATATATATTTCATTATACACCGTCTCTCTTACTCTTTCTCAGTCATTTTTAAAATTTCCTTAACTGGCCTCCACAGACAACGTGTCTTCTGGTCTTCTCTCAATGATACAGAGTATCTTAAGTTTACGGTCATTTGACCTAAATTCACTGGATATCATTTTTTAATTCATCACTGCGAGGTATTAATACACACGAACTATAGAATCACAGAAGGTATGTTTAATTTTATAAACCTATGGTACACCACGTTGCATCATCTGTGATTTATTTGGTGCAACAAACATATTGAGGATCTATATTTCTGTTTATTTGCTTGAGAAGTAAATCCTGATATCAAAGCAGACCAGAACTCAAATATAGTGTTACAGTGGGCCGGCTTTGTCTTATTTGTGTTCTCTGACAAATACACGAAGTCACTCACAACTTATTTGAGCTCACGTTTTCTTGTATTATTCTATTTAGAATTTAAACTTCAGAAAGTTTGAATATTGCTCGTTGTTTTGTTACTAAACTGCATGTGAAGACGTATGTGAAGTATTTATTGAATGTAGTTGCATATTTTCAAATAATAAGTAGATCATTGATGTGTATCTCACCGCATGCATTGCTTCCCCTGTTTCTGGTGGTCGGGACTTTTGGATTTTTTTTTCCTTACCCACATATTATGCCACTTTTGATGAATGCACTAATGTTGCTCTTACAGGAGATGAGATGAGAGGATTTTATTTATTGCACTCAAACTTATATCAGCCATGAACCGTATGTAGTTTAGTATTACTCTACAAGGGCATTTAATCCATAAAATTCTCGAAGATGCCTAATTCTGTGAGATATGAATAGACCTCGTAAGAACTTAGTATCTACTTCTTGAGTGATATAATCATTTTAATAATATTCATTGAAATAGTGAGATTGTCGGTGTAATTATTCATATAATTATAAGTGTACACATTCGTATGCATGTCGATATCTGGATGCCTCAGTAAAAAAGCTCAGTATTAAAGTATGCTGTGTATTTATAGGAACTATTTTGCCCTTAGACAGCTTTATCTTAACTTAATCGTAATTCATTCTTACATTATTTGATAAAGGCAGTTTTGGAAATTTGAATGTAAGTTATCGATACAGAGTAAATTGTTTTTGCTCTTTTAAACGATACTTAAGATATCGTCTCTTATTGTTTAGACTAATTTCTGTACCGAATATGTCACTAAAATTGTTACCATTCGAGAAATTTTAACAAAACTTTGATAAATTACCATCCTCATGGCTTAACAAACATGTCACTTTAAATTAAGAATTAGTGTTTTACCACTGAACTGCTTACTGACATTTACATGTATTGTGTTACACATCCGGTTATAACGTACACTGTTTCACCTCACAGCTCTGATGGCAAAGCCACCATCACAACGACTGTTCCAGACACAATTACTTCCTGGATCGCCAGTGCCTTCGCTACTCACGGAACTGCAGGATTGGGTGTTGCTCCCACAACCGCCAAGGTAAGAATAAGATGTTGGTGTAGTTGTGGGTGGTGGTGATGATAGTGGTGGTCATCATCAGAGATATCATGGTGGTGAAAATGGTCGTGGTAGTCAGTGATGTGGTTATTGACACTGGCAGTGTTGTGGCCATGCTTCTTTTGCTGTTGCTTTTTCTTCTTTTTCTCCCCCCTCTTCTCCTTCTTTTTGTTGTTCTTCTTTCTTTCTTTCTTTCGTTCTTTCTTTTTTTCTTTCTTTCTTTCTTTCTTTCTTTCTTAGTCTTTTCCCTCTTTTTCTTTTCCTTCAGTCGACCACTCTCAATTTACCACTCTTTCTCAACGTCAGTATTTCTTTCGCCATCTTCATTCCAACTGTACAACTTCGTTGTCCCTAATTATCAAGAGTATCATACTGACAATGATGGAGAGCTTGTTTAAATTTGCCAAATAAATGTTGTTTACATCCTGTGTTAGATAACTGCTGTAACGAAGGGCAATGATGATAGTACAATGATCATGCAGATATTGTCATGTAGTTTATATTGAAAAATAGCAAACTATTGAGACGCACATTAGATACAGGAAAGTGCAGGGATACCGGAAGCAGGCAAGTTGACAGGCATAATATCATTTACTTCTTTGACAAAGCTGACTCAGAAAGGGTGTTACCGATGAGTGAGGACATAGGCAAGAAAAGGCACTTGGCATGCTCACAGCTCCTTTGTAAGAAAGTTTGCTGTGCTCAGCGCGTATCCAGACTATGCTGTTGATGCTCGCTGAGAGTGAAGCAAAGCTTAGCGGAAATGCCTACTTATAAAAGTTAGCCCTTTCCCCACCTAGAGCAGAATTCCCATGCAGTCTAACTTCCCGTTCTGGTACTAGCTACGAGAAACAACATGGATGTTTTTGCGGTTCCTCATGGTTACCGCCAGTGCGCAATATTAGGCAGTTTTATGCATACGGCCCAAAGAGGTTATAACACTATATAACGTCTTTGATACGGCCTTTAATAATCTCGTCAATGGGCTCTGGCGTGTATCACATGCACAAAGTTACAACCGTGTGTCAACTTCATGATTCTGCAGAGTGGCTCCCCTTGTCATTGCCGCTGCATATCACCAGCGTTTCATAATCGTTACGTTATCTGTCTCATCCCCAGCTCAAAGTGTTCCGACCATTCTTCGTGAGTTTGACCTACCCCAACTCCATCATCCGGGGTGAGCAAGTTGTCGTCCAGGCCACAATCTTCAACTACCTGCCTGGTGATGCTGATGTGAGTTACCTTTTCAAACAATGATCATGGGTTATAGAAAATGTGATGGGAGAGAATGAGTGATAACCGCATTCATGTCATGATTTGTGTGTTAGTTCTCGAATTTCTGGGTATCGGCTAGAGGAGATATTGGTAGATGGAAGGCTTTAAAGTGCAAGAGGAAGAGGACGTATGCATCTTAGCAATGTACTGCATTCATATAATAATTGTATTGTCAAATAATGAGTGGCCAACGGTCTATTGAAAGCTTTGAACTTTAACTTGGTAATGTATAGAGATTAAATAAAGGTGGAAGGACAAATTTGTCAATGTTGGGGAGAGCGAAACTTCGCAGTGGATCTTCAAAGAGGAAAAACCAATGTGTCAGTTGACTTCCTCAGGTGACAGTGACGTTGAGAGGTTCACAAAGTTTCCAGAGTGTCCTGATTGGAAGTGGCGGCTTAGAAACACTGGAGAGCGGAGATCAGATTGTGAATGTTAACGTAAGTATATTTAAGTAGCCTAAAACTCACGTGACCTAAAATTATCTTAAACTTCCACGACCCAGAAAGCCTGTTTTCCTTCAAAACCTAAAAGACTTCTGATTTGCAATAATTTTTACTTTTCTCTAGTTTTCATTATGGAGTAGTTATAAACCAAAATATTAGTACAACAACAACAATAACAATAATAACAATAACTTTATTAGCTCAGATATACATAGTACACATATAAGCAAAGGATATACTGTAGAAAAAGCATAGCAATTACAATACGACGAACGGAAAATTAGGTATAAAATCAAGTTCAGATCAAGACCCACAATAGTCACACTTCAGATCTAAATATCAGTTTGTTCGAACTGGCTGTTGAGCTCAGATCAGGTTTACGTGAACTGAACGTGAGTTCAAGAACTGCGTTTATAATGATCTCAGTTCTGCTCAACCCTGACACAGGCCAGCGCCAGTTCAAGAGGAGTAATGTACGACATAAAAAGACAACGTCATTTTGTCACATTTGTTACCTAGCAGAACAGACATTTAGAAATATAGTAGGCATATTTGAAAGTGATTCGAAATTAATGCTATCACTCTTCTCTATATTATACTCCTTGCAGGTACCAACAGATAAACAAGGTGTAGTGTATTTCCCCATCTTGGCCACGGACATTGGAGTCGTGGACATTGAAGTCCATGCCCAGACCAACGTGGCAGCTGATGGAGTGCGAAGACAAATTATTGTTGAGGTAAGATGCCCCTGTAGGTGCACTCCGCTCCTGATTTACAGATTTAGCCCCTACCACCCCCACCCTCACCCCCGAGGATGCGTTCCTGGTTTAGTTGTTTAGATGTAGCCCCTACCTTTCCGCAACCTTCCTCCCTCCTCCGGTAGATAGTTTCAGTTGGTCTTGACTCCTTGCAAAAGTCACTGATGATATAGTTTTTTCACCTGTGAGCAATAAACTCTTGGACAAAAAAAATGCATATCTTCCTCAGCGGTGTATTTGTTGTCTATAGTGTGTTGTCAATAATTGGTGGTTGAGGAGGGAGCCGGCGACGCAGGTCTGTCAGATATGAGCCCAGGAGCAATAGCCCTTCCACAGACTTCATGCGATGGTTACAGGATCTTGATTATTAAAAAAAAAACAACAATGAAAAACACTTCATCTGTGGCCACTGCTGTTTATTCAAACACTCCCTTTTTCCAGCCTGAAGGAGCACCCGTCAGCTTCAACTACCCCATCTTCATCAACATCGACGCCAACTCCACCAACAACGTGTTCGACGACACCCTCTCCTTCCCTCTGCCAACTTCCATAGTCTTGGGCTCAGACAGGGCTAAGGTCAAGGCCACAGGTAGAAATTTATTGTGTTTTTACGACATTTACTGCACGCGAAAAGGACTGATGAAACAATAGCTATAATGTGAAAAGGATTAGTGAAACAATAGTTGTACAGGACAAGGACTGGTGTAACAATTGCTGCATGTGAAAAAGATCTGTGAACTAGTACTTGTACGTGAAAAAGGATTAGTGATCCAATAGTTATACGCAAAAATAATTGGTGAACTAATAGTTCTACACGAAAAGGATTTGTGAAACAATAGTTTTAAGTGAAAAGAACTGGTGAAACAATAATCGTAAATGAAAAGGACTGGTGAAACAACAGTTGTACGTGAAAAGGATGGTTGAAACGATTGTTGTACATGGAGAGAACTGATAAAATAATAGTTGTACGCGAAAGGATTGGTGAAACAACAGTTGTACGTGGAAAGGTCTAAGAAAGTAATAGTGACACTATCACTATCAGGTTGCAAAAATATGTTTAAAGAAGATCCAAAAATATTCTTTTTTTTTGTTTTTGCTTTAGTCTGAGACAATTTTTGTGATGATCTTGAAAAGCTTGATGTTTCTCAAGATCATTCATTTGTGTGGAAATGATGTTTCTTTGCTTAAACAATTTAAATTTGCCAAAAAGTTTACCAACATTTTTACACGGCTTTTACGTTTCAAATGAAGTTAAATGCCTCTCAAGTATATCTGTGTATATATATATATATATATATATGTGTGTGTGTGTGTGTGTGTGTGTGTGTGTGTGTGTGTGTGTGTGTGTGTGTGTGTGTGTGTGTGTGTGTGTGCGTGTGTGTTTGTGTGTACGTGTGTGCTCGTGCGCTTGTTTGAGTGAGTGTGGACGTAAGCATAAAGTGCCTTGATATCATTAGGGATGAGACGTTGTTTTTTTTGTAATAATAATAATAATTATCATTAATAATATTTCATGTCATGGTCACGGTAAGTACTCTGGGAAAGCATTTCAATCACATTTTTCTCAGTCCACCCATCTGTAAAATAGATTCCTGGCTATAAGCAGCGGAATATATTGTCAGAATGCTGGTGATCAGCGTCTATAAATGGCAGCGGCATTGCTTACTCCCTAGGGAGTCAAAAAAGTCCTAGAATGATCAGGTCTGCAGGGATAATAATAGAGTGAAGTCGCGTGAACGGGCATTAGCCTGGATGCGAGACTTATAAACAGCGTTATTATTATATAACCATTACTATGATTATTATTTATGTCATTATTGTTATTATTATTATTATTGATGCTATGCCCATGTTGTCATCTAAGGCGATCTGATTGGCTCCAGTTTGGAGAGTTTGACTTCACTCCTCGACATGCCCACTGGCTGTGGTGAACAGAGTATGGTCAAGTTCTCCCCTGACCTCTCCATCGCCCGATACCTCAAGGCCACTAATCAGCTCACCCAGGCACTGCAGACAAAGATCATTGACCTCCTGGAGTCGGGTGAGCCCATTATGCGTTGGCCCACTGGACTCTTTTCACAATTTTTCATAAACTTTGACTTGTGCAAAAAAAACAACAACAAACAACAAACTATAGAGTCCTACAGTCTGGCGTGAGTAAAGTTCAAAGAAACGCTAATTATAAAAAAAAGGCAATACATGCAGGAGATTATATGTTTTTACATGTATGGTGTTTACTGTTCTTTGTGTTTATGTAACGAATGATTATATGGCACTGTATACCAATTTCCCAACGGGATCGATAAAAGTCCTATTATCCATTTTTTTTTTCACTGGAAACGCGAAGCAGGTCAAATTAGAATAACGACGGTCCTCGCGCGGAACCGGTTAGGCTGACTATACGTTATATATATAAACGTGGTCGGTCCTATGCGAAGATCGACGATAGGTAGTATATAAAAAGTACTGTCTCTTGCACTAAAACCGTACGAAAACGATCTAAACAACAACAACAACAACAAAATCTGAAACCCGTTATGAGAGGTATGTGCACTTTATCGCAGACTGTTCACCCCTTAACTCTCTCAATCATAGTATTATTAACCCTCTAGTGCCCACTGGTCCATATTAAAATTTGGCAACCCACACAACCCAGTGGTCCAAATATGGCACTGATGTTTCAGTGCCCGGAGGTCCAAATTTGACCCAAAATGTTTCACCTGTTAAATATTGAAATTGTTCAAAATCAATGTTTTATATGTATTTTGGGTGGCATTTGAAGTGTGTATGTGAATTTTCAGAATTTTCCTACCAGTATTTCTATGTCTGGGCACCAGAGGGTTAAATGATAATACCGTATTTTTTTCAGGTTATCAGAGGCAGCTTACCTATCAAAGACACGATGGTGGATTCAGCACCTTTGGGAACCTGGATGAGAGCGGCAGCACATGGTAAGATAGTGTCAGTAACCGAAGTGTAGGATTAAACGTGCAGGGTGGGATAGTGTCAATAACCGAAGTGTAGGATTAAAAGTGCAGTGTAGGATAGTGTCTCAATAACCGAAGTGTAGGATTAAAAGCGCAGGGTAGGATAGTGTCTCAATAATCGAAGTGTAGGATTAAAAGTGCAGGGTAGGATCGTGTCAATAACCGAAGTGTAGGATTAAAAGCGCAGGGTAGGATAGTGTCAATAACCGAAGTGTAGGATTAAAAGTGCAGGGTAGGATCGTGTCAATAACCGAAGTATAAGATTAAAGGGGCAGGGTAGGATAGTGTCAATAACCGAAGTATACGATTCAAAATGCACTGTGCAGCCAATCACTTTCATGTATGGAAGATTTGATGCATTCAATCTACTCTGCTAAATGGCAGTCCCGATAATCCCAACTTTCGCTCAATTGCAAGATAGCGAATTGCTGTATTTCTATATAAAGTCACTAGATAATCGCAACTCTATTTAAAAACGCAACCTTTTTTGTGTTCCCAAGGAACTGCGATCCAGCGAACTTGATTGTATTTAATAAAGTTTTACTTAGAAAATTAGCATCGATTTAGCGTGCGGCCTGGCGTCGTTATAACTGCTGTAATCGACAGTTAAGTTAGCATAGTATACTTTCTGTATGCACTTCTTCTTCCTCTTTCCTTCCTCCTGCTATTATCCATGAGAACAGCAGATGATATGTGTGAGTGCATGGAAAAACCCTTCACATCTTTCCAGATATGAAAATTGAATTATTGATAGAATGTTAATCCCCATTCATTTCTGAACAGTTTGCACTTTATTTGAGGTCAATATCTGTATTAGTTCCAAAGTTATGGACACATTTGTAAACTTACCACTGCCAGATTTTGAGAAAATAGAGATTTCAGACTTTTTAACCACCCTTTTGAACCAAGGCTGCTTTATTAAAACACTTTAAAAAAAAACCCCACATTTTAACCTCATTTTCATTAACAACATTTACATGAAATGAAAGATAAATGAATGAAGTATCAGATTCCGCGGAAATCTCAATTTGGCCCAGGAAGTCGAAATTCGACCTTTCAAGGCCCCAGCTCAAAATTACCCATTGCGAGATCCGACGGCTTTTCCCACGCGGCTACACATATGGTTTATCAATATATCTAGAGTCTTTGCTGTCCTTTGGAGTTTTTATGTCTATGTGGTGGTGGATGTTAAGATGCGTGTTCTCATGTTAGGCATTGATCACGGTCCTTCAGTGGCATCTAGGCATTTATGACAGTCAGAGTAACATTAATTTATGTTTTTTTTTTCCTGTGCTATTACGCGTTGGCCCAGCTGGGAAGTGTGCGGAACATTTTGACGTTCAGTAGAAAATTTGGAATCACTAGCAGTACACTGGAAATTGGAGCTCGGAAACAAAGATGACAGACGGCCGTTATCCAAGGCTTCAGATTTGTTGGTAGAACTTTTAATCAACAGCCTTGTGTTGGAGGAAGATCTGACAAGAAACAAAGGTGGTTTGGTCCATTTATGCTACTAGAAAGGACAAAGATATAAGGAATAGCAAATCAATGCACTTTTTTCTACCTCTTCCGCACCAGAGGCAACCACGTTCGCTGCTTGGAGACTCATACTTCCGTTGTTTAGAATCTCCGGGGGACCGCCCACATAATAAAGGAACCCCCCCCTCCCCTCCCCTTTCTTTCATTCACGGTGATTAAACAAAGATAACCCAATACTGCCGGTGAAGCTTCCACTAGAATCTAGCTAACTTCCGGCAAGTGACATTTCCCTTTCTTTTTCTTTTGTTCTCTCCCAGGCTTACCGCGTTTGTCAGCCGTGACTTGAGCATTGCGCGTGAGTTCATCTACGTTGACCCTGATCTTTTGATCCGAGCAATTGATTGGCTGGTGGACAGACAAAACCAAGATGGCTCCTTCAACGAGTTTGGCCAAGTTCTGGATAAAAACATGCAGGTACCAATGAAATACTAATTGAAGAACTGCAAAAAATTCTGTTAAATAGACCGTAGAAACCCCGTGTTATTATAAAGCTGGTCTTGTTAGTAACTCTCTTTTTGCTAAATTTATAATTTGAGAAACTTGTTGTTGTTCTTTTATTGATTAGGGTGAAAGAAATGTCCCATGGAGTTGGGGATTTGGAGNGGGGGGGGGGGGGGGGGGGGAGGGGAGTGTTGCATATTGAGAGAAGGAGGACCTAATATTAGGGTTTTTTTAAGCAGTTCATTTTCTGATTTTCTACAATAAAAGATGAAAGTTAATGGTGATATTAATATCCTCATTAATATTTTTTTTTATCAGAAACTCTTTTCTCTCTGTCTTCTGTTCTGTTCTGTTCTGTTCTGTTCTCTTCTCTTCTCTTCTCTTCTCGTCTCTTCTCTTCTCTTCTCATCTCTTCAAGAGGCGTGCCCTCTGCAGATCACAACAATGCAGACAAGCATTTCAAAAGCGTCTCTATTCTTTTTGTCTGTCGTTCTAAATCCACGACCCTCCCACATTCTTAAAGTCCTCGAAGTCCTTCCTTCTCCACTGACTTCTACACGTCTATGTCTTGCCCTGTCATTCCTGTCGAGTAGTGTAGTTACTAATATTACTACAGACGCTATTTAGGTCATGCATCCATAATCCTTGTTTTCAGGGTACTGGTACTGGACCCGCGCTGACTGCCTTCGTCTTGCTCAGCTTGTTGCAGAATGCTGATCTGGCCCCTCCACAGGTAGGCATCTGTTACTAGCGGTGCTGTCGTTGTTGCATTTGCTACTGATGATAATGATGACGATGATGATGATGATGATGAGAATGATGATATTTATATTTTTCATAACTATTGATCACATTACTTTACATCCTTTTTTTTTTGCCATTTCACTCACTGTTCATTTATTTTCTGCATCTGGGGATAGACGCCAGTATTACATTTGTTAAATTTTTATAATTTTTCTTGGCTTATTTATATCGAGAGTTTAATATTTTGTAAATAATAATAATGATGAGAATGATAATTAGAATATTAATATACCTGAAGAAGATCTCAGGTCAGAAATCGGCAGTATTAAACAATATTTACTTATTAAGACATTTTTTTATGTCTCTTCTACGGTTCTTAAAATTTTAAAATTCTTAAATAGTAGTGGTGATGATAATGATGAAGATAATGATGATAATGATGATGAAGAAGATGATAATGATGATGATAATGATGATGATGATGATGATGAGTCACCTCTGTCTGGGTGAACGCTTTTAAATCCATTTACCCTTAATTTTGTCTTACTCATTTATTCCAGTACAGTCTATGTTTAGCCTAATGAAGAATCACTTCAGATCCGAGACTTCGTATTCATTTTATGATATCCCTGTGACCACTATATTTTAAATATTAAAGTAAATGTCTTAATTTTGGACAGCATTTTTCCATTGTTAAATCTTTGTTTCAAATAATAATAATGATGATGATAATGGTGATGATTATGATGATGGTGATGATGCAGTTGCAGCAGTGAGACTGCGAAAAATTCGAGACCTTGAGATTCTCTTGTGTATTTAAATAATGTTTCTCTTCAAACTTCTTGCCAGCTTTTACTTTGGGGCAGTGTCACCGAATGGCTGCGGCGTTGAGCTCAAGATCTAAGGGTCGTAGGTTCGATTCCTGACCATGGTCGTGTTATAAGTGCCTTGGGAAAACAATTTATTCACATTTTCCTCAGTCCAAGTGTCTTTAAAATGGGTATCTGGATATAGGCTGTGAAAGACATTGCTCAGAATGCTAGTAAATCGGCGCCTGTAAATGGTAGCGGCACTGTGTAATCCCCAAGGAGTTGAGAAAATACTAGACTAATATGGCCTGCACGGGTAAAAATAGTGTGAAATCGCGTGAGCGGACATTAGCCTTTATACGAGACTCATGAACCATGTTATTATTATCATTATTATCATTATTATCATTATTATCATTATTATTATTTTTATTATCATTATTCACAGAGTTGCGTAAACAATAACTGGGAATGCAAACGTGTTTACCAATGGGGCAATGCCACGGCTGATGCCATCGCTAACCTGGAGAATTTGGTGAACAGTGACGCCATCGACGAACAGTTCGCCCTCTCTCTGGTCAGCTATGCCCTCACCAAGGCTCAGAGCCTGAAGGAGGCGAATACTGCTTTCAACAAGTTGTTGACATTTGCCAATTACGATGGTAGGTCTAAATCATGGGGTAACAAGGTGGTTTTCCTGTAACTGAAAGTGGTTAGAATTGGATGGTTTCTTACGGCTGAATGTGACAATGTGGGGATATTCATCTATCACTTTACAGAAAAAAAAAAATTGGTCGAGTTTTGAGGAACCATAACTCGCCAATTTCTGCTCCAAATTTCATGAAGTTTGGTGTGCAAGTTCTTTTGCCTCAAAAGTGGTCCTTATTCAGATTTTATTAGTCCAGCTGTTCTCTTGTATTTTTTCAAAATTTGTTTTGTGTCGTATACATGGTCTAGGGAAGCCCCACACACCGCCGTTCCATATTTTATACGTGGTAAGTTTTTTGGTTGTTACCTTTCGTGGTAGCTCCTGTGTGCTTTTGTCTTAGCTGTTGTACTTTTCGTTGGAACCTTTATACATTTTGTCATAGCTCAAGTACCTTTTGTCACAGCTCTTGTATGTACCTTTCGCCGTGGCCTCTGTTCTTTTCGTCATGGCCTCTGTACTCTTCGTCATAATTCTTATACATTTTATCATGGTTCATGTACGTTTTGTCAAAGCTCTTGTACCTTTCGTCATGACCTCTGTAGTTTTCTTCGTGGCTATTATACATTTTATCATAGCTCCTGTACCTGTTGTCATAGATGTCTTTCGTCATGGCCTCTGTACTTTTCGTCATGGCCTGTGTACTTTTCGTCATAGTTCTAATACATTTTATCATAGTGCATGACAACGTACCTTTTGTTATACCTGCTATAGCCCTCACCATAACCTGTCTTGCTACGTTTGTTTGCTTGTGACTCTGCAGGAAGTCTTCTTTACTGGAGTCAAAACGTGACCGTCCCTGGCCAACCAGGAGGCCCAAGATATATCACATGGCGCCCACCACGCATCCAGGCTCGACCAATCGACATCCTGATTACATCTTACGCTATCTTGACCTATACCGAACAAGACCGTCTCGATGAGGGCTATGCTGCTGTCAGGTGGCTGTCGACTCAGAGAAACTCCTTTGGTGGATTTGCTTCTACTCAGGTTGGATGGGTGGATGGATACATGGATGGGTGGATAGATGGATGGATGGATGGATGGATGGATGGATGGATGGATGGATGGATGGATGGATGGATGGATGGATGGCTGGCTGGTTTGTCGGGTGATTGACAACTTACTTCCCAGCTGACCAAGCGACCGTTGGATTAATTGGTAGATTCAAGGATGCTTTCTTGAGAGTCCAGTAGCAGACTGAATTATTTAGCCCCGTCACAGCAGTTGCCCCTAAATGGCAATATTTAACCTTACTCTTAAGGGCGCGGCTGCAGTTCATAACCTCAGGTTACAGGTCTTGTGTGTCTATTGTAGTATAAGCATGAGACGCTTCCAAGATGTGCTGGGGTTAGGGCAGGGTTAGAGATAGGAGCTAGACTGGGGAAGAAAGAGGGTAATTAGATATTTTCCAAAGGCTCTCCCAAGAATGGTATCCCTTCCCTAAAACTTCTCCTAGCACCACTTCAAGTACATCTTGGAAAAAGTGCCGAGATTTATACCAAAGCGACACAGTGAGAAGCTGTTTCTTCCCTTATTCCAGTCCTTACCATACCCATAGCTCTTTCCCAACCTTGCCTCTAATCCTGCGCGTATTCCTATCCCCAATCTAACCACTACCCTTAAAGTTACAAATAGCCATAACCAGTATCTCCCCCTAACTATAGACTATATCAAGTAAACCTTTTGCACCCAACGACAACAGCTGCCGAAATGGATCGGGGAAGGGAAAAGGGGTGATTTTCTCTAATGACTCATGGAAATAGTGCGATCTTTTGTGTGGTCTAGTAGCTAGACTGTTTCATTTGATGATTGGGAAATACTAGGTCGTTGATCGGGAACCTGCCTATGTTCCTGCAGCCCTACACAAGGTTGTTGGTATATAAGGCTGTGGGAACGTAGATTGTTCATTGTTCATTGTTCAGGATTTGCAACATCACTGCACTCCGGGCAACCCCATAGGTGCTCCGTTCCCCGGTCCAGGATCCAGCGAAGAGTCCATCTACTGATAGTTCCCACAGTTATTTGATTGCGGGCCTTTCGCTCCCTTCCAGACAGTTTGCATTGTCTGCCTCCCCTTTCTTTATTCCCATCGCTATCATCCGTTGCAGGAGGTGGTAATCTTCCCATTCCCTCTCATCATCCTCCGTCAACTTCCTCATCAGATCTTTCAAAATGTCCTCTTTGTCGTGTTTGATCTGGCCAGAGATCCTGGCATTCCCATATGTAGAGCTGATCCCCTCGGTTAGTTTTGAGAGAAAAACTGGTTTTCTATTGTTCAGGACACAACTGTGGGTCTCCTGGCCCTGTCTGAATACGCCACGAAAGCCATCAGACCCAACACCGCCCTCAACATCAAGATAGACAACCAAGGTCTTCTGGCTGAGTTCAACATTAACAGGCAGAACGCTCTGGTGCTGCAGATCCAGGAGGTAAGTGATCTTTGAGTTTTAGGAGATTTTTTTCGAACAAGAAAGTGTTTTCTCTTTCAATCAGGCAAAATAAGGCTAACTTAGAGAACTGGGATCTCAGATCCTTAAGCTGTATAAGGTCATCCAGTGTCAATATTGCGGAAATCGATGGTGAGCTCAGTTCTATACACATACAAATCTATTTATGAGCAAATGATCCTTTTTGAAGTTTTTTGGTTTGTTTTTTTTTGTTGTTGGTGTTAAATTTCTCCATAAGTTGAATTAAATTGATTTTAGCTGAAATTTATTTTCACCATTTCAGCTTAAGAGCGTCCCACCTCAGGCAAACGTCAAGGCAACTGGTACAGGCTTTGCACTGCTTGAGGTAAGTTGTTCTACAATTCTGTATCTCTAAGATGTGATGCAAGTATTTATATAAATTAGTAACACCTACCATTCACTTGGCCTCCTGCAACTTCAACAGCTTTTTATTCGATGTTGATTAGTTTTGTAAAGCGTAACTTAACTGTTTGAGGACATAACATATTCTATCATTTTTTAAGTCTATTTCTATGTTGAATAAACCGTACATGATAAGTGTATGATACACAGAGTATAATGCACAGTTAGGCAGAGGAACAAGTGACACCTCAGTATGAAGTCAATTCTTTTATTAGGATGCTTATTATTGTATGAATTTCACATACATCAGCAGTCATACCATTTTTACCATTTCGTTATTCAGATAGAATTCGATGTTAGGTATTCGTCAATAATATATACGCTTTTTCTAATGCTCTAAGTGTATACTTGTTATCAAGGTTCTA
>JAWQUT010000147.1:260081-265081 GCA_033807755.1 Ellobium chinense | reverse complement strand
CAAGATTAAGCGAAATTAACTATTTGAACAATGTCAAACAATATCAGAGTCAATTAGACCATCGAAATCCATACCAGAACTAGGGCACAGAATTATCAGAACTGCAACAACCATAATGATACTGAAGGACATTACAAGGCAATCTTGCTTTGATGTACATATGCCGGTGCACGATAACACTAACTAACATACGCTTTTACGGTTTACGAAAGTGGATCAAAAAGCTTGAAACCTCGCCCAGTAAGAGAAAAAAAAAAAAGAACGTTAATGATAAGGTAAATGCATCAGAATCTTCAACAGTGAATATCATGACACCACTCCAAAATTTATTTTGATAACTTTTTGTTGACATAGGTTATGATAGGATTTCTAAATTAGGCAGGGATGCGAACTGTCAGAACAGTAAGTATTTCCATTGTTTTTAGAAGCCTCTCTTAAAAAAAAAAACAACTTAAATTTTTATGTGTAAAAACCAATCATCTTTACATTATTTTCCTGCGTTTGAAAATCATTCAAACTGTGCAGACAAGGTCGCAGATAAACACACTTAATTTATGCACTCATCCCTTCAAATTCCAGCTCCTAAGATTCTGCGCTGCTTCGTCAGTTTAATAAATTTCAGTCAGACGAATGGATCACGCCATTATTGATGTATTGTTTGAATATTGTCTTTGTGCACTTGTTCAAGACAAATTTCCGGAAGGATTAATAATGTTTATCTTATCTTATCTTATCTTATCTTATGTAAAATGCCCTTTTAGGTACCGTAAAACCGAAGTTACGATTTATTGCCAAGTGTACACAATATAAAAGAGAATGCAGATAGAAAGCTTTACAGAATCACGGCACAATACGAAGTCACAACGACAGCTTCCATTCTTTCTTCCTTTCCCCTGTTTTACTTCCATTTGACTACTGTGACATTTACAGGGAAGTAGTAGTGTTTCTTTCCCTTTCATTTGCCTTTTTAAAAAATGTTCTTTATTTTTATGTAAATTTTTGTTTGTGTGTTAGTTAGTTAGTTTGTTTGCTTGTGTGTTTACGTGTTTGTCCGCGCTACTTGGTTTTTTTTTTTTGTGATTGCTGGAGAAGGCATATTATTTGCCGAAACGTCCGTTGTATAGTGCCGTGATTCTGTAAAGCTTCCTATTTGCTTGCTCTCTTACATTCCTGTTCCTCACTTTACGGCAGTTTCTTTACTTTTGCAAGTATAATACACAGTGAAACTTGTTCATCTTTTCCGGCATTGGCTAACTGTGGTACCAACTCTCAAAATTATGCGATATTTTCATGCAAATTGATACCCAATACTCCAGTGTTTGAAGTGTCGATATTGATGACTTTTTTAAAAAATCACTTGGACTAACAGAAAATAAAAAAAAAAGACAGGTTGACAGAGATCTCTTTTATCCCTTGCAAAGTTATCAAAATATTGACTATTTAAACATCCACATGGCAATCTAAACCAAAGATGCGGGGATCACATAAATAAACGATGCATACCAATTGAAATATGCCACGGTTTGTTTGTAAAACCTCAGAACAACTAAATTCTGTTCTCATAGGCCAACCCTTCAGGGCTGAATACAAAGTAAAATCAGAAAATATGAGCCCGTCAAAATGATCTGACCACTGTAATGATTGCATTCTCCTCAATTTATCCAGACATCAGAAATTGGTAAGTACTGACATAATCGGTATCACAAACGAAATATCAATACATAAGGCAAGTACAAACTTTCTAGCCAGTGCCATATATTTTCAGAGGCATAACTCAGTGAGTACAGAAATGAAAAACAGAAGAAAGATGTAGCTTCAGTTTTACAGTGAGGAATGGCGCATGTCTTTGAATGACAAACAAACAACACAGTCCACACTGATATGTATGACAGCCAGTCAAAATGAGGCTTAAAGGAAGGCACTACCCTTATCCAGAGACTGTAATGCACACGACTTCATGTGCAACTTATCTCCATGTGTACACTGGATTTCTATACAAAATTGCCCACCAAAGTGCTGAATGGTGCATTCTCCTCCCTCAAGGGTAATGATCTTAGGACAAGTGTCATTAGCTAAGGCACTAGTTGTGTGACACCAGATTTTACCCACGTCTCTTAGACACCCTTGTGCATGATCTGATGAAGGCTTTTCCTGAGTTCCTGTCTGGATAATAGTTTCAGATAATTCTGCACCTCCCCCTTCGTCCCACGCTACGCATCACCGCCATCGCCCCTTCCGATAATGCTAATGCGCCGAAAGCCGTATAGTCTCCTGCCCCCACGCCTTGACTGCGCCTGTCTGGTGGATTTCGGAAAAAAATACGGCCTAAATTACCTTCACCGCTTAATCGCTTCTCCGCTTAATCGCCCACTTTTTCCGTGATCAGGAGGAAGGGCGATTAAGCGGAGTCGACTGTAATAATAATAATAATAATAATAATAATAACTATAACAACAACAAAGTAGTTATTTCTCACCGGGTGACTGTTTATTGCTTCTGTATTTTGGAGACAGGGAAATAGTCATAGGACAAATAACAAAATATAATGAATAATGGCATGTGTGTTCTTTACGTTAACCGAGAAAGAAATCTGTTTTATTGCAATACAAATTCTTACAGTATGCACAGTAAATTAAGTGGCACTTCTATATTATATTGTACCTTTCTGACTAGGTGTCAAACAACGATACTTATTTATACAGCCAATGCTCTGTAGGATAGAATAGGTCTTTCTCTATTATCCGTGTAACTATTAAAAAAAAAGACTTTTATTATTCATTGATGAATCCAGCTGCTAGGTGATATGACTGATATCACATGACGTCAGAAAATACCTAAACCGTGTGTGCTAGATGTAAAACCTCCGACAAATGGATGACGTTCATGGTGCGATTCAAGCCTACTTTGGTTGTTATGTTCTGAATATATTTTGCAAGTTCTCATATAAACAAATATTCAGACATCTCCTGCTTTTTCCATTTCATTCTTGGTGACTTTAATTGTGCTTGTGTCCCCATAATTAATAGTTTTATTACTTCACCAAACTAAAATCAACATCAAGGCAAACTAAGTCTTGAGCTTTCCCGTCATACTGAGACGGAACAACAGTAGGCCCTCCGACATCTTACAGTTTTCCAGTCCACATTTCAAGATAACTGAGGGACATTTTTCGACTTTTCAAAGACGGTAGCCACGTAACCTCTCTTAAATGCTGCATGGGAAAAGTCGCTATCATTCAACTAGCCGCCATTTTTTGCCTAGCGCTTGTCTAACCTAGCAACATCGAGCCTAGCGACTGGATCCATTAATTGACCAAATCGTTCAAAACGCATGTACATCCTTAGTATTTTGTTAAAGGAAAAGACCAGGTCGAAGCGTTTTTCAAAATGCAGTCTCAGTTTGACTAAATCTCGTGAACAACAGCTTAATCTTATGAAGAAAGATTAATTTTTGTTCCGTCTCTTCTGGGCTACCTCAAGCCAAATCACAAAGAAAAAAAAAACCCGTGTATCTACTTTATAGGTACTATATATTTCATCATTTAATATGAATGTGATACGACAAACCAAAACATACTAGAACTTGCGCATTAACGATGGGATCTCTTTCCATCATAAGAATTACGACGCATCGACTGTGAATGCACTCTTATAAGTGTTCAGTATGCAGAAATAATGTAATTATTACGATGGCAAGACATCCCATCGTTAATGCGCAAGCTGTCAATGATTGGTTTGGCCTAGAAAAAAAACAACTGGTACTTAAATGTGTATATTTAATAATATTTCAATCGTAGAATATTATGTTTGTTTCAATAAATTTACCTTCATATACGGAGTTTTAACATTTAATTACTGAACCAAAACATGCGAAGAAACTAACAAAATATCATTTCATCACATAGTTCCTAACTTTCCATGCTGAAACCAGTTACAGAAGTATAAAACGTCGCCTTTGCAGAGGTTTACGTATTTTGGAAATCGCTACCGAATGTAGGAGATTTGGGACTTCCAGGAGAAGAGGGTGTATCAACATGTTGATAATCATTTTCCAGTTACGGAGAAGTACCAGGAGAAGAGGGCGTATCACCATAGAAAAAATCATTTTCAAGTGACGGAGAAGTACCAGGAAAAGAGGGCGTATCAGCATGGTAAGGAGAAGAGGGCGTATCAGCATGGTAATAATCATTTTCAAGTGACGGAGAAGTACCAGGAAAAGAGGGCGTATCAGCATGGTAAGGAGAAGAGGGCGTATCAGCATGGTAATAATCATTTTCAAGTGACGGAGAAGTACCAGGAAAAGAGGGCGTATCAGCATGGTAAGGAGAGGAGGGCGTATCAGCATGGTAAGGAGAAGAGGGCGTATCAGCATGGTAATAATCATTTTCAAGTGATGGAGAAACACCAGGAGTTTGAGGGTAATCAGGGCTTTCAGTAACGGGGGACATTGGAGGATAAGTGGGAGGGTAAGTGGGAGAACTCGGGCTTTTAGTAGGAGACGGGCTTTCAGGAGAACTGGGACTTTCAGGAGAACTGGGACTTTCAGGAGAAGTGGGACTTTCAGGAGAAATGGGGCTTTCAGGAGAAATGGGGCTTTCAGGAGAAATGGGGCTTTCAGGAGAAATGGGGGTCCCAGGAGAAATGGGGGTTCCAGGAGGAGCGGGCGTACCGTGATTAGAGGAGGCGCCAGGAGAAATAGGGGTTGCATAGGAAATGGTGGAATCAGGACGAATTGTGGTTGGCGTCTCGGTCGGGGTCGCCTGCCGATCCGGACAGCATCCTTCGCAAACATCGCAGACAGTGGCGTCACGCAGAGCTCGAGGAAGGTAGGGTGTAGTGGCTTGATCACCTGTGGGGGTTAAACAGAAAAGGGGAGAGAATATAGGCCTAGTGAAAAATGGTGTATTTGCCACCTCTGATATTCACCGGAAGAGAGAGAGAGAGAGAGAGAGAGAGAGAGAGAGAGAGAGAGAGAGAGAGAGAGAGAGAGAGAGAGAGAGA
>JAWQUT010000147.1:229261-248804 GCA_033807755.1 Ellobium chinense | reverse complement strand
CTCACTCTACCCCTCGTACACACCTTCTTCCACTTTAGCCCCATCGTGTTGCTTCTTTGACTTGCCATCCTTTGTTTTCCCTTCACATGGAAAACGAGAGTAAATAAAAACATTAAAAACAGAAATAGACAAAAATCAAAGGGCGATGGCATTATAAAGAGGACACCACTGAGATTGAACCGTCTTTACGAGTTTGGTTGCTGCTCATCCCTCGATCTCACCACAAAAGATCGAAAACGGGAAGTGAAATCTTAGCCACTGTATTACGTGTGTGGAAGCATGCGAATTTTCTGTTCAGTTTCAAAACAGTTTAGAGCAAGTTGCTCGTTTACGATGCAGGGACAATGAATTTAAAGCCAACGATATTCAGTCTTTACAAACACCGCCATTGACCCTTGCTTGTTTCACGCTCCATGACCACCCATACTGTGACGCATCATTTGACGTCCGTGTTTCAACACGTGACCCAAACCAGGAAGTCGTGCATTAGACCCCATTACCTTGTGACTATACTGTGACGCATCATTTTACTTCCGTGATCCAACAAGTGACCCAAACCAGGAAGTCATGCATTAGACTCCATTACCTTATGACCATACTTTGACGCATCATATGACTTCCATGATCCACCATGTGACCCAAACCAGGAAGTCAGGCATTAGACTCCATTACCTTACCTTGAGCTTTGGCATGCTGGCCCAGCCTGGCGAAGAGGACATGCGCCCTGCTGCTTCCAGCCAGTGCCAGGGCGTAGCTGACAATAGACATGGAGAACGGGTCATGGATGGCATTCGAGTTGACCAGGCCCTCCAAGTTCTGCACTGCTTTGCTGGTGACATTGCCCCATCGATATACTGTGTAACAATTGAGGTTGGATTCCACACATTCCTGGGAAGTGGATTGAGCATTCATAATAATAATAATATAATTATTATTATTAATAATAATCATAATGATTATAATAATTAATTTTGATATCATCTGCCTATGTATTATGCCGTGATATGTGTTCGTGTGATCATTTTATGCTTATTATTATTATTATTATAGTTCTGTTTCCTGACGAAGGACACAAGTCCGGAAATTTAGAACTTTCATGTAATTTTTACATGCCTCAGGCTTGTAAGATTTTTATATTTTTGAAAACTCTACTACTACTACTACTACTACTACTACTACTACGACTACTACTACTACTACTAATACTACTACTACTAATAATAATGCGGTTTATTAATCTCGTATCCAGGCTGATGCCCGCTCACGCAACTTCACACCATTATTACTCCAGCGGCCCAGCTAACTCTAAGACTTTCTCAACTCCTTGGGGAGCATACAGTGCCGCTGCCATTTGAAGGCGCTGTTTACTAGCACTATCATGACAACTCTTAAAGGATTGGCAATATTCCCTGAAGACGACAGAGCTGTGCTGCCATCAAAATTAAGAGTTGCATTTACCACACCGCACACTAGTCCTAGGCCTCTCAGTGTTACATTTGGGGTGTGTGTTACATTTTGGGGGGTGTGTTACATTTGGGGTGTGTGTTACATTTGGGGTGTGTGTTACATTTGGGGTGAGTGTTACATTGGGGGTGTGTGTTACATTTGGGGGAGTGTTACATTTGGGGTGCGTGTTACATTTGGGGTGCGTGTTACATTTGGGGGGTGTGTTACATTTGGGGTGTGTGTTACATTTGGGGTGTGTGTTACATTTGGGGTGTGTGTTACATTTGGGGTGTNCTGTCTGTCTGTCTGTCTGTCTGTCTGTCTGTCTGCCTGCCTGTCTGCCTGTCTGCCTGCCTGCCTATCTGTCTGTCCGTCTCTTTGTTTGTCTGTTTAATTCTCTGTACTGACCTGTCTGGGAGCGAGTGGATCAGAGGCCAGCATAGTGAGAAGAACATGAGCGGTCAAGGCTGGGCCAGTGCCTGTACCCTGGACAGAAATAAATGCAAGTCCTTTGCAAACAGTGTAACAAAATATGATAAACTTGTATTCTTTCATTCCCCGGCCTTCTCGCCTGCTTACCACCTTTTCATCTTCCTTTCTTTCCTTCTTTGCTTCCATTCTGTTTCTCATTTTGTATGTTTCTTCCTTGCTTGCTTCCCTTCCATTTCCCCCGACCTCATCATTTTTTTTTTCCTTCTTCTTTTTATTTCGGTGTTTGATTACTTTCCTTCGTTTTTTTTTTTCTATACTTCATTCTTACTTGTCTTTCCTCGTTTCTTTCTCTTTGTAATAGTTCCTTCTTATTCTCAGTCTCACTTCCTCCCTCGCAACCGTTGGTCGTTTTTGGTTGTTGTTTTTTTTTGCCTTCCCTTCATTTAGTACCTTCGGTCTCTCTCTTTCTTTCTGTCTTTCTTTCTTTTTTTTTCTTCCTTTCGTTCTTTCTTTCCATCTTTTTGTTTTCCTCTTTATTTCTTTCTTTCTTTCTTTTTTCTTTCTTTCTTTCTTTCTTTCTCTCTTTCTTTCTTTCTTTCTTTCTTTCTTTCTTATTCTGTTCCCTTTCTTTTATTCCATACTGTCGATCCCTCCTTCCCAAAAAGTCTCCCTAGACTACAGCGTACCTGTATCTGTCTGTTAATGACTCTTCCGAACTCATTAAAAGATCCGTCTTGGTTCTGCCTGCTAGCCAGCCATTCCACGGCCCTGTAAGGCATGTTTCTATCTATGTACGTAAACTCCATAGCCTTGGTAAACACTCGGGCCACAAAGGCGGTCAGCCTGAAATACGAGGACGTCGCCAGAAATAATCTGCCATTATAAAGTTTTAGTTATATCGTCAAGCTCATTCTACATTTAAGTAAGTTAATTTTTTTTAGATTTTGAGAAATTTAGCGCTCTCAACCTGTTGCTCAAAACAGAACAATGAGGCAGATGTGGTTTGGCTTGTAAAATTGGGACATAATTAAGGGTAAAAATATAATAACGAGTCGGCTGCCCCCCGTGGCATTCGGGAAATTCATACCTAATATGTCCAAAAAAGACCTCCGTCGTTAGGTTAGGAAATGAGATAGCTAGCCGGCTCTGATGGTGATAAAGGCCATACCATTTAGAATGTTTTGTATGTTGCAGAAATCGAGAGTAAAATTTCTGTACACACAACTATTAATTTTATGGATGAATGGTACCTAATTGTAGATAAATGAGATTTTTAATGAAGCATATTTAATAGATGGCATTTGTAGTGAAAATGTATTCTTCAATCACCACATTCTCGGAAAACGTTCAGTTGCTTAAGGGCGAGCCCTGCTACTTCGGGCAACTAGACCATCTCAGATTAGAATAATACTGAGTCAAAACGTATTTCACTTATTGAAACTACACATTTTGATCTCTTATGTCACACTACTAAATTGATTTTCTAAAAGAAACTGGACTTAAGCCATTTTTTTTGACAGGCGGCAAGACATTTGATACTCGGTTCACTCGTGTTTCTCATTCATGACCAGAAGTACTCACCATGTACTACCGCTCTCATCAGAGCTGCCAAAAGCACTGAATCCATAGTCGTATCTCTGGTACCACAACTGACGCTGGTAACCTGGGAGAGTGAAAGTGGTTCATTATGTGAGGTCACCTGTTAAAAGGCCATGTAACCTGGGAGAGTGAAAGTGGTTCATTATGTGAGGTCACCTATTAAAAGGCAATGTAACCTGGTAAAGTGAAAGTGGTTCATTATGTGAGGTCACCTATTAAAAGGCCATGTAACCTGGGAGAGTGAAAGTGGTTCATTATGTGAGGTCACCTATTAGAAAGCCATGCTCATTCCACATTCGTCTATAGATGTCATGTTTTGAGGATTTCAGAAATTTGGTGCTCTCAACCTGCTGCTCAGAGCAGAGCAATGAGACAGACGGGGTGTAGTTTGTAAAACTGA
This sequence comes from Ellobium chinense, assembly GCA_033807755.1. Classification (NCBI taxonomy): domain Eukaryota; kingdom Metazoa; phylum Mollusca; class Gastropoda; order Ellobiida; family Ellobiidae; genus Ellobium; species Ellobium chinense. Next base: position 244,927 of record JAWQUT010000147.1, on the reverse strand, counting down.
GATATAATTATGGTCAAATCTATACACCTGTTTTAATAAGAAAAAATAAAACGGAAAATGATAGTAATGTAAACAACTCAAACCATTAAAAAAAACACCAACAAAACAACGTAGGCGAGTGTGGAATTAATGTGAAGAAATACCATTCTGTAACAACTAGAATACACAACTGAAATGGGTAACATGGGACAGTAAGGTAGTTGACTGGGTGAGGTCATCTACCATTCGATAACGACCAGTAGACCTATATACAACTTTACTGATGTTTGTATTTAGGGACACTAAAGGTGGTTCATTATGTGAGTTCACCTATAACCACCACTCTGTAAAGAAGGGGGAAGGGGGTTGAGTTTCAAGTAATTAAAATCAGAAGGACTCCAAACATACATGTAAAGTCAGTAAGAGGGCAACTCGAACAGAATGATATGTCACTTAGGCTAATATATGAAACGATTTTTAACTTTCCAGCAGTTATATTTGGTTCAGCTCTAACAAGGCTTACTCTAGTCTTTAAGTATAACCGAAACTGATGGCTGTAAAATCATAGCTTTTCAGAAATATTCATAACTGATGTGTCATTCTGCTGGAATCGCCGAGTACCTCCAAACAGATATAATAACACGTTACCATAATTCAAATTGCTGATGATTCTGTCAGCCAACGGGCCGGACAGCTGACCCGTGGCCCGCAGGTATTGGCCAATATAAAGGTTAGGGGCGGTCTTGACCAGGCTCTGTTCTCCGCAGCCAGTAGGCAGGGGTGTGAGATACTCGATGTTGCTCAAGCTTGAACCAATCAAATCACCTGAGAGAGACAGGAAGTGTGTTCTACGTCATCATAAGTAATACACACCGTCCGTGTGGACGTGAGACGTCGTATTCTATATGAAAGTAATTGTGAGAAAATTTGGGATTCCCGTAAACACTGATTTAAAACATCGTATTATATATAAAAGCAATTTGGATGAAAATGGGATTCCCGTAAACACTGTTTTAAAACATCGTATTCCATATAAAAGCAATTTGGAGAAAAATGGGATTCCCGTAAACACTGTTTTGAAACAACGCATTCCATATAAAAGCAATTTTTAGGAAAATGGGATTCCCGTAAACACTGTTTTAAGACATCGTATTCCATATAGAAGCAATTTGGAGGACAATGGGATTCCCATAAACACTGTTTTAAAACGCTGTATAATATATAAAAGCAATTTGGAGGAAAATGGGATTCCCATAAACACTGTTTTAAGACATCGTATTCCATATAGAAGCAATTTGGAGGAAAATGGGATTCCCGTAAACACTGTTTTACAACAACGTATTCCATATAAAAGCAATTTTTAGGAAAATGGGATTCCCGTAGACACTGTTTTATATAAACATGAATAGAACTGAATAATTAATGTGTTGGTGCAGGAAAAATGCTTCACAATGCAATGGTCCAATATTATTTGTCACAATTTATATATTCATTATGTTTCTATTCATGGTGTATTTCTCAATAATATGCCTTTCATTTCAAGCTTTTGTCTTTATTAGGAGCTGAGATCCCCCCCCCCCCCNAAAAAAAAAAACAACAAACAAACAACAACAACAACAAAAAAACAACTTAAATAAAGCAAACCAACACAATTGAAATTGAGGAAAGTGCCTCTAAAAACAAGTAACTAACATCATAATTGGATTTCGATGAGAACAGAAAATAATTGCATGTATAATATGCAGACTCACAAAGTCAAACTTCAAGACGAGGGGAAAAGAATCTTGATAAAATATAACAAGAAAAAGTAATTTAAAAAAAAAACAAAACTAATTTTGACCTTCTATGCAAATATTACTTTGTTTTGCACCTAGCGCAAAACCTTGATCTGCAACTTCCGATGGGTTTTCTGAACTGCTACACACAGTCCTCAAGAAAATGTGACATCCGTAAGTTATGAATTAACAGATGGATTCCTATAACTTAACCAATGTCGGTTTGCATAAACTTTACTTTCCTAAGCAACAGTAGTGTTCGCAGTACGATAACTAACGTACAGGTTATGTATACGGCCATAGAAGCGAGCTAAAACTTTGATCAGAATGATGTAATGTTAATTTGCGAAATATATTCTATCTCATAAGAAGGGGAAGAACCGACAATATCCTGATTATGTAATATTCTAGGTAGTCTCCCCTCGGAGAGTCTGTCTGTCTGTCTCTCTCTCTCTCTCTCTCTCTCTCTCTCTCTCTCTCTCTCTCTCTCTCTCTCTGTACATGCCAAGTTTGTATGGGATAAGAATAACCAGCCGAAACGATCACACACAAGCAAGTAGACACATTTCTAACTTTAAAACTTTAATAAACGAGAAAAATAGATTAGGCTTGTCCTAAACATCGTTAAAGATGGACGCGTTGTTGTGGTTGTTGTCGTTGTTATTGTTGTTGTTATTTTTGTTGTTGTTGTTGTTGTTGTTGTTGATTATTATGAAGTTTTACCTAGATGTAAGCAATCTGATGTAAATTATTAGAAAAATGCTGCAAGTAACACTCATGCAGTGTTCTGTATTTCGGTAAAAGAGAGGTTTACTTTAAAAGAGCCGTTGTAGGCGAACATTTTATTATGTCGAGATATTTACTTTATTTGCTATATCCTAATTTCAATAAGCTTCACAGACCGGATTTAAAGTTTCCCTAGTCAGACGATTCATTCACCCGTTTCGCAATCGACTACACTTATATATCAATACAGATAATGACGTTGTGAGAAAACAAAATACTGCCTGGAGACACCAACCTGTGACTTTGACTAAGACCTGTTCTGAATCTTCCACTGCAGAGGGAGGGAGAGAAAGACTAATGTTGTCTGCGAACTGCGAGTTGGTTGAGTTGGCGTCCAGTTCTATGAAGAAGGGAACGTTGAAGGTCACCGGAGCACCCTCAGGCTGAAGTGAATAAATTAGTGGGCAATTCCAGTCAAAATGCCAATATCAGTAACGTTGATTACGATGGATGGATGGATGGATGGATGGATGGATGGATGGATGGATGGATGGAGGGAAGGATGGATGGATGGAAGGAAGGATGGATGGATTCGTGGATGGATTCATGGATGGAATCATGGATGGAATGTGGGTATAAGAAGACTTATATACCTATGTCTGTAAATATTACAGGAGTACATTAATGTAGAAGAAAGTAACTTTGGGAGAAGAAGCGAGAATGATGACACACGAAAGACACAATGACTTGTATGAGAAACCATGAGACAGTAGCGAGAAAGGAAAGCGACTGGTGCATAATTATAGTCACCGTCAATTCTAGTGCATATTTATGGTCTTTCTTTGTTTCTTTTTTTTTCATTCTTTCTTTCTTTCTTTCTTTCTTTCCTTCTTTCTCTCTTTTTTTCTTTCTTTCTCTCCCTTTTCTCACTTCTTCTCCCTCGTCTTTACCTTCTTTGATTTGATGTAGACTGTGTATTGATTCTGTGTTATTGGCTCACAGCCCAATAAAAACTTTTAATCTTGAATCTTGAAACTTGTTGAATTCTGAAATGCTTTGACTTTACTGTGCTGTGGTCAGTTTTCGTTGCTTTCAACAGAGGTTGATTGATCCTTCTAATATAAACCACAGCAGGTTGCTATAAAGTCAGAGCCTTTTAGAAACTAGCGTAGTTGACTTGGCATTATGTTGTGGGCTAACCCATTTTTGAAAAACATGTCTAGAATATTTCTTATAGATCTCGGATTTTCTGTAATTTCTGCTCATGTAAAACTCGGCTCACACGTTGGCTTGTTTACATGCTCTGCTCATGTATGATTGCTCGTCGTTTATCAAAATATCCTAGCAATCCCTAGATCACGTGGCGTAATTGAAAATACCTCATTGATTTCAAAGCTTACGTGGGAAGGTATGAGTCAACCAAAAGTACTTTTATGGGAGGTTCACGTGACATGAAAACAAAGCAGACGATGCAGACAACAACATAAAGTTCAAAGGGACGCTCAAGAGCTTAAGTCGCGACGATTTTCAAAGAAGACCATTTTTTTTTTGATAATCCCAATTTGAGAAAGCTCTGTCAAAAACATTTTCGTCATCGAACACGAGTTTGGAAAATCCATTTTGTTGCTGCACAGCTGTTGTGCTAATTCGGACGACAAAACAGTCCCGATCATTTTTTTTTTAAATCGTCACTTCTGTTTACAAATGGGATCTTCTTCCAACGGCACTAAATCCCGGGATTTCTTCCATGATGTACCTTGGTAGGGGTCAGAAGGCCGATGATTAAGAAGGAAAACGTAAAAGTGTGAGAGTCTTTTGACAATAAACTGCGCATGGAAACTGAGAGATGGGAGGAAACTGAAATATGCGCAGAAATTGCCCTTTTTGTAACTGTTTGGGTGATGGATTACATGCATTGTATGAATGTGATTTATTTTCGCAGGAAAGACACAGATTCTTGAAAATGAGATATTATATACACTCCAGTATGTACAAGACTGAAGAGCTCTTTAAGAGTAGACGCAGAAGCATTTTAACGACCCTGGAAAAATAGACTGAAAGAGTACGGTTGAAATTTCACTAAAAATGACCAGTCTAACTTATTAGCTACAAAGGATAGAATTACGTCAAGGTGACCCTAATTCTTGAGCAGTTATGACACTGTATGATATAACAATTTTACAAAAATTATTCCATACATTGCAGAGGATGTTTGCAGTGTGCAGATCTGAGTGCTTAATGGTATGCGAAGAAAAGGAATAACTGTCAATGAAAATAGAACTATGTGCGTTCATTATTTAATTGTTATGTAAGCGACGCCTGTTTGTAAATCTTTATTATCATCTTGTACTGTCCCGTTGCCAATATACATGTTCTGTTGTTCGCCCTAGTACCATAGTTGTAGTCTGTGTTTCAGATAAATACATTTGTTACACTTGTTAATAGCTAGAGACCCTCTCATTTCGATGGCCCTAACCCTGGACAGGAGTTATCATTTATTCACATTGTTGTTTTTTTTTTTTCATAAAATCAAACCGCGTATAATTTTCCTTTTTCCCAACAGTGTCTGAGGAAACACTGCTAGATGCCAATATTTTCACCCTGCCCATACCGCCATTACTTGTGCTTTGCGACGTCAAAAAGCGAGATAGACTAGCAGACAACTGGTCCAGACAGTTTGTGCATGTGTCTTCACCAATCGTCTGCTAGCTTTCTTCGCTTTATGACGTCACGCAGCACGAGTAATGGCGGCATACAGAGAGTTAAAATATTGATATTCCAGCGGTGTTTTGCTACAAAAATTGCATAAGTGGAAGAAAAATGTACACAGTTAAAAGTTTCTGATAAAATAATGTGGATTTTTTTTCAGGCTGTGAAGCAAATATCTATCCCTGTCCCTTTAACTCTAACCCAAGCACATCTTAAGGATCTTTCCAAGCTTTAACAAAATGGACATAGAACGCCTAGTAACTGCTGTGACGAAATATCTGTTGGATAGATCATGTCGGCATTTGGTGACAGCTGCAAGTCCGTAGAGCAGGTAAACAAGACCTGAAATAGGACTACATAAATTCACGCCCACTGTGTGAGTTCACGTGACTGTAACCTGTCTTCGATTTCTGAACAGATGGGATGGGATTTACATAATATATTTGGCTCCGTAAGATTGCTGCATTCCTTATAAAAAATAGTCACATTCAGCTTTCAAGATATTGTTTGAGTGCCATGCAGTACAATTTACATAACTGATAATAATCGTTGTTATATTGACTTCATATGACATTCTATCCGGACACGCAAGAAACTAGTGGTACATGATAATAATACTAATAATGAATATAATAATAATAATAACTTTTACCTATAAGTGCTTTTTCACTAATACTCAAAGGCTTTTAAGAATCACGTACATGACATACAAAGAGATAGGCTGTGTGTTACTGCTGGTCTACACGTTCGCAGTAATTACTTTGACGGTAAGATTTGTCTTAGAAGGTGTCAACTTAAATAAGGTGGTTTTTTTTTTTGTAAATGCCAAAAGTAGAGTTGTTCATGGCTGTTAAGTGAAACGAGAAAACCGCTCAATTCCGTTTATCCAATACATGTCACGTTGATAGTGATAATAAAGAGCAAGACCACATGACTGGCCCAGGTGATCAATATGATCAGCAGTCAACCAATCAACCAATTCAGCAACTACGTGTTCCTCCATCCACCAGTGAATCGCTCACCCAGTAAACACAAACATAAAAATGCAAATGTGCGCGCGCAATCACTGCATAATCAACCAACCAACCAATCACCCAACCAACCAACCAACCAACCAACCAACTGACCAACCAACCAACCAACCAACCAACCAACCAACCAACCAACCAACCAACCAACCAACCAACCAACCACGCATCTACTGACCGACCACATACCCCTCCACCCGACCAACCCAGCCACCCACACACCAACCAAACAGTCAACCAACCCAACCACCCGTCAAAAAAAATTCCACCCATTTACTCACACCCCGACTGAGTCAACAGCCTACTCACTCGAACAATGATCTGTCTCTGCACTCCATCTGCCGCTACATAGGTCTGGGCTGTCACCTCAATTTTCACCACTCCGATAGCTACCAGCTCGATAGGGAAGTACACCACCCCCTGTTTATCCGCTCTCACCTGTATATACAGACAGAGAACACATGATGAATCACTAAGCACTGTTTATTCCGATTAATTGCAATGTGGATAATAAAAAATCCTGGTTAATCGCAATTCAAATAATAGCAACCTCAAACCGGATAATCACAAATTCGACTTAATCCACATAATGACTTGCTTATGTTTCTAGTTATAATAGGCGTTGGATAATCGCAGCTCCTTTAAATTACATTAAATTACATTTTGTGTGTGTGCTCCCGAGGAGTTGCGATTAAGCAGAGTGAAAATAACTATCCGCCAAAAATGAATTGTTTCGATTATTCATAATGTTTCAAAGAGCTTACAATTAGTAAACGATTATTTCTAGTCACCACTCCTTTGTCGATTCCTCCTCAGTCCACCTGTCTGTAAAATGGGTACCTAGCTACTGGCAGTGAAGAATCTTGTCAAAGTGCTAAAAATTAATACCTTTGACTGGTAACGACACTCTATAATTCCCAGGGAGTTATGAAAGTCCTAGACCTTTAAGTCGCATAAGCAGGCATTTACGTAACTCCTAGACTTCAAACCACATAAATTGTGAGCTTGCGCGTTAACGAGCGGTTTCTTAATAATCTCACGAACTCTGCTCGTTGAACGCCAGAAAGAATGCATTTAGCACCAATGCAGAAATATAATTCTTACGATGGCAAGAGATCCCATCGTCAATGCGCAAGCTCTCAAAACAAAACCACTGTTAATAATAATGCGGTTTATAAGTCTCGTATCCAGGCTAAGGCCCACTCACGCAACTTCATACTGTTATTAATCTCAGCAGGCCAGGTCACTCTAAGATTTTCTGAACTCCCTGGGGAGTATACAGTGAAGCTGCCATTTGCAGGCGCTGATCACTAGAATTCTGAGAACATCTTCCACTGCCTATATCCAGGTATCCATTTACAGACAGGTGGGCTGAGGAAAATTGAATGAAATGATTTCCCAAGGCAATTACAACATGACCGTGGTCGGAAATCGAACCCAAGACTTTTAGATCATGAGTCCAACGCCGCAACCAGTCGGCCACTCTTAGTGTAATTTATGTTAGAAGATCTATCTCAGTACGCACGTGAATGACTTGGACTTGATCACCAGAGACACGCTTCTCTGTTTTTTCATTGAACTCGTCCACGGTGATCTTGATGGAGTAGAAACTGCTAGAACATTTCAAGGTCACGGTCACCTGTAGGCAATAGAATTCACCACTTTACTGGGAGCTTGGGGAGTTGTGGGGAGGGGGATGCAAAAGGTCACCTGGCTTGGTGGACCTATGACCTTTTGAAGTGAGTTAATCAAACCGTTTCGTGTTACAAGACCATTTATCACCCTAATGGACCATTCTGAAGTATTCAGCTCCAAAGAAGCTCACTTCCGGTTCAAGGAAAATGGAAGTGTGATTGTGTCATCAAATTTTGCTTCCTCGAATAAAAGATGCATCAGCCAATAAAAGCTAGAGTTAGTAGCAGACCATAATAAGCCTATCAGATCTCTGACAAGGGAAAGTGGAAAGCGGAAATAATGGTTGCTGGAGTTGTGGCTTGTCATGCCCGAATGACTGTGCACGCATACACCGACAGTGGCCCACAATTACCAGAATGCAAAATGAATTTTTGTCTCACTTTCGGAAAGCTATTAACCAATGGGGCGCAACATAAAGATTAAAGCTGTTTGCGAGTGGTTTCCTGGGTCTAGCAGGACCATTCAGGCTCACTTTCACCATGCTGTGTTGCAGCGACGCCTTTCGGCATCTCCTCACAATTCCATCTTCCCCGTTCTTCACCTCTACTCCGTTACATAAACTGCTGGACATTTTATTCTCAAAGTCATTTAGAAAAGTAGTAAAACTCATACAGCTCATCTCCATTCCTTGAAAAAGTCGAAGATTACAAGAATATGACTTTGCAAAACACATGTGCAGGATGATGATGAAGATAAGGGTGATCATGATGACGATGATGATGATGATGATGATGATGATGATGATGATCACGATGATGATGAGGAGGGTGATGATGATGCTGATGACGATGATAATGTCTATTGATAAAGGCCTTAGAGCCGGAACGTTTAAATGTCATTTTCGATCTTAATTCTTTACTACATTTTTAATAAATTCCCTGAATTAAGGTTCAGCTTTTAATTTTTCTCAGTTTTAAACGATGATAATGATGATGATGATGGCAATGATGATGATGATTGCAATGATGACGATGATGACTATGATCATGATGATGATGGCGATGATGATGATAACGATGATCATGATGATGATGATGACGATGACGATGACGATGACGATGATAATGATGACCATGATGATGATGACAATGATGATGATAACGATGATGACAATGATGACGATGATGATGATGATGATGATGACATGAAAATGGCGGTAATGATAATGATGATATCTATCGGCTGAAGGTACATTCTTACATCAGCATCATCGGGCAAGTAGTTGAAGACTGTGGCTTGGATAACAGCTTGCTCACCACGGACAGCCTTGTCTGGATACTTCAGACTCACGAAGAACGGGCGGAATACTTGCAACTGAAGATAAATAAGATAAGATGAGCTAAGATTAAATAAGATAAGGAAAGATAACATGAGATCGGACGAGATAAGATCAGATAAATTTGGGTTGGTTGGTTGGTTGGTTGGTTGGTTGGTTGGTTGGTTGGTTGGTTGGCTGGCTGAGGTATTTTGGCGTGCTCTATGGCAATGAATATCATGACTAAAGAAGTTAAAGATATGATGAAACAAGCACACCCTCTTTTAATCTACACTAACATTAAAGGACACACACACACACACACACACACACACACACACACACACACACACACACACACACACACAGAGAGAGAGAGAGAGAGAGAGAGAGAGAGAGAGAGAGAGAGAACAAGATTCCAAAATCAGCTCTCACCTTGATTACACTAACTACACCTAGCACTTTGTCACCTCCACTCCATCACCACAACCACTGCAACCACCACCACCATCACCACCACCACCACCACCACTAAAAACAACGCTACCTTACCTTGGTCGTTGTTGGAGCCACACTTAACCAACTAGTGGGATAAGTAGCAAAACCACTTATCACTACACCATCATCACCGTTACCAGCAGCAACGCCATCTTACCTTAGCAGTTGTTGGAGCCACACCTAACCCTTTAGTAGGGTGAGTAGCAAAGGCACTGGCCACCCAAGACGTAATGGTGTCTGGAACGACGGTCTCAATATAGGCGTTGCCATCCTCACTGGTGAGATCAGAGAAAGACAATTCCACCAAAAATGCCATGTCATTTACGCTAATATTCTAAATGATATAGACCATATCTTTGCTCTATTGCAAGTAGTTTCGATTTATATAAAGAATGTATTATATCATGTTAGAAACAATCTGGTTGCCTATAAAGTCGAAGCTTTTTGGGGAAATTTGCGTAACTGGAGTGGTATTCTGCTGGACTAGCCCAAAACAAACACTATTATTGTCACTGTGGTAATTGCTGCTGCTGCTGCTGTTGTTGTTGTTGTTGTTGTTGTTGTTGTTTTTGTTGTTGTTGAAGTAATAATACTAACATTAGTATTAGAATTATGATCACAAGAGCTTCCCGGAATAAAAAAAAATCCACTTACACGCACGCACTTGGACAGTGAGTTCTGACACCACTCCTACACACCCACATAGCCACATCAGCACCCACACCTACACAAGCACACCCACATCTGCCACCACACCTACACAAGCACCCCCCTCCCNCCCCTGGTCTGTCCCCCGCCATACTCCCCCCACTACCTACACACCCGCACCTAACACCTGCATCCCACCCGCTCATCCGCACCCACCCACACCACATACACCTCATCCGCACCCACCCACACCTACACACCCATATGCGCACCCACCACGCATCCATTCACCCACGTTCTCCCACCTGGTGATAGTGGTAGACTGCCACAGCCAACCCTCCGGGAAGAACTTCCGGACTCTCTCCACCTCCTTCAGACTGGGCGTGCCTCCCGAGGGTGCGCCAGGGGAACTTGGGCTACCGGGTGCCGAAGGGGATCCAGGCCAAGCAGGTGACCCGGGGGTTGCAGGAGATCCTTCGTAAGAAGGTGATGTGGGATAACTCGGACTTTGGGGATAGGCTAGGAATAAAACGTTACAGAGTAAATGCAGCAGGGTTGGGCAGAACTGAGAGCATAATGAACGTAGTTCGTGAACTTCAGTTCAATTCATGTGAAGTTGATCTGAGCGTAAAAGCTATTTTGAACGAAATTATCTGGATCTGAACTATAGCTATTTCGGATGATGATCTGGAATTTAATATCTTATCTAAATTTCAGTTCAGTTCATATCTTCTTCGAAAATCAGGACCGAACACCAATTTCAAAAACAACTGGTTATAACTGGTCTGAGCTGAAAACTACTCAGGGTTCATATAAATGAGCTAAACTTGATCTTAGGGCTATTTTTCCTTAGTGAACTGAACTTGATGTGAACTGACTTTTTTTTTTTGGTGAACTTGTCCAAGCCTGAAAGGCAGGTTACTGCGACAGGCTCTGCTTATGCTAAGGGTCACTCATTTAACCTTTCGTTATCCTGATGCCGATCTAGCGAATGCACACAGAAGTTGAAAAACTGTGCTATAGCTTTCCTGCACCAAGCTCAGCATAGGCTACAGGGGAGTCCGATGAGTGACTCCTACCGCATACAGAGCCCCAGTACAGCGAGTTGCCTTTAGTCACCTCACTTTTCTAAAGTGTTCTATATCCACTTTGCAAATTCTGGGGTTTGACCCCAGAGAGTGTGTGAGAGTGTGTGAGTCTGTGTCTGGCATCACTGTAACAAAGAAAAATTTCCCCACGGGGATAAATATCTTATCATATCTTATCTTATCTTATCTTATCTTATTTTATCTTATTTTATCTTATCTTATCTTATCTTATCTTATCGTATCGTATCTTATCTTATCTTATCTTATCTTGCTCCTGGTCCGTTGGGTAAGTCCCAAGATGTTGCCCTTAATTCATGCATAAATCTAAATCTTAACGTAAAGCATACACAGGCTGCTTGATACTAGCACCGCCTACATCTGACTGCGTGACTTCCTACATGTGCATATTTGCAGGACACTCACCACTGGAGCTTGGTACAAAGTTAGGGACAGGATTGGAAAAAGAGAAAGCACACATGAGAGAATTCCTAGGCTATAGTAACGTCTAGAAACTGTTCTAAATTTGCTGTTGTTGTTTTGTTTTTCCTCAACCTTATATCTAATCTTGCCTTTAATCCTAAACCAACCTCTAATTCTAAACTAGAGTTTTCTAAAACACACGTGTTTTGCCGCCAAAATTTGACAAAGCAATGGCATGTGCAAAATGCAGCTATCTACTGGCAAGAGATCCCATCGCTAACGCGCAAGCCCTCAACTATTATAGCTGAACCATAGTATAGAATTATCCTTACATGGAGAGGAAAAGCTCAAATCTGTCAGCACGTTCAGTCCTAGACTCTGAAATTTTGATTAATCAATCAATCATCAATTAGTTAGTTGATCAATCATCTTGTCAGTCAGTTGATCAGTCAATCAGTCAGTTGATAAATTAGTCGTTCAGTTGATCAATCAATCAGTCAGTCAGTTCATCAATCAGTCAGTCAGTCAATCAGTCGGTTAAGTTATCATGTCAAATAATTTATTTATCCACTCATTTGTCAATTCATCCTTTCCTCAACCAGTAACCTTTCCGTTCACTCACTCACTCACTCACTCACTCACTCACTCACTCACTCACTCACTCACTCACTCACTCACCCACGCATCCACCCACTCACTCACTCACTCACTCACTCACTCACTCACTCACCCATCCACCCACCATTCTGACACCACACCCAGATTAAAACAAGTTCTACCGTCTACGTACACTGAACATGTAACTAAAGCTTCTGGAACTAATGGCAAGTGGGAACTCATCACTGTCAGGTCTGGCACCGTTGTCGAACTTGGTCACAGATTCTTGTACCTGGCAATGAAAACCAACAAGATGGTCAAACTCCTTCATTCCATGGTCCTGATATTAACAATAGACCTTTCTTAATTAGCTAGGGTCTTCACGTGAGTCTCGAGCTATTTTCGGGTCGGGACAGAGTGGTAATTTCCGGTTTACCTTGTGTCAGTATAATGGAAGCGAGAAATCTTTATATCTGGCGATAAGACAGACATTTTTGGATATGTATACATATTGCAATTGCGCAACTTAAGATCGGGGAAGAGAAATATTATCAAAGAATTGCTCTATTGCCATGCCCTATGTCCTGAAACACTCGTAAAATGATTTTAATAAGTTTAGCTCCACTCGGTAAAAACTACCTGGCAAGAAATTTATTTGCACCATGTGGCTGCAATTCCTATGTTGCCAGTTTGCCCTGTTTCATATCAATTCACCTGAAACAGTTTTCTGGGGTCCCTACTCATATTAGCAATTTACTGACACTTCATCGTAAGCAATATTGTGTAACGCAAGGTCTTTTAATCGATCAGAGCTAGCCTCGCATCACGAAGCGTAGCAGTTTCTAGCCATGTTTACTGGTCCCCGGAAGTGAGTGTACCACCCGGCCTGCTCATGAATATTCCATGAGAAAGGTCTATGGTGGATACTTTCTATCAGTTTTCAAGTTTTCTCAATATGACATCTATGCTGTGTGGTTCAATTATGTGATTTACAAAGTAACATACAACAGCAACAACCAGCACCACAACAACAATAACAAAAGTGCTTCATTTTTCAGCAGGTTGTGAAAGTTATCCTAGTTTAACCTAAAAATCCACCTATACTGGGACCAGGAGGAAGAACTAATGATAATATGATATATTAATAATAATAATATAATATGATATATTAATAATAATAATGATCATGATAAGAGGTTATACACCTCATATCCAGACATTGTCCGCTCACGCCACTTCACAATATAATTATTTGTACGGATTTTGACATTCAAGGACGTTTTCAGTTCCCTGATGAGCTTACACTGTCATTTACAAGCGGTGATGACTAACAGCTTGACAGTATCTTCACTGCCTATAGCCAGGTACCCGTGATAAAGACATGTGGACTGAAGATAATGTAAATGAAAAAAAAATTCTCACAGCACTTACAATACGACCATGGCGGGAATCAAACCCATGACCTTTAAATCTTGAGTCCAACACCGCAACTATTCGGCTACGCTGCTCGACATTTTTTCCTTACCTTCTCGGCTGTGATGTCATTTCCGGACTTGAGCAGCAACACACTCATGTCTGTGACTAAGATGAAAAAGTCAGATCCTGTGAGTGCCTTCAAATTGACTGTGATATTCTGGTGTGGTTCTGACTCGTTCCTGCTGAAGGATATTCCCACCTGTGGAGATCAAGTTATACACTTCAAAACATAGACAACGGTTAAAACGAAAACTGTTAAAGCGAATATCCGCTAAAACGAAAGAAACCCTCTTTTGTTTTCCTCTTTAGGCTTCTCTGTGTAAACCGAATATTAAAAAAAAACAACCGATTACAAGTCTATGATCCTTCGAATTTTAGTTTTAATCCTTATCTACTATAACAAATCGTTTCGTAGCCAATTAAAATAGTGAGTTTGCGTTCGCGAGACGGTCACCATGCCGATAACGGTAGCAGCGGTCAGAGGCTCCGCCTCCCGGCGTATCGTCGTGCTTATCGTTCGTTCGCGCCAAGAGCTTGCGCCGACCGTGCCGCAAGCAGCTGTGTAGTTCCGGGCCAGTGGTTCCTTTGTCCTGCCTGATGAGCTAATAGTACCATTAGCTGTGTCGTTGCGCAAGAGTGGTTCCTTGTCCTTTTTTAGCCTGGGGTTCGACTGATGAGCTTGATTCGAATGGAAGATAAGATGCAATTGTGTAATTACAGTGAAAAAAATAACAGGACTTGCACTAGTTTGATCAGATTCTTGTTAAATGAAGTCCATTGTTTACAATAAAGATGCATACGATGATAGATGATGTACCTGTTCCAGAATCCTCTTATGTTATAACTAATATAACCATGCCTGTTTCCACTGAAGGCCTACTTGCGAGTAGTGATAGAATAGACTAGATATAATATCTATACATATATATTTTTTAAAACAAATGTTGCCACTAATGCCACACAGACTAGTCAGTGCTTTATTCTGATTTTTTAAAAGATGCATTCTACTAATAAGAAGCACTAGATCTAAACACTTTCTTTTTAACAGATGTTCCACAAAGTGTCACCAGAGCTTCTAATGCTGTTCTTAGACAGTCTTGAGGATGATGATTTGGACGACATCCTGCTACTGAATTGTGGGGACCAAAACTTGAGAATGAAAGAGAATGCATTGCCTTAATAAGGCCAGATCTCTTTCTTCACTGAATTTTATTCTTGCTGCCATTATTCTGAAATATAAAAATTGATCTCATTAGTTCTGGAGGAAAGAGTTTACACAGACACATCACAGACTTTGTACTGGATTCATGCGTTGACCATCAAAACTTCACAGAAAAAATCTCTCAAAACATACAAACTGCACAAATATAATTAAGAGATAGTGGAATATACATGTTTAATGGTATAAATAATACATATTTGTAGTCATGCCCTCTTCTTAACACAGTTAAATACCAGTAGGCTTGTTTGGCTACTTCCAGCATTACATCTAGAAAGTAGGTCAAAATGGCTATGACAGACTAAGATTTCGTGGGATTTGGGGTGTCCATTCTAACCGATACCTACCCGTTATCTTATCATACAAACACAAAAAAACTATACATCATGAATCTATAACATACTATTTACTAGAAAAGCTCATAATATTCGTAAGAAACACTTTTTTAAAATTAATTACCTTGCTTATTGTTCACGACGATAGCAGGCTTGTCTAACCGTCCTCCAACAGCTATGGGACCGAAAGGGTGTAAACAAACGATAGGCTTTGCACA
>JAWQUT010000147.1:200682-213476 GCA_033807755.1 Ellobium chinense | reverse complement strand
CCCCCCCCGCTCACCAATATTACTGACTGCACAATCAATTGATGGGGGAAAAGCTAAAATATATTATATGCCTTTGACAGCCACTTAAAAAAAAGAAAGTTTCAGAGCAAGACTAACTTATCAATATAACATGTGAACCAGGTTTCTTTGTAACGTAATAAATACAAATAGTATGAACGAAGGGCCGACACCGATTACTTTATTTTGAGCTATGAGTTTACATGGTTTTATAATAAAATACGCCTCTCTGATAACGGGTTGATTTGGTGGTAAAATGTTCCGCTAAAGAGGGTCATAAAACAAAAATGTGCACCAAAAACTGGTGCATAGGGTCAGAAATTGAGTGAGTAAGCCTTTCCAAACTCATGACAGTGTTTGACTGGTGGTCATTTAATTACCATCAATAATAACACTTGAAATTGTCTTTACATATTATATGCAGAGCTTATTGAAGACTAGCATGGACACTCATTCTATGATTGGGACATAAGATATCTGGAAAAAAAAAAGAATCCGTGCTACATGAAGCTCTCTGCATTATCTGTATGGCGCAATAGCAATCTAGTGAGAACGCAACAGTCTTGTTTTGTTTGTTTTCCGTCTTCTGTAAAATTGTGAGTTTGGAATACACGGCCATTTTCAGTAAAACGCTAGATTTATAGCGGGGGTACGTGTGGTTTTTGTTTGGTTTTTTTTCTGTGCGTCAGTCTCGCGGAAAAAAAATGAGCAGAGATTTTAGACGTTAGTTGGAAAATGTGGAATCTACTGTGGTAAACCGGAAGTAGGAGATCAGCAAAATAACAGCAAATTCTACGATTTTAAATTTGTTAGTGGAACTTTTATCAATGGCCTCGTATCGGAGGGGGTATATTTAAAGAATCAGTTGTGATATGTATGTTAATAAATGAGGCAAAGATAGAAGTAGAGCAAACACCTTTCGTAAGTCGGCGCACTCCTTTCTAGCCCTTCCGCATCAACCGCAATCATGTTTGGCTTGCATAGGAATTGATACTTCCGTTGCTTAGAATTACCGAGGGACGGCCTATAGAGCACAAGGAATGCCCCTCTTGTTAACCCGAGGGGATCAAATAAATTAGCCCAGTTTAAAAGAAATATGAAAAGTCTTACCGTAATTAAAAACTCCAGAGGCGGACTTCAGAGTAGACACGTCATACTTTCTGGTGGTATAGTTATACATGTAACTCATAAGGTTTGCCTCCACCGTCACACCGGTGCCGTTCAGGATGTCTACCGAGATGTCATAGGTGGATCCACGTAAAACACGTGAAGGGGACGTAAAGAAGTACGTGCCACCTGAGCCCCTGAAATGGGATTATTAATAATAATGCGGTTTATAAGTCTCGTATCCAGGCTACTGCCCGCTCACACGATTTCATACGCTATTACCCCGGAAGGCCAGATCACTCTAGTGCTGTTTCAACTCCCTGGGGGAATACAGTTGCTCTGTACTTTGGAGATGTTGATCACAAACATTCTGACACTTTTCACTTCCTACATCTAGGTACAGTCAGGTGGACAGAAAAATGTGGACGGAATGCTTTCCCAAGGCACTTACAACATGACCATGGTCGGGAATCGAACCCACGATCTTTATATCTTGAGTTCAACACCGCAACCATTCGGCCACGCTGCTCCACACAGAACTCTTAAATACGCCAAGCCACCTCACTGTCGTCCGATAGACTTTACTTTCTGCTTTAAAGCCACCCATTTTGGCAAAAATATGTCTATTTAATCATCGTGAAACAAATGCTTACTCACTCCCACCCCCTGCCCCACCTGTAATCAGCAACTTGTGTTTAACCCTGCATTTGCAATTAAATTAAATTGATAATAATTGTGGTGTAGGTTTATTGTTTCAGTTTGATATCACGTTTAAATAGTTTAATAGAAGGACTGGAATGAGTATACAGTAACTAAAAGACCCAAAGGCGTGAATTTGTGCATTCTAGAATGACAAGAGTTGGGCATCCTACTCAAAGGAACTGACGGAGAGATAAACAAATCCCTTTCATGTCAGGTACAACGTCACTCCATCCATGTGTCAAGTAAACTGCGTCACCAATGACATAACATTCTTATGGGGACGTATAATTATCGTAAAGGGAGATCATTTGCACCGTCTTTACACTGACAGAGTTACTGGACCCATTGCATTCATAGGTATCACATCTTTACTCCCGGTGGTATAAAAATATGTGAAGAACCGAAGCAAATCTAAAGTAATGATTCAGAATATTGCTCTAACCATGAATGAGAGTAAAAGGAATGCTTATCAGTATTTCTGTACGGTGATAATGACCAAAACTCTCACTGATCACCTGAGCCTCGCAGGGGCCTCGCAATGAGTATTTCCGTCCAAACTCGCCTGTGATGCTTGCACACTCGCATTACTATTGGAACCACCTGGTTACTCGTAGGAATGATATATTTTTCAAGTCATTTTTTTTGGTCCTTTTCCCAAGGACCTAATGACCTCAGCTGTGGCTTCTTCTTTTGCATTTATCAGTTCTCTGGCCAGTTTATGTTAAATTAAAGCAGCAATATTTCAGGACAAGAGTTGGAAAGAGATGGGGCCTGGAGCTGGCATTTGGCCTTGGAAAATAGCCTGGGGCCCCAGCTGGGTTTTCATGAGGATGGGTCAAGTGAAGAGAGACACCAAAAAAAACAACAAAAAAACTTGACTCGTCCTGGGTTAGTAAAAAGTAATTTATATTGTTAGCTCAGATGCTTATCTCAATTACTGATCACTGGGAATGGCGAAAGAAAATTGGGATTGGAGTGATAGCAGTAGACAATACATAGTAGTAATAGTAAAAGGATTTGCGCGTTTGTAAACTGATTAGTCAATCAACCACGCTCGGCATAGATCGAAGCACTTATGCTTGGTGCAACCTCGTGATGAGTGCTTAGATCTAAACCTCGGCTGGGATCACTCCATTAAGGGGTTCAACTACAGGAATTTCCAAATTCCATAGCTTTAAATTTGTCTGCATGGAACTTTTTGATAACACTGAGTATGATAAGAAATGAAAATTATTAGGTCTCCATCTCTTAAAAAAAAAAATTGGTTGCCATGGAAACGGTGGCCATATTGAAAAATAACCATATATCAAAAGGTCTCAAAATTTCCAAAGATATGAAAAATTTTGGTGAAATAATTGTGGATACTACATATTTAGATGTACCTCTAGGTAATAAAGTAGTTTTTTTAAAGTTTTTCCCTTAAAACAATCGATTTTCAGGAGTTTGAAATTTTGATAGTTAAAAATATAACATTTTTGCGCACAATAGTACATTAAAACGTTTATAGGAATAAAATGATACTAAATTTAGGAGTATAAACTACTTTATTACCTAGAAGTATCATAGCTTATATTCCATGCCAAATTTCAAGTCTGTAGAGGCAATAGTATTTGAGATTTTGAAATTCTAATGTCTTCAGCGATGTAAAAAATGCACATTTCAAGAAAATCATCAATAAAGTTGTATTTATGTATTTATACAAAACAGCATCACATTTAGACATTTTCCTTTTAGTTTTACAGCTTATAGATGTAAAAAAATCGATTCTCAGATAATTCAAATAGTTTAAAACGATGAGACCTAAAGTTCAACATTTTCAAGCCAAATCAACTATTTTGTCTCCCACTGAACCCCTTAAACGAAAACACCGACGGGGATTCCCCATACATTAAGACTTACCCGCTAACTCCGGAGATGAGCCAGATAGAAAGAACAATCACAGTGACTGGAAACATGGTGGATGTGACCTACTGCTGAAACAGAGGGAGAAACAAAGGAAAATCAGCCATACACAAATTTTGGGATATAAAAAGGTTTTTGTGTGTTTGTTTGTTTGTTGGTTGGTTTGTTTGTTGGTTGGTGGGTTGGTTGGTTGGTTGGTTGGTTGGTTGGTTGGTTGGTTGGTTTTATGTTTTAAAATTTGATTTTATTTTTCGATTTTTTGTTTACTTTCTTCAATTCTTTTTTTAACGTTGTGTGTGTGTGTGTGTGTGTGTGTGTGTGTGTGTGTGCGCGCGCGCCATAGAGACTTAAGTATTTCAATTAGTAAAATCCTTTCGCCGACAACACATGTTTCAAGTACTTTAGGCATGCTTACGATTCGGATTCTAATATAAGAAACTCAGTGTTTTAAGTAAACCGATTTTAGAATGTGAATGTGATTAGCATTTATCTGCCTCAAATACTCAGCACTGGTTATTATACAGTATATATCTGTAAAATGGGATTTCTATGTTACTGTCTCTAGCATACCAGCTCTAATAAATACGTGAGGTAATTCAATATTAAAATTTCATGTATCTTTCTCTTTTCTAATCCCCCTTACTACAGTCCTTCAAGGCAAAATCTATTCAGTCCACAACTCTGTGTTGGGGAGATGAGGGGTGTCCACACCTCGAACCCCCTCCCCCTCCCCAGCCCATAAAAACCGTAAGGCAGACGAACAAACAAATGTAAAGTACTCTTAATAAAATGTTTTCGATTACTCTATTGTCGGCGAGTAAGTGAATTGCATTCTGCTATAAAAATCTCCTCTTGCGTCATATTGGCGAAACCCCAGTCCGAAACAAATAGGCGGTAAGCTTGGTACAAGTCCACTTAATGAACAAACTAATATGTTTATACGGTATTCGATCAAAAAATATGCATCTTGCGACTTGTGTGAAACATTGACATAGCTACAGGGTGTTTCAGTTTGAAAAAAAAAATACTTCAACTTCTTTTCAGAGAGGCTCGCTAGAAACTTGCGTACGTTATTGTGTGTGTGTGTGTTTTTTTTTTTTTGTATGTTCTGCATTGGTTAGAATGTTAACATATTGCTGAAATGACTAGCACAACAGTGATTTAAACAAAAAAAATACTGTTTTGCCTTCATGGAAGACAATATGACGCATCCACATTATGGTAGAGTTCATTCGTTTCAAAAGTGAGTAGTCTTTTGAAGCTCAATGATTATCATGTATGGTTTTTAAAATAGATTTTCTTGGTCACGTGTTACACAAAAAGCAGTTTCCACCAAACAAACTCCCACTTGGATCAATTTTTCTAAGCTGAAACATGAAAAAATGCTAAAGTTTTATCGACATATTGAGGGGGAAAGCTGTAGTGGTGTTTTGTTGTTGTTGTTGTTGTTGTTGTTGTTGTTGTTGTTGTTGTTGTTGTTGTTGTTGTTCTTTATTTATTATTATTATTTTCTAAAACACCCGGTACGCTCGAACGAATCAATTACATTCTTCTAAAAGAATATTTTTGCGTGAGTTCGGATTATTACTACCACTTATGCCTATCGGCAAGCTACATCTGCATTAATTCTTCTTCAAAAAGAGCGTGACGCAAAAAAGAAAACAGTAAAACCTCTCTTTTTTAGGTTATTTGAGAATAATCAATCAATATTTTTTTTCTAATTTTACATCTGTAAACGTCATGATATGAAGCGCAATTATAGAGGAACGTGCTCTGAAATTAATTACTTTATTCTCGTCTGTTACGAACTGAGCTCAGATCATTGTGCAATACGATATTATATCAGGACTTCCATTGAATGAAATGATTCAGAGATTTAAAGAGACATTTTAACGGAAGGAAGATACACAGCAAATCAACATAAACGATATGTTTACGACATTTACGGTCAACCCAAAACTGTTTACATAAACAGATGAAGTGTAGACAAAAATGGGCTGGAGGCCTGCTGAGCGACAGTGCAAGTGTGTGTGTTAGAGAAGAGAGCATGGAAAGATTCCTTTTTCTTTTATTTCCACTTCATGGAGCCCTTGTCGACTTTAATCAGCCTTGACAAAGGATTTTTTAAGACATGTTTGTTGAACTATTTATTTAAAAAAGGCATTTTCCTTTGATCTGTTCTTCTCGATCGAGCACGTTGGATCGGTCAGAGTATGATCACCAACTTCAGTTTAGACATTTTATGTTTTCTACGGTTTCTTCCGGTCTTAATTTCAGAACTCATGATAGTTTTTAATTAATGAAAATCGTAAGGAGAATTAATTTACACCAAAACGAGCACCACAAGCTTTTAAGAATTCCACATAATGGTGATCAACGTCAAGGTTTTCTTAAAAACTCTCTTTTGGGCAAAAACGGAGAGCTCACTTCTGTGTCTTTGTGGCCGTGTATCTTAACTGGAGTAAACTCATCAATATTAAGCCCCGCGTTTACGTCTTTCAGAACATAAACATAAGTAAACACATGTAATTTAGGATAATGACTCATCTGGTGGTATTCATTTTGGAGGACTTACAGAAAGCCAATTCATGAACGAGCTACAGAATCGCTGAAACCACGGAAAGCCTCCCATTGGACGCTATTTTGTCTCCTTCAGTTTAAAACTCGGATCGAGAACACAAGTTTGTGGATACCATTTAGATAACACAATTGTTCAGCGAGCAGCTTTGAATTGTTTTTGTATTATTATTATTATTATTACTACTACTACTACTACTACTACTACTACTACTACTACTAGACTAAAGGCAAGTCGTTGCGACAGGGTCCCGCATGCGCTAGAGTCTCTCATTTCGTTTTCCCTTAACCTGATGCCGATCTTGCATGTGCAGACAGAAGTTGAAAACAGTTGTTTTGTTTTTCACCACCAAGCATCAGGTTACAATAAAGCCAAAATGAGTTACCCCTGATGCAAGCAGGGCCTTATACGAGTACACAATAAGCGGCTCTTATTCTAGAAATGTCTAAGGAAAGATGACTTGTTGCACTGTAGTATGTCATATCATTGTATATGTGAAAATTATTATTGTCACATATAACATTGGTATATAATGGGAAATAATAAAAAGTTGTAAAGAATATTTAGAGCAAAGAACAAAACCTAATGACTAAGGAGATATATTCAAGGCTGTGAGAAAGTATGAACGATTGGGAAGCAGACGTAGCACTGGAAAAAATGACTGTTGTGGTCGCGCAGAAAACGGAAGCCAAGCAGAAGCAGCCAGCTCGTTGGGAAGATCAGACGAACAAACAGTCAGAGATTAACGAGAACAGTGACCCTGTAGACTCAAGCGATTGTTAGAACAGGAGGTAGACCATGTATGGGAATGTCCCTAGAGGGATAATGTAGGTGCCAGAAACAAGAAATTAACAAGTGATTATGACTAGTACCGACATCTATTATTTGATAAGGCTTTGTATGCCTTTACAGTGAATTTTGGATGCATGGCATAAGCCTACTTAAGGCAGACAACAACCTTTAATCTCAGACCAAGGGATGCAACGCAACTTCTATTTCAGCATATTTAAAACAACTTCACTGCCGGCTATACTATACGAAATTTTACAAAGAATGGTTAGTTCTTGATTTGATATGAAGCCTCTCTAAATAGAAAAACTGAGG
Organism: Ellobium chinense; assembly: GCA_033807755.1. NCBI lineage: Eukaryota > Metazoa > Mollusca > Gastropoda > Ellobiida > Ellobiidae > Ellobium > Ellobium chinense. The sequence continues at coordinate 206,065 of JAWQUT010000147.1, read as the reverse complement.
CCGCTACGCAGTTCGACACATAGGGATTGAGGAAAACGGTGGCAGGTCAGATTTCATGGATATAGATGGCTTTGCAACGACATGCAAAGGCCTTACATGAAGTCATCTCCTTAGCTTTATTTTAATATGATTCTGTTAAATTTTTTAAAAAAATACAGACTAACCACAAGTTTTGAAGCACACTGCAGCAGAGTTGCCTGGACTGAAGATATTCACCACAAGTTTGGAAGCACTTGCAATAAAGTATAGCCCTGAAAATGGGCCAGCAAATCCTAAAGGATGTAGATCTACACCCTTGTTGAAAACAGCTTGATTTCTCAAGCCTTCCTTGGCACAGAGCTGCAGGCTTTTTATACCTGAGTAGGCAAGTGTTTATTTCATATTTCATCGACTGCCTCCGCATCAATGGAACTTAAAAAAAAAGCGGGTTTATCTGACGATTTTTGCGCTGATAAGCTCACTTAGTAATTTGTTTATGTATATAATCCTTATCGATCGCAATCATGACCAATCTTGCCACATGAAGGGATTTTCCCGGACAGTAGGGTAAATGGCTTCACGAAAAATCAATTTCCCCCACGTAGGACAATATGGCTTTTTGTAAGTTGTCGAAGAAAAATCGAGAAATGTAGACAAGAGTTGGTAAAATTCCTGGTTTTATTTTTCTTTAACTATAACATTATGGGATTTTTAATGCTAAATTTGCTTCAACAACGTAAAATGTAGAGAAAAATAACTCTCCCTGTGTGAGGAAAGCACATGACCAGAGTGGCAACACGGACCATGACAGTTAGAAATTCATCTTTATGCCTAGACTATTGTTCAGACAAGAAAGTGCAAAGACCTTTGAGTTTATGCCGTAAACATGTTTTGAACCGGATGTGCCCTACCTATTTAAGGCAGTATTATTTGGTGTGAAGTGTAGATTATTTTTGTTTACGCTGTTACGTCACTTTGACTTACATAATGATAGGAAGCCTTAGAATTGTAATCTTGGAAGAGTCATGGTCGTGCAGTGCAAAAGAAACCAAAGAAGAAGGATCATAACTTTATTATCAGGAGATAATGACACATATTGAGAACTATGACTAGCTGATGTCATCTGAAACATTGAATATTATTGACCATTATTACATCTTCTTCTGATTCGTTTTCTTCTTCTTTTTCTAATTTTTCTTCTTCTTTTTCTTCTTCTTCTTCTTCCTCCTCCTCTCCACCTTCTTCGCCTTCTTCTTCATCTTTCTGTTTGTCTTCCTCTTCTTCTTCCTCTTCTTCCTCATCTGCTTTCCGGGTAGTACCTTATCGTTTGCTCTGCAGGTGAAACTGATGGTCTTCTGCAAGCTCTAGATGGGTCCTCCTCAGCTTGGCACTGATGTCAGGTGCCTTTGGCCAAATACCTTTTCGGAGAGCCTGGTATTCTGAAGAGGTCCGCAGTATACGCAGAGACGTCTGTTGTTCTCGGCGGCAGATGCTTTCAGGCTTCTCTTTTTTGCTCATGCGGTGTAGGTGGGCCTTGAGCAAGCAATGCCCTATTCCCGATCTAAAGATGCTAAAACATTTCGAATTTCTGGGTTTATAGGGAAACTATCTCTCTTGAGGTTATCGCAATTAAAGCAGAATTTGCCGAGGAATTTGACTGTTGGCTACAACTCAAAATATTCGTTTTCGTTGGACGATAATAATTTTGTACTTCTGAGTTTATGTGCGAATTCGCTACCTAGCCGAAATTTTTGTTTTTGGTAATTCTCATACTCTCACAAAAGGTTGGTCAGTGAAGATGTGTGTTTGGTCCCGTGTGGGATTCTTGTAAGCAAAATAGGTTAAGGAGTGAACTATTATTCTGTAGGCTGTCCCGCGGGGAGCGCGGTATACAGGAAGTAGGATTCTGAAAAGCGGAAGTGGGAGCCTCAAAGCAATGATTGCGCTTAAAGATGGATGATTTGCGAGTGGTGTCTTGCTATACCTAGCGTATGTCTTTGCTGGAAGAAGCAGAGGTAGATGTTTTCTATACATATCAGCTTTGATTCTTGAACATCCTCCTCTGACAGAAGGCCGATGACGTTTCGTGAAATCCCGAGTTTGACCTATATGAATGTAGGCGGTGTTCTCACATAAAACGCTTCAGCCAAATTTGTGTCACAGATTTCTTGAGAACGACGTCACGTAAAAACATGCGGTTTTCACCTAAATTCATAGAAAAATACACAAAAGGTAACTATACACATCAGTCCTCTTTATTTTGTTTACCCTTTTCAAAAAAAAAAAAGAATGTGTATAGCAACGAAATACAATCTCCGATAGATCTTTTCAATCCGCCCGATTCGCCAATCGTCCAACTTTTTCATGGAGTCTAATGCATTCGTCTATGATGCCTTTCGGTGCGCTAGGTATTCTTTCGCCGCTGGTGCGTTGCCTGCCTGCCCATATGTAAAATGGGGTGTTCGTCTTGTGAGGTCATAATTCATAATGAGACGGTTTGGAAGCCATATTTTGGTGGCCGGTACGGGTGTGGTAAACACTTCGCCGGGATAGGGAAGCGTATAAAACTGACAGTTAAGAAAATAAGCAACTTACTCATCATCTTCCCAAAACATTATCAAAACAGAATATAAAATAAAGCTTTAAAGTACGAACTAATAATCTCTGAATTTCTATTTGGAGATTTTGAAAAGAAGCTAAAACGCTTCAATAGCTATGACAGTTAAGATCAGATTCGCATTCTTCCAAATTTAGCTCTATAGGGATCGGTAAAAGCTGTTACATTGTGCAAGGAATAAAATAATAACAGTTTTTTCCTGGAGAGCGGCGCGGATGGTTGAAAAAAAAATCCTTTACTAGATAAAGCTCACGAAGTTTCAAATCTTCTTAAAACTCTAAATTTGGCTCAGTGGGATTAACTTTTGACAGTCACATCCGGGACATGTTTATGACTTACATCACGAGCTTTATCCGCTTTTGTCAATGTAACAACATATATAGAATAGTAACATGTGGTATAGTAATAGTATAGAAAATGTTATTGAAGTTTTGACTTTATTGTTCCCGTCTGAACCCGGAAATCGCCACTTAAGCCTTGTCACAGTAGTGTTACAAATAAAAGAGTCATATTTTACCGGAAAATCGCGCGTTTTGACATTTAGTGTAGCTTAGTGTCTAGAAAATTAGTTCATCTGTTTGATCGTATTGGACATAAACAAAGCAGATTATCAGTGACACTTTAACGAGTTTCAACTTTCCCTGAATAAGAAGAATTCTGATTGATTTTTTTTTTGTTGTAAATTTGATATCTGTACAGCTTTTTCACATTTCAAATTTGATATAATATACAGCATTTTCACATTTCACAGACTGTTACGTCTGAGTTTTGTGATTTGCGTTAATAAGATGTTTATATCTAATGCACATTAATGCACATATTTACAGGGAGGTTTTCAATATTTTTGTCTCAAGAATGACTTAAATGGAATTTCAGTGCAACGAGGCTGTATCTCAAAGAGATATCATACAAATAAAACTTAGAAGAGTAAAATGTCTGATAAATCTGTGCATTAATGTGCCTTATATGCATGCTTTATTGCAAGAGCCTAACTAAGCCTAACTAAAAAAAAATGGATTATCAAAGTCAGTAATACCGGAGAATAAAATCTCTCACTTGAACAGACTGCGCGGAAATAATCGTTTAAAAAGTGGTGAAATTGAGTCCTGAATTTGAAAAAAAAAAGTTACAGGCAGCCTCAGCAGTTTTCATTTGTGAGGACCTGTGATCTGCCAAACAAGATCAACTTTTAACCCCTCCTCACCCACATTGAAATTGGGAAAAATCTAAATGAAGGAACCCTATGCCTTCCCGTTCCCGTAGACGGTATATAATTTGAGCACAGTGATGGCATCAGAACTAGGGACGGGTCTCGGCCATCTCGGAATGTTCCCAAGGTGATGCGAAGAAAATTTTGTTAAATGGCCCAAAGAGGCTTTTACAATTTAGATCCTGCAATCTGAAATCTGGTGGTGAAACGACTGTACTGTTAAGCACTCTGGTGCGCACTTTTTGCATGCAAAATGAGTTACTGTAGAAAAGGGCAGTGCACACCATCGTAATGCAACATCATCTACAGTGAAAGGGTAGTCAGTCCCCTTAAAGACATTCCTGCCTGTCGTTCAGCCGGGTAAAGTCGGCAAAATGGGACTTCTTCAATATTTTTCACTTTGGTTATTTCGAAATGGGGTAATTCCGATCGCCTGTCGCTACACAACGTTCTCCATACCGTCTCAGTTTCGGTGCATTGCGTATCCTATCGCCTCGAGCGCACTGTCTGTCTTATATTGATAATATTATTTGTAGACCACTGTCAGAGGTCTGTAATTTCGCCTCTCAAACATGTCGATCCTAGTCGTAAAATGGGGTGTTAGTTTAGTAGTTTATTAATTTTGTGTACACACACACACACACACACACACACACACACACACACACACACACACACACAAGTGCATAAAGTATGTACCACGGAAATGTGATGAAGTCAAAATAGACTGTAGAAGACAAAATAATCTTCTAGCATTGACCTCATATACAGCATAGTCTGGGAAATGCAGAGGGTGCAGACAATGGCCAAGCTGACTGAGCCAAACAACTGCTGAGGTCGAAGGGCAAAGTCTGTTGGTCCGTTCTTATGGTACGACACCAGTCGATGTGATGTCCTTTTGTAGGTCACTTACTTTATATTACTTGGCGCGACCTCCTCAGGACCCCACAGTTAAAGTCGCCACTAACCTTTTAACTTGCAGACTGCACCCAGTACGACGTATTCCTCTTCTTAAGGATGAAAATTCAGCTGAGAAGATGAAGATCTGAAACAATATGGAAGATATTGGAGAGCACGCAGATGTTGCTTGACACACTCACACATACAGTTTTCCAGGGATGCTTCTTGCTGTCATTCCCCACAACCACCCCCCCCCNACCCACCACCACCACATTGTGCTGATTCCAAAATGGACGACATGAAGATGAACGAGGAATGTAATATCTAGGACAAGACTAACACCCCATTTTACAAATGGGCAGGCAGGCAACGCACCAGTGGCGAAAGAATATCTAGCGCACCAAGAGGCATCATAGACGAATGCATTAGACACCGTGAAAAAGTTGGACGATTGGCGAATCGGGCGGTTTGAAAAGATCTATCGGAGATTGTATTTCGTTGCTATACACATTCTTTTTAAAAAAAAAAAAAGGTAAAAAAATAAAGAGGACTGATGTGTATAGTTACTTTTTGTATATTTTTCTACGAATTTAGGTGAAAACCGCATGTTTTTACGTTACGTAGTTCTCAAGAAATCTGTGACACAAATTTGGCTGAAGCGTTTTATTAATATAGAT